>SJYV01047883.1:1052455-1110796 GCA_006410875.1 Neotragus pygmaeus | reverse complement strand
CCTCCACCTCTTTCTTTCTTTTGTAATTCCAGGCCATGTGAACAAAGAAGATAGTTACAAGCACAAGTGGGCTAGCTTTTTTTTTTTTTTTTTACAGCTTTGCAATTTTTATTTCTGCATCATCTTTACGAAGTTAGAGAACAGGGGCTTCCCTGGTGGCTCACTGATAAAGAATCTACCTGCCAATGCAGGAGACACAAGTTTGATTCCTGATGAGGTATGATTCCATGTGCTGCGGAGCAATTAAGCCGGTGCCCAGCTATTGAGCCTGTGCTCTAGAGCCCAGGAGCTGCAATTACTGAGACCACAGACCACAACTACTAAAGCCTGTGCACCCTAGACCCTGTGCTCCACAAGAGAAACCACCACAATACCTACACACTGCCACTAGATAGTAGCCCCTTCTCGCCACAACTAGAGAAAAGTGCATGTAGCAATGAAGATGCAGCAAAGCCAAAATTAATAAATAAAATAAACTAAAACTTTTTTAAAAGTTAGAGAGCAAAATAGAATTTTATGTTTAAAAAACTGATTTAAATACATGAATATCAAAAGTCTACAGAAATAAATCATTTATTCAGGAAAGATTAATTTAATATCTACATTGAAGGGCTTCCCTGTAGGGCTCTCCTGGTGGCTCAGAGGGTAAAGCGTCTGTCTACAGTGCAGGAGACCTGGGTTCAATCCCTGGGTCTGGAAGATCCCCTGGAGAAGGAAATAGCAACCCACTCCAGTACTCTTGCCTGGAAAATCCCATGGACGGAGAAGCCTGATATGCCCCCAGTCCATGGGGTCGCAAAGAGTCAGATTTCCCTTTCTACATTGTACCCTGTTTTGCTAGATATCAGAATGACAGTAAGAAAAAAATTAAGTTCCTGACCTAAGAGCCAAATAGACATAAACAAACAAGTCTATATAATCATGTTAAAGAATTATTTATAGTGACTGTGTCCAAGAGATAATCCATACTTGTTTTGTTCCTCTTAAATTTAGCCCTCTTAATCAAGCTGGCCTATTCTCTCAAAATAAACATAAAGTCCTTTGAGGACTCCTGATGTCTTTCTGTAATCTCAACTATTTTGAGAACCTAATTGAAAGTGAATTCAAATTCCCTTTCAAAGGTGTCTGCTGGGATATATATATATATAAATATATATGCACACAGAGAAAGTTTTATATATATATATATATATGTCACAGAGTTGGACATGACTGACCACACATAAGTATGCACACAAGCATGTATGTGTGTATACACACACATATAAATACACACACATATATGTACATACACAAACATGTGCTTCCATGTGTGCTCATGCATGCTCAGTCATGTCCAACTCTGTGACCCCATGGACTGTAGTGCACCAGGCTCCTCTGTCCATGGAATTTTCCAGGCAGGAATACTGGAATGGGTTGCCATTTTCTACTCCAATATATATGTGTGTATATATACATATAAGAAATATATGTCTGGGGACCATACAGTGTACTTATTATTTTGGATCATTTAATCTTGGATCATGTTATTTTGGATCATTTAATAAAAGCTAAGAAGTTTCCTGAAGATTGTATAGATATTGGGGAACAATATTTCCCAGAGCACGCAGACTACCTTACAGATAAAGAAACATTCATTTTTGACCATACACAACAGGAAGAGCTATAAAGAGTTGATTTTAATGACAAGGTAAATTAGATGATGCATGAGTGGGATCTGTGGTTTGGAACAAAACAAAACCAGACAACCAAAGATTAATCAATCACAAAAGGCAAGCTACCTGGAAAAATTTTGATTTCTAGTTAAAACCACAATTTCCTCTCGTGACTAATTTTCACCCTGATTAATCTGTATTCTTGTTAGGGAATTTGGGATAAACTGTACAGCCTGCTATATTTCAAATGAATAACCAACAAGATCCTAATATACAGCACAGGGAACTCTGCTCAATGTTATGTGGCAGCCTGGATGGGAGAGGATTTTGGGGTAGAATGGATACATGTATAGGTGTGGCTGAGTTTCTATGCTGTGTGCCTGAAGCTATCACAACATTGTTAATTGGCTATACACTAATATAAAATAAAAAGTTTAAAAAGTAAGAAACCAGAATTGAAAGAGACACATGTACCCAAATATTCATTGCAGCACTGTTTATAATAGCCAGAACATGGAAACAATCTAGATGTGCATCAGCACGTGAATGGATAAGAAAGCTGTGGTACATATACACAATGGAGTATTACTCAGCCATTAAAAAGAATGCATTTGAATCAGTTCTAATGAGATGGATGAAACTGGAGCCTATTATACAGAGTGAAGTAAGCCAGAAAGAAAAACACCAATACAGTATACTGACACATATATATGGAATTTAGAAAGATAGTAATGATGACCCTGTATGTGAGACAACAAAAGAGACACAGACATATAGAACGGACTTTTGGCCTCTGAGGGAGAGGGAGAGGGTGGGATGATTTGGGAGAATGGCATTGAAGCATGTATACTGTCATGTAAGAAACGAGGCGCCGGTCTATGTTCGATGAAGGATGCAGGGTGCAGGATGCTTGGGGCTGGTGCACGGGAATGATCCAGAGAGACGTTGTGGGGTGGGAGGTGGGAGGGGGATTCAGGATTGGGAGCTCGTGTACACCTGTGGTGGATTCATGTCAATGTATGGCAAAGCCAATAGAGTATTGTAAAGTAAAATAAAGTAAAAAAAAATAAATAAAATAAAAAATGATATGTCAAAAAAAAAAAGTAAGAGATGACACATCAACACAATGTTGTAGAAAATGGTTGTATGGTCCACCTAGATAGGTACTGCTGCATATTACTAAACCAATTCATTAGTTATGTACATTAGAAAGACATTTTATCTAGAATGTTTGTGAAAAACAACATTCTCATTTGAGCTTTACATGAACACTCTATTTAAAATACATTTACACATTGTTTTTTCCATTACCCTGCTGTACTTTTCTTCATAGTGTATTATTTGTAGCCCACATCTGATTGTATGTTTATTGCCATTCTTCCCCACTAAAACATAAACTCAACAATTGCAAAGACAATCTTACTCACCACTGTACATGCTAACATCTGGAACACTGGCTACCACTGTTAACTAAGTGAATTTTCATTGAACAATTAAAACACAGCAAAAGAACTGGTTTAGAATATGGAAGTCCTTCTATAAATAGAGGTGCAATTAATTAAACATTTAATTTGAATACAAATGTAGAATAATCAAAAGAAGTGCACCGCCATACATTATTCTCTTCCTATGCATGCACACATGCTCCGTGTTCAGTCTGTGATTCTGTGGACTGCAGCCTGCCAGGTTTCCCTGTCCATGGGATTCTCCAGGCAAGGATACTAGAATTGGTTGCCAAACTTTCCTCCAGGGGATCTTCCAGACCCAGGGATTGAACCCGTATCTCCTGTGTCTCTTGCATCACAGGTGGATTCTTTACCACTGAGACACAGGGGAAGCCCACATTGTCTTTCTATCAGTTCAGTTCAGTTCAGTCACTCAGTTGTGTCCGACTCTTTGTGACCCCATGAATCGCAGCATGCCAGGCCTCCCTGTCCATCACCAACTCCCAGAGTTCACTCAGACTTGCGTCCATCAAGTCAGTGATGTCTTTCTATAGCTCCTACAATTTCCTTAGTAGGAATTGGCAAATAGTAGAAACTTTAATTGGTCCCCATCTATTTTCTTTTCTTCTTCTTTTTTATGTACTATTCATTTAAATGACTACTTTCCTGTGCTTCAATCCAAACTCCCAATATTTTCTTGTTATTTTCAATACTGCATTTTGTAATAGGCCAATTATTTAGGGCACATGGATATCCTGAATTTGTTTTTTTTTCCTGTTATACACATCTATCATGTCAAAAATGTTTAAGAAGTGAATATCCCATGATGCTCTCTTTATATATAATCTATCTATAGATATAGATATAAATAACATAGGGTTTAAGAATATGGCTTCTAAGCCAGACAGCCAAGTACCAGTTGATAATCACTTACCTCTCTGTGCTTAATTTTCTTCATGAAAATTAGGATTAGAGCCCCTTCTTGTAGTTCTGAGGATAAAATCAGTTAATGGAAAGAAGATGTTTATAAAATATTAGACACACAGTGAAACATTAGTTTGGGAGACAATTCTCCAGAGAGCTCTCGTGTTTCTGCATGTCCCATGAGCAGAGGCACTGACTGTTTTCTTCCAGACTATCTTTTCAAGGATGTTTTTAGAGTGAACATCCTTGGAATATTGAGATACTGTCTCCCTCCTGATAAAATGGAAGATTTATTCACTGTCCGTAAAATAAAGATAATGTCTCCCTCTGGGACAAAGTGTTAGCAGGTTTGCTAGAAGCTCATTATAAAGATTGGGTTCATTTTAGCTTGGAATTCCTCAGCGGTGATGCAAATACACCATGTGCAGACATAACCCACACCCTTGTTTTCCTGTGGGAATTGGGACTTGGAGAATAGGCACAAGAGAATTTCAGTACTCTGGCTACTACCAACACTGTAAGCAGAAAACTTTCACTTGCCCCTGACTCACGAGTCCCATGTCTTCTAGCATTCATGAAATCATGATGATATACCTTGCAAACTAGGCAGTAAAATTAAGGTTCAGACTCTTCACAGTTTTTAACAGTCAGAGATGTTATTACAATACTTTCCTCTCCAAGGTTATATATAACTTTCTAACTTTGAGCAAGAAAGTGTTTCTGAGATAATTGCAACCTGGATGGTTGCCCCCATTAATCACAAGCCTTTTCCCTTTCATTCTGAATCTTCACAATCTTCCTACCACCTACTATAAAATATATCCCTAGTTGGAGAATCTAGTATTAAAAACTGGGAACAAACTGCTAATGCTAGTTTCTGTTGTTTCATCATTTCCTAGAAGCTACATGTCAATTACCATACTTACTACATCAATTTTCTAATTCTGTAAATTGAAGCATTTTCAATTTATCAGGAGTGTGCAGTCTTCTGAGTAGCAGTTTTCTTTCTTTGTTGGATTTTCCTCACTCCACTATAATCTCTGTTACTTTATTTTATACTTTACAATCTCTTAAGCTCATGCCACAGAATTTTTTACTCAAAATTCTTAGCTGGCCAAAAAGTTTGTTCAGATTTTCCTTACCATCTTATAGGAATATTCAAACAATAATTTTTCCAACACAATACTCTACCTTCAGGTGCTTTAAATTTTCAAAAAAGTAAAATATAGACAAGGACTACATGCTTTTATTCATGATCTGAGCAATGGTGTATGAATAAAGTTAGCAATACTTACTCCAAGATGTTTTATGATGAAACTTTTGTGTTTTTCATTTATTTTGGTTCAGTCCTTGATATCTAATGAGCAAATCTCAAAACATTCTGCAAAATTGTTTTGATATAAATCATTTAGTCATTTGTTTATTAGTATTTTATGCAAAAAACATCAGCTTTTATAAGCCTATCTCCTATGGTGTTTCCTGTGCAATAAGCCATGAGAGAAGAGATTACCATACCCTATGGTTTCAGCAGCAGTTTATTAAGTTCTTTAGTAAACATAACTCAGCAGGTTTAAGGATTTTGAGCTGTTATTTAAAAGAGTGTTTTAAAATTACTAATTTTTGAATTATTTACTAATATTGTTAATAATACAATATAAAATTATTATAGTTATTACTGTATTACTTTATTGAATTTGAATTTCAAAGACATTTAGAATCTAAGTCACTTTATTTGGAAAGATAGGTTTGTCCCAATACTATAATACTTAGGATCAATCTGAAAACAAAAGTTGAATACTTCTGAAATGTCTTTATTTCCCTACTAACACAATCATTTGCTCTGTCTTATACAAACAGAAAAGCCCACACAAGCATACATACAGACATATTGCACAAATACCACCATCATCCACATGAGAATAACTACAAAGAAAGATGGAAGAGGGCTCACAAAGTAGAAATTATATACTATTTAATTTTGTTTCATTGATAAAATGTGTTTGTAGTATCTCACATATTTTTATATAAGCCTGAATAATCTGGCAGGCCTCATAGGTAGATACCAAATCAAGCTGATGAATTCCTGGGAAAATTCAGAAATGTCTGTTGACTGCAAAGCTGCTCTACATGGGTGTTGATTGATCAAAATCTTTAACCCTCATTTGGGTTTATTTTCATATACATAATGTAACAGAAGTCTAGAGTCTCCATCCTGAGTTCACAAACTTACAAGCAAGGTGAGGATACTGTTATCTCTTCATTAGATTTTGGGGGGGTCTCTCCACCATTCTTTATTCTCTGGATCTCCTGCCTTAACAGGTTTTGATGTTGTTGTTCAGTATTGAAGTTTTTTCAAATTAAACTTGTTTTCATCCACCTGACCTTAGCATTTTGAGCAAAAATCTTCCTCTATGTTTAATCACATAGGCTTTATACACATGATTGGAAACACACACACATAATCTCCTTGTGTATATGGGTATGTGTGAGGTGATTTATAATAAGAAATACATATTTGGTCTGTTGTGTTTCTGGTACAGAGCTCATAAAGCTCATGGTTATTTCCCAACTGATAAGTGCTGCTATAAAGGTGTCTTGATATTCACAACAAGCTCCTTTCAACCACATTTAAGTAATTGTTAATAAGGTGACTTTTGGATTTCACCTAATGATGGCAGCTGGCTGCTAAGGGAACCAACAACTTTATTAGAGGGTTGGAATTTATGTCCCAGCCTAATGAATGGAGGGGGATGGAAGTTTAATTGATCTTCTGAACAAAGACAATTATTAAGTCAATCATGCCTATGAAATGAAGGCTCAAATGAAAAAGACTGGAAGAGCCTCTGGGTTGTTGAATATATGGCATATTGAGTTTTAGGGAGAGTACCACATCCAGAGAGCATGGAAGCTCCTTCCCACATAACTTACCCTATGCATCTTTCATCTNTTTAAAATTACTAATTTTTGAATTATTTACTAATATTGTTAATAATACAATATAAAATTATTATAGTTATTACTGTATTACTTTATTGAATTTGAATTTCAAAGACATTTAGAATCTAAGTCACTTTATTTGGAAAGATAGGTTTGTCCCAATACTATAATACTTAGGATCAATCTGAAAACAAAAGTTGAATACTTCTGAAATGTCTTTATTTCCCTACTAACACAATCATTTGCTCTGTCTTATACAAACAGAAAAGCCCACACAAGCATACATACAGACATATTGCACAAATACCACCATCATCCACATGAGAATAACTACAAAGAAAGATGGAAGAGGGCTCACAAAGTAGAAATTATATACTATTTAATTTTGTTTCATTGATAAAATGTGTTTGTAGTATCTCACATATTTTTATATAAGCCTGAATAATCTGGCAGGCCTCATAGGTAGATACCAAATCAAGCTGATGAATTCCTGGGAAAATTCAGAAATGTCTGTTGACTGCAAAGCTGCTCTACATGGGTGTTGATTGATCAAAATCTTTAACCCTCATTTGGGTTTATTTTCATATACATAATGTAACAGAAGTCTAGAGTCTCCATCCTGAGTTCACAAACTTACAAGCAAGGTGAGGATACTGTTATCTCTTCATTAGATTTTGGGGGGGTCTCTCCACCATTCTTTATTCTCTGGATCTCCTGCCTTAACAGGTTTTGATGTTGTTGTTCAGTATTGAAGTTTTTTCAAATTAAACTTGTTTTCATCCACCTGACCTTAGCATTTTGAGCAAAAATCTTCCTCTATGTTTAATCACATAGGCTTTATACACATGATTGGAAACACACACACATAATCTCCTTGTGTATATGGGTATGTGTGAGGTGATTTATAATAAGAAATACATATTTGGTCTGTTGTGTTTCTGGTACAGAGCTCATAAAGCTCATGGTTATTTCCCAACTGATAAGTGCTGCTATAAAGGTGTCTTGATATTCACAACAAGCTCCTTTCAACCACATTTAAGTAATTGTTAATAAGGTGACTTTTGGATTTCACCTAATGATGGCAGCTGGCTGCTAAGGGAACCAACAACTTTATTAGAGGGTTGGAATTTATGTCCCAGCCTAATGAATGGAGGGGGATGGAAGTTTAATTGATCTTCTGAACAAAGACAATTATTAAGTCAATCATGCCTATGAAATGAAGGCTCAAATGAAAAAGACTGGAAGAGCCTCTGGGTTGTTGAATATATGGCATATTGAGTTTTAGGGAGAGTACCACATCCAGAGAGCATGGAAGCTCCTTCCCACATAACTTACCCTATGCATCTTTCATCTGGTGGTCTCTGAGTTGTATCTTCTATACTAAACCAGTAATCTAGTAAGTGAAATGTTTCTGTAAGCCATTCTAGCAAATTAAACCAATCCAAGGAGGGGATCATAGAAATCTAATCTACAAAAGATCAATCAGAAGCACAGGTGATAACTTGGACTTGAGATTGATACCTGAACTGAGTGGGAGCAGTTTTGTGGGACTGAGCACTTAATATGTGGCGCTGATTAATAGTGTATTACACTTGTTGTTTCTAAACAAAGTTACTAAGTTATGTCCAACTCTTGGTGAACACATGGAATGCAGCACACCAGGCTTCCTTGTCCTTCACTATCTCCTAGAGTTCACTCAAACTCATGTTGATTGAATCGATGATGTCATCCGACCATCTTATCCATACATGACACTGGAAAACCATACCTTTGACTATACGGACCTTTGTCAGCAAAAGTGATATCTCTGCTATACAATACGCTGTCTAGGTTTGTCATAGTTTTCCTTCAAAGGAGCAAGTATCTTTTAATTTCATGACTCCTTTCACCTTCTGCAGTGATTTTGGAGCCCGAGAAAATAAAATCTGTCACTGCTTCTACTTTTCCCCCACCCATTTGCCATAAAGTGATGGGACCAGATGCCATGATATTAGTTTTTTGATAGTTGAGTTTTAAGCCAGCTTTTTTGCTCTCCTCTTTCACCCTCATCAAGAGGCTCTTTAGTTTCCCTATACTTTCTGCCATTAGAGTAGTATCATCTGCATATATGAGGTTTATGGTACTACATAGACAGCATCATAAAAGAGTTAAACTGTAGGATACCCGGCTACTCTCAGGATGATTTCGTGGTATGGAAAAAACACACAGGTCAAAGAAGAGTAATGAAGAAAAAATTGTTGCACTTTATTATTTTCACATAAAACAATCCAGCTTCACCAAAAATAATTTTGCATAGTTTTTGAATATGAGGTAGATTGATTAGAGAAAATTATGGACAGAAAATCTGTGGAGGGGCTCCATAAGGGAAGGATTTTTCCGTTCACTTTCTTATGCTGTCACTTTCCTCTACCAAACAGAAAAAAAGCAATGAGTTAGTTATAAAACTAGGACTTTTGTTTCATTTAAAATTATCCCATTTCAGTATAATCATTTTAGTAATTTTGTTACAAAAATTTTACAGATGCTCTTGTTCAGTCGCTCAGTCCTGTCTAAATTTTTGTGACCCAATGGACTGCAGCACTCCAGGTTTGCCTGTCCTTCACCATCTCCTGGAGTATGCTCAAACTCTTGTCCATTGAATTAATGATGCCATCCAACCATCTTATTCTCTGTCACCCTCTTCTCATCTGCCTTCAATTTCTCCCTGAATCAAGGTATTTTCCAAAGAGTTGGCTCTTCATGTCAGGTGGCCGAAGTATTGGAATTTCAGCATCAGTTGTACCAACATTTGGGGGTGATTTCTTTAGAATTGACTGGTTTGATCTCCTTGCAGTCCAAGGGACTATCAAACGTTTTCTCCAAAACCTCAGCTCGAAAGCATCAATTCCTCAGACCTCAGCCTTCTTTATGATCCAATCCTCACATCCATAAATGACTACTGGAAAAAACATAACTTTGACTAGACGGACCTGTGTTGGCAAAGTGATGCCTCTGCTCTTTTAATACATTGTCTAGGTTTGTCATAGCTTTTCTTCCAAGGAGAAAGCAGCTTTCAATTTCATGTCTGCAATCACCATCCAGTGATTCTGGAGCCCAAGAAAATAAAGTCTGTCACTGTTTCCATTATTTTCCCATCTATTTGCCATGAAATGATGCCACAATCTTTGGTTTTTGAATTTTGATCTTTAAGCCAGATTTTTCATTCTCCTTTTTCACCTTCATCAAAAGGCTCTTTAAATCTTCTTTGCCTTTGCTATTTGAGTGGGGTCATCTGCATATACAAGGTTATTGAAATTTCTCCCATCAATCTTGATTCCAGCATGTGTTCATCCAGCCTAGCATTTTGCATGATGTACTCTGCATATAAGTTAAATAAGCAGGGTGACAGTATGCAGCCTTGAAGTATTCCTTTATCAATTTTGAACCAGTCTATTGTTCCAGTTCTAATTGTTGCTTCTTGACCTGAATACAGATTTTTCAGGATTCAGGTGAAGTGGTCTGGTATTCCCCTCTCTTTAAGAATTTTCCAAAGTTTGTTGTAATCCACACAGTCAAAGGCTTTAACATAGTGAATAAAGCAGAAGTAAATGTTTTTCTGGAATTCTTTTGCTTTTTCTATGAGCCAACAAATTTTGGCAATTTGATCTCTGGTTCCTCTGCCTTTTCTAAATCTAGCTTGTACATCTGGAAGTTCTCAGTTCACATACTGTTGAAGACTTGCTTGGAGAATTTTGAGCATTAACTTGCTGGCATGTGAAATGATTGTGCTGCAGTTTGAATTTTTGGCATTGTCCTTTTTTGAGATTGGAATGAAAATTGACCTTTTCCTGTCCTGTGGCCACTGCTGAGTTTTCTGAATTTCCTGGCACATTTAATTCAGCACTTTCACAGCATCATCTTTTAGCATTTGAAATGGCTTAGCTGGAATTTCATAACCTCCACTAGTTTTTTNGACTTGCTTGGAGAATTTTGAGCATTAACTTGCTGGCACGTGAAATGATTGTGCTGCAGTTTGAATTTTTGGCATTGTCCTTTTTTGAGATTGGAATGAAAATTGACCTTTTCCTGTCCTGTGGCCACTGCTGAGTTTTCTGAATTTCCTGGCACATTTAATTCAGCACTTTCACAGCATCATCTTTTAGCATTTGAAATGGCTTAGCTGGAATTTCATAACCTCCACTAGTTTTTTGCATAGTGATGCTTCCTAAGGCCCACTTAACACTCCAGAATGTCTGCTGTAGGTGAGTGATCACACCATCATGGTTATCCTATCTGGATCATTAAGATCATTTTTGTGTAATTCTTCTGTGTATCCTTGCCACCTCTTCTTAATATTTCTGCGTCTGCTAGGTCCACACTGTTTCTGTCCTTTATTGTGCCCATCTTTGTATGAAATGTTCCCTCGGTATCTCTCATTTTCTTGAAGAGATCTCTAGTATTTCCCATTCTGTTATTTTCCTGTTTCTTTGCATTGTTCACTTAGGAAGGCTTTCTTATCTCTCTTTGCTTTCTTTGGAACTCTGCATTCAGGTGGGTGTATCTTTCCCTTTCTCCTTTGCCTTTCGATTAAATATATTTTCATTAAATATTTCCCAAGTAGAATTTCAAATGTTATTGTCTTCCTAAACTAACAAATAAAAGAAGTGGAGTCATGCACCAGGGTTTGAGAAAAGATAAGGCAGAGAACGTTATGATTCCAAAGATTCTGAATCTTTCGTTTAACTGATTAAAACAATATGTCAATATTCTTGGTTTCATATTTTCATGGATGAAATTATTTTTCGTATTTAATTTCTTATTATAATGATAAGCCAAGTTGCTCCCATGATTCCTCACATACTAGCTATGTGACCTAAAACTAGTTACTTTGAAACGCTCAAATCTCAGGTGTTAGGTATAAGTAAAATAGGAGTACAAGTTGTCTTTCACTGTGTTGTAAAGAGAATTATATGGGATGATGCATGTGAATTGCTAACATAGTGTTTCTTCTAAAATAAATGTTACCTATTGATATTTTATTGCATATTAACATCATTATTATTTTATTAATCTTTTATTATTTTTACAAAAACAAGTAAATATATATTTTAATGACTACTTCAAGCATTCTGTGCTAGGCATACACTTTGCTTCACACAGGATCCTGGTAAACCCCTTTAGCTTGTCTAGTCTTTCTGAGTTTCTGACTTAGACATCTAGACTGAATTCTCTCTTGTGGTTCTTGAATCTTGCCTTATGCTTTTAGTGTGAAGAATTCTGTATGATTGCTAGTATCATAATATCTCATAAATGTGCAGTTATTTCCACAAATCAGCATATCTATGCAGGTTGTCCACACAGTTTAGTAGTACACGTGATACAGAAAGTTTTATATTCTTTTTTCTCTGTTTTTGTTTACTTAAGGAAACTGTGACATCCCATTTGCATCTAATTATTTTAAAAATTAGAAAATGAAATGTAAAGATACAAGACAAAATAAATAGGCTGCATTCACAGCATTGAGATAAATATTATTAGCATTTGGTTTTATTTTCTTCTAGGCTTATTGCTTTACATTTTACACAATTAACTACTGTAATAAATATAAAATATGTACATGCTGCTTTCTTTTTAAAGCTTTTCTAGTTGCTTGCTGTATGCAAAGTCCTAAGTGCTTAATACATATTACCCATGCTGAGTACCTAATCTATTATTTTAACAATTTTTTAGAACATAAAGTGCATAAAACCCATAAGCATATTTTAAATAAATATTATAAATTCAGCATCCAGGTGAAGAAGCAGAATATTGTCCACATACCAGAAACTCCACTGAGTACCTCTCTCTAATCAAATCTTTCTTGCTGTTCTCTCCCAGAGATAACTATAATCTTCAGTTTTGTCCTAACTACTTGCTTGATTTTTTCCACTATTTTAATTTGCTTATGGATATGCAATTAGGATAGTGTCAAGCATGAAAAATAAACTGAAATTTTCCCTTAACTGCAAATCAACAAGTTAGCATACTGAATTTCACATATGTTGGCAAAAGACGTGACTTCTCTATCAGAGAGAGACAAAATAGTTGACTAATCACAGCATTAGCAGTAGCCAGAGCTAGCATGTGTACAGATTTCCCAAGTCCCCTTTCCCAAAGGAAAATTTGAAGAGGGACAGATAACACCCACACAAGCAGTGGGGTAGATAACAGGAGAGGAACTCTGAGCTTAAAGAAACTATCTTTGTTATAATTTGCAGCAAATGTGCCTAGGTTTAGCACCAGAAGACATGAAGTTAAGTAAATGGGACAGTAGAGGGAACTGCCTTTTGTTGGGGAGAGGTAGGGATGTAGTGGAAACAGTCTCTTTCCTGTTTAAAAAAAAAAAAAATCCTTGAAAAAAAGAATCTAAATCGAAGGCAGTTGATGCTGTTGCTCAAAAATAGATGCAGAAAAACATAAGTGCTCTAGATGAATTGTCATCCAATAGCCAGCAACATTTGCTGACAAGTCAGTCCTTTCTTTAACAATTAATACTTGCAAATGTATGTCTCACATCATATATTTCCATAAGTTTCTGGATCACTTATATGTCCTACTGTTTTATTCATCTACCTTGCAGTATTATCACATTATCTTGACTTTAAGTCTTCTTAAAAAATATTCTTAATTTTTAGTACAACTTCACTTATAAATAGTTACTTGTTATATATTACAAGGTAATATTTATTATATTTCACCATTCTTACATTTAATGTTTTAAAGAATTAACTTTTTAGAGTCCTAAGTTTAAAACAGAAAGTGAGAGAATGATACAGATATTTTCCTTATTCTCTCTGTCTCCACACAGAGACAGACCCCATACCCCAATTATCAATATCACATACCAGAGTGGTACATTTATTACCAAGAATGAACCTACATTGACACATCCTTATCATTCAAAGGTCATAGCTTATCTTAAGATACACTCTTGTGTGATGTGTGCTTAGTTGCTCAGCCATGTCCAACTCTTTGTGGCTCCATGGACTGTAGCCTGCCAGGCTCCTCTGTCCATGGGGATTCTCCAGGCAAGTGTCCTGGAGTGGGTTACCATGCACTCCACCAGGGGATTTTCCCAACCCAGGGACCGAACCCAGGTCTCCTGCATTGAGGTCAGATTCTTTACCATCTGAGCCACCAGGGAAGGTTCACTCTTAGTGTCGTATATTCTGTGGGTTTGGACAAATGTATAATGGCACAGGGTTATCATTACAATAATATACAGAGTATTTTCACTACCCTAAAAATCCTCTGTGCTTTATCTATTCCTCTTTGCTCCCTCCACTTCTGACAAATGCAAATCATTTTATTGTCTCCACAGCTTTACCAGAATATCACATAGTTGGAATCATATATTCTATATAGAGTATAGCCTTTACAGATTGGCTTCTATTGCTTAGCAATATGCATTTAAGGTCCCTCCATGTCTTTTCACAGTTTGATAGCTCATTTACTTTTAGCACTATTATGTCTTCTAATAAAATGTTTCTAACTAAAAGCAATATCATATTATATTCATCAACATTTTTTATTAAGTCTCTCCATGTATGTTATCTTTCTAGAGTTTCTTGGCTGCTATAGAGTTGGAATTTCTATAATTTTCTATGTGGACATCTTGCATAATTGCAAAAGTTATCTATAGGTGTATCATATTCAGATGTTATTTTAAATAGAACACTTAATTTGTTGTTTGTATTTAGTTGATAGAAATAAGATGCATATTATATATATATGCATATATTTTCTGTTTCTATCATCTTTGTGACTCTTTTATTAATTCAAATTTTTATTCTTAGATCCTTTTATATTATGTATCAATTAGTATAATTCATCTGTAGTACTTTTAACTGTAGTTTTTCTTGCCTCCAAACTTTTTTAGAAGCTTGAGTAAAATGTTAAATAGAACCTGGAATAGACAATATTCTTTATTCTTAAATTCAGTGGAAATGATGTCAATATTTGACAGTTAAGTGAAATGTTTACTACACTATCAAGTTATATAATCTAACTTCTGTTTGCTTGTTTTTTAAGCCTTTTTAAATCATTAATGGATACTTGATTCTACAAATTACTTTGCTACCTCTATAGAGATGACTATGAATTGGTATATAGCTTTATATTTTAAAATAGTTGATATGATGAATTACTTAATTATCTATATCCTGATATACATTATATACTCAGATGGTAAAGAAACTGCCTGCAATATGGATGGAAGACCTGGGTTCAGTCCCTGAGTTGGGAAGATCCCATGGAGGAGGGCATGGAAATCCACTCCAGTACTCTTGCCTGGAGAATCCCATGGACAGAGGAGCCTGGTGGGCTACGGTCCATGGGACTGCAAAGAGGTGGACACAGCTGAGCAACAAAGCACAGCACAGCACAGCATATAAGTAAATATGGTCATGAGATATTCTTTTCCATATATTGACGGTTTCACTTTCCATATATTTAACAATATTGTTGTGTCTATATTTATTAAAATAAGTGTGATTGGTCTTCACTGTCCTTTAAATAATATTCTTTGAATTACCTATCGAAATTATACTGGGTTAACAGTATGCATTGATCACTGAAGAAGGCTTTCTTATCTCTTCTTGCTATTCTTTGGAACTTTGCATTTAGATGCTTATATATTTCCTTTTCNGTTTTCTGAATGTTGAGCTTTATTAGCAAACCCCAAACAGGTCAAGCTCCAGGAGGTGGGAGGGGGATTCAGGATTGGGAGCTTGTGTACACCTGTGGTGGATTCATGTCAATGTATGGCAAAGCCAATAGAGTATTGTAAAGTAAAATTTAAAAAAATAAATAAAAATAAAATAAGGAAGCAAAAAAAAGAAGACAAACCACAGTAAAACTTTCAAAAACTAAAACAAAATAAATTATTTTTAACATATTCCATGAAAAATAACACTTTGCCTGTAGGATAAAAACAATTTGAATGAAATCAGATATCCCCTCAGAAACCATGGAGTCCTGAAACAAGTGGCACATTTTTCAAGTGCTAAAGTAGAGAACTGTCAACTCAGAATTCTATCACCAGCAAAAATATACTTCAGGAATAAAGAGAAAATCAAGATATTCTCAGATGAAGAAAAAACAAGAGTTTATTTCCATCAGGAAGGAACAAAGAACAACACAAAGAACAAATGTATGTGTAAATATAATAAATTTTCATTCTCATATTTTGTTTTCTAAATTATATTAATTGTTGAGGTAAAACTTATCATCTGATGTGGCTCTCAATATATGAAGAAATACTGAAAGCAGTTATACTATAAATGGGGAGACTGAATGAATTTAAAGAGAGGCAAGGTTTCTACACTTAGCTTATAATAGTAACATGTTGAAATTAGTAGACTGTAACAAGTTTGCCATATAAAGTGTAACATCCCAAATAACCACTAAAATGCTATACAAATAAACTAAAATATATTATACTAAACCAAAATTCAATTCTAAAAAGTGCAAAATAATCCACTGTAAGGCAGGAAAAAGTAAACAGAAACTAAAAACAGAAAAATCAAACAGAAAACAAAACAAAACAAAAAAGTAGTGGAATGTATCTTGATTCATACATAGTAAATTAAATGTAAATGGTCTAAATGCATCAATTAAACAATGTAGATTAATAGTGTGGATTAAAAAAAAACATGACCCAACTATATATAGTCTGTAAGAAAGTCACCTTGAATGTAATAATATAGGTTGTTTGAAGGTAAAAGAAAAAGAAAAAAATATGTCATGAAAACATGAACCAAACAAAAGAAGAAGGGGCTCTATTCAAATGAAATAGACATAAGAGCAAAGAAAATCACCAGGGACAGAGAGACAGAAGAAACATTGCTTAAGGAGAAGAGTGCCAATCCATTAAGAAAATATAGTAATTCCAACAACATAATTATAAAATGTATTAACCAAAAACTAACAGAACTGAAAGGAGAAATAGATAAATCAAAAATTATAGTTAGAAACTATCAGTTCAGTTCAATTGCTCAGTCATGTCCGACTCTTTGCAACCCCATGAATCACAGCACGCCAGGCCTCCCTGTCCATCACCAACTCCCACAGTTCACTCAGATTCACGTCCATCGAGTCAGTGATGCCATCCAGCAGTCTCACCCTCTGTCATCCCCTTCTCATCCTGCCCCCAATCCCTCCCAGCATCAGAGTCTTTTCCAATGAGTCAACTCTTCACATGAAGTGGCAAAAGTATTGGAGTTTCAGCTTCAGCATCATTCCTTCCAAAGAAATCCCAGGGCTGATCTCCTTCAGAATGGACTGGTTGGATCTCCTTGCAGTCCAAGGGACTCTCAATAGTCTTCTCCAACACCGCACTTCAAAAGCATAAATTCTTCGGTGCTCAGCTTTCTTCACAGTCCAAGTCTCACATCCACACATGACCACAGGAAAAAACCATAGCCTTGACTAGATGGATCTTTGTTGGCAAAGTAATGTCTCTGCTTTTCAATATGCTATCTAGGTTGATCATAACTTTTCTTCCAAGGAGTAAATGTCTTTTAATTTCATGGCTGCAGTCACCATCTGCAGTGATTTTGGAGCACAAAAATATAGTCTGACAGTTTCCACTGTTTCCCCATCTATTTCCCACGAAGTAATGGGACCAGATGCCATGATCTTATACTTTTTTTTTTTTAAGAACTCTAGGTTTCCATAGTGAATGTGTGAGAAAACTTTCAGGTTTCCAACATGGGCACAGAAAAAGAAACCATCTTGAAATATTTCAGAGTATTATGTTCTTCTTAATAAGGTCTTCCCTCAGGGAAAACTATTTAATATGTAGCCAAAGCCTAACCTGCTGGGGCATTGCGAGGGCCTAACTGACCTAGGGAAAGAAAATATCAACTCTTCAGACCACTCTAGCCATCCTGTCCCACCAAAGGAGGGAGAGAAAAACTGAGAAACACTTGTGAAGGAAACAGCTAAGAAGTATGGGCTCACTAAAGGGCTGAAACTTTGTCAGAGGACTATATGATACTTCTGCTCCCCCTACATCTCACCACTAAATTACTAAAGTCCTATTTACACAGTAAATCATGTCTGGCTCTCAATAAAAAGTCACAAGGCACATCAAAAGAGAATCTGAAGAGACAGAGCAAACATCAGAACCAGACACGGCAGGGATGTTGGAATTATCAGACTGGAAATTTAAATCAACTATCATTAATATAGAGATTCCCTGATGGCTTAGTTGGTAAAGAACCTCCCTGCATTGCAGGAGATCCTGGTTCGATTCCTGGGTCAGAAAGGATAGGCTACCCATTCCAGTATTCTTGGACTTCACTTGTGGCTCACCTGGCAAAGAATCTGGTTGCAATGCAGGAGATCTGGGTTCAATCCCTGGGTTGGGAAGATCCCCTGGAGAAGAGAAAAGCTATGCACTCCAGTATTGTGGCCTGGAGAATTCCATGGACTATACAGACTATGGGGTTGCAAAGGGTCAGACGTGACTGAGCAACTTTCACTTTCCTTCATCATCAATATGTTAAAAGCTCTAAAAGATAAAATAGATGACCTACAAGAAAGAACAAATGGGCAGTATAAGCAGAAGAGATGGAAATCTTAACAAAGAATGGAAATGAAATGATAGAGATTTTAAAAAAAAGGAAAGAAAACACTGCAACAGAAATAAAGAATGTCTTGAATGTCTTTGAGGGACATATGTCTGGAGTGTACATGGCTGATGAAAGAATCTGACCTAGAGGATAAATTGAAAGAATTCTTATAAACAGAAAAGCAAGGAGCACAAAGACTAAAAAAAGCAGAAGAGAATATATAAAAATGAACAACTACAAGTATTGTAACATGCATTCAATGGGAACACCAGAAAGAGAAGAAAGACAGAAAGGAACAGAAATATGTGAAACAATAATGACTGAAATTTTCTGTAAATTAATGTCAGACACAAGGAAGCACAAGGAATACTAAGCAGGATAAATGTCAATGAACTGCACTTCTGGATATCATTTTCAAATTACAGAATATCAAATAAAAAGAAAAAAAATTCTGAAAGAAGTCAGAGAGAAAGACACCTTATTTACAGAGGCACAAAGATTAAATAAAATTACATTCAACTTTTCCTCAGAAACCACGTAAACAAGAAGCGAGTGGAATAAAATATTTAAAGGGTCGAGGAAAAAGCAAAACAAAGAAAATATCAGCTTAGATCTCTTCACTCTTCAAGATTATCCTTCAAAAGTGAAAGAGAAATAAAGGTTTTTTCAGATAAATGAAAATTGAGGGATATGTTGACCTGCCTTGCAAGAAGTATTAAAACAAATTCTTTAAAGAGAAAAAAATAAGTCAGAAACTTTGACCTACCTAAAGAAAGAAAATACATTGAAGAAAATATAAGTGAAGGCAAAATTAAAAATATATTTTTTTCTTATTCTTAACTGATCAAATAGGCAACAATTTGTCCATATAATAATAGCAACCCTGTANATTTAGAACCAGTCTGTTCACCCATCTAACAAAATTTTATAGAAAAAAGAAAAATGACTTGGTCAGTATTTGAAACATAATCATGTAATCCTCCATATGAATAGACTATAAAAAAAAATCAGTAGACATCAACTGATGCAGAAAAAGCATTCAACAAAACTGAACAACCATTTGTGATACTGCACAAAACTGAGATTAGCATAAAACTCCCTCAACTTGATATAGAATATTTACTAAAAAGATCCTATAGCTAATATGGTAAAAGACTGATGCTTTTACCCAAAGATTGGGACTAAGAGAAGGATGTCCACACTCACTGCTGTAATTCAACATTGTACTGGAAGTCCTAGTAATCATAATAAGGCAAAATATATAAAAGAAAATGAAAGATATAAAGAGTGAATAGAAATAATAAAGTTGAAAATTGTCCCTATTTGTAGATAAATTAACAGTCTATATTGAAAATTTCAAGAAATGTAAAAAACAAATTTCTTAGAATAAGTGAGTTCAGTTATAGCATTGTTGTCCAGTCACCCAGTCATGTCTGACTCTTTGCAACTCCATGGACTTCAGCATGCCAGGCCTCTCTGTCCCTTGCCACCTACCAAAATTTGCCCAAGTTCATGTGATGCCCTCTTCTTTCACCTTCAGTCTCTCCCAGCATCAGGGACTTTTCCAATTAGTCAGCTGTTCACATCAGATGACCAAAATACTAGAGTTTCAGCTTCAAAATCAGTCCTTTCAAGGAGTATTCAGGGTTTATTTCCCTTAAGATTTACTGGTTTGATCTCCTTGCTGCCCAAGGGACTCTCAGGAGTCTTCTCCAGCACCTCAGATCAAAGGCATCAATTCTTTAGCATTCTGCCGTCTTTACAGTCCAGCTCTCACAACTGTATGTGACCACTGGGAAGACCATAGCCTTGACTCTATGGACCTTTGTCGGCAGAGTAATGTCTCTGCTTTTCAATACATTGTCTATGTTTGTCACAGCTTTCCTCCCAAGAAGCAATCATCTTCTGATTTCATGCCTATAGTCACCATCCACAGTGATTCTAGAGCTCAAGAAAAGGAAATATGTCACTACTTCCACCTTTCCCCCCTCTATTTGCCATGAAGCAATGGGGCCAGATGCCATGATCTTAGTTTTTTTAATACTTAGTTTTAAGCCGTCGCTTTCACTCTCCTTCTTCACCTCCATCAAGAGGCTCTTTAGTTCCTCTTCGTGAAGGGAAGAGGAATAGTTATAGCATGCAAGGTCAAAATTTAAACAAATCAGTTGTATTTCTATATACTATCAATGGATATATGGAAACTGAAATTAAACATGCAATGTCACATAAAATTGTTTAAAATAAAAGTAACATACTTAGATTTAAATCTAAGTAAACAAAGAACTTGTTTGCTGACAACTAGCCAATGTTGTTGCAAGAACTCAAAGAAGTTCTAAGGGATGGAGAGATATGCCATGTCCACGGACTGAAATTCTCTACATAGTAAAAAGATCAAGTCCCCCAAATTCTCATCAAAATCCTAAAAATCGTTTGTGTATATCTGCAAATTACTCCAAAATGTATTAATATATAAGAAGGCAAAGGAACTGGAATAGTTAAAATAATTTTGATAAAAAAGAATAAAGTGAGAGAGTTGCTTCATCTGAAGACTTATACAGCTATAATAACAATAATGGTGGAAAAATAGACACAGATCAATTGAACAAAACTGAGAATCCAGAAACAGTCCCACAGGACTGATTTTTTTTTTTAAGTGCAAAAATAATCCAATGCAGAATGTATATCCTTTTTAACAAATGATGAGTAATTTACTTTAAGTAAATTTAAGTAAATTTGAATAACTTAATATCTATAAGCAAGATTTTTTTAAAAAGGGTCTTAACTTTAGCCTCACAGCTTGTGTAACTATTGACTTGAATCACAGATTTAGACTGAAATCCAAAAACTTTTAGAAGGACACATAGTAGAAAATCTATAGGACCTAGTGCTTGGTAAAGAGTTCTTAGGTATAATACCACAAGAAGGATCCATAAAATTTTAAAAATAATAATAAACGAAACTTCATTAAAATAAAAAAATACTTTCACTTTAAGAAAATCCTTATGATTACGATGAAAAGTATAGTGATTGTGATGCTCCCTTTGTCTACTCTCTTCAGTCTATGAGTAAAACATTGATAATTCGACAAAAGTACCTCTGTCGCAAACACCAGGACACCAGAGAACCGCACACATCTAAACACGTAAGGGTGAGTGGGTTGGAACATATACTGGAGGAGTACACCTGGGAACAGAGGAGGTGGTGTACGTGATCCCAGACCCCTAACACAAAGGTTAAGTTCAGAGCCTCAGGGAATCTAATAGCATTAGGGGAGACACTCACTAGTCTCCTGGCCCCAGGGAATCGAGAGCAGTGGCCTGTGACCCTGTCATTCCAGGTGTGGCGGTATCTGTGACTCGTCCTCCCAACAGTGGTGGCACCCCAAAACTAGGCAACCTTGGTCACAGAGGGACACTTGCAACCCCAGCTTCACCCTCAGTCTTCCCTTTCCCTTGTGGCAGTTGTTGCTTGCTCAGGTGCTCAGTCATTTCTGACTCTTTGTGACCCCATGACTGCAGCACACGAGGCTTCCCTGTCTTTCACTGTCTCCTGGAATTTGCTCAAACTGATGTCCATTTTGTCAGTGATGCCATCCAACCCTCTCATCCTCTATCGTTCCTTCTCCTGTGGCAGTGGAGCCTGCCATCCAGGAAACCCTAGATATGGTGGAAACACCCACCACTCCCATCCCCAAAAGATGTCATCAGTTTTGTCAGCAACACCGAAGCGCCAATAATTCCAAAGGCGCAGCGACAAGGGCATCAGTTGATACCTCTGACAGACGCATGGAGGGAGCAAAGTGCCTCCTCTCAAGAATAACCAGTGGAAGCACAGGTAGGAGAAACTAAAAACTTGTACTATAGTGACACCTACTGGAAAACAGAGAAAGGCCTCTAACTACTAACCTGTTAAACCTTTAGAATCAAGTAAAAAAAAGAAAAGCTTTGCCTCAAGAAGAAAGGTGCTCATTAGAAGTGTGTGTTAGTCACTCAGTTGAGTCCGACTCTTTGCAGCCCCATGGTAAGCTCCCCTGTCCATGGTATTTTCCAGGCAAGAATACTGGAGTGGGTTGACATTCCCTTCTCCAGGTGTACTAGCCGAAAGGTACTCACTATTTCAAATGCACCACCATCTCATCAATCACCATGAAGAAAGACAGTAACACAAAAGAAAATTGTAATTCCCCAGAAACTGTATTTCAAGTCGCTGAATATTGTGATCTACCAACAGAGAACTCAAAATAGCTGTCATAGAAATTAAAAGACCTAAAAGATAATTGAGAAAGTTAGAATAATACACTTAGGAATATAATGAATAAACAAAAAGAGCACTTCACCAAAGAGATAAAAACTCTAAAAAGAATAAAGATGAAATTATATGGCTGAAGAACTCAATAAACAAAATAAAGAATGAATTAGAAAACATTAAATATAGGGCTGACTGTGTAGAAGAGAGAATTAGTTAGCTTGAATATAGAAATCTAGAAATGATACAGCTAGAAAAGAGAGAATTAATACCTAAAAAAAGAAGAGACATAAAATATTATGTATAAAGTAAGTTACAAAGCTACATTGTACAACAGAGGAAATATAGCCAATAATTTATAAAGAATATAAACTTTAAATTTTAAAAATAAAAAAGAAAGAAATTCTGCAAAAAAAAAAAAATGCTAACTCTATTAGAAAGGGCAATTGAGTACTTTGAAAATACCAGCAGATGAGATGGAGAAAGAATCAAAGAGTTTATAAAGAAATAATAGCTGAGAACTTCTCAAACCTCAAGAAGGAACTATATACAAGTTCATGAAGCTAAGAAAACTCCTAATTATCTCAATGTAAAAAAAAAAAAAATTCCAAGATACATTATGTTAAAACTGTCAAACATTAATGACAAAGAAACAATTTTAAAGGCAGCCAGAGGATAAAGGATAGTAATCTACAAAGGAATCCCTATTAGGCTATCAGCAGTTTTTTCAGAAGTAACAGTATAAACCAGAAGAGAGAGAACTGACATACTCAATGTACTGGAAGATAACTGTCAGACAAAAATATTCTATAGAACAAAGATATCATTTATCTATGAAGGAGAAATAACGGTTTCCCTAGGCAAACAAACGCTATGGGGAGTTCATCAACACTTGATAAGATAGGATGAAAGGAGATTTTCTATGTGAAACAAAAGGTGAAATCACACAAAACTTTGAACAAGATGATGAATAGACAGAATCAGAACTTTACAACTTTATATCAGAATAAGTTTTTAAACATCTATTTATAGCATAAAGTTTAAAGGGAAAATTAAGTAAAAATAACACAATTGTTACGAACTTACAACATAAAAAGGGGTAACTTGAGACAAAAAAGCATAAACAGAAGAGGAAAAGAAGAAAACTCATATAGACAAATGAAGAGAAGATGCTATCAGCAAAAAATAGGGTTATTTCATCTGAGATGTTTTATATAAAGCTCATGGGGACAACAAAACATAAATCATAATCTCGAGGAGAATTACAAAACATAAAGAAGAGGAAACTGAGATCAATCTTGTAAAAAACATCAAACTGATAGTTTTGATGACAGAAACACGATGAAGAAGAAACAATGGAGATATAGAGGATTGAGAAAAAGGAAAAATGGCAGAACCAAGTTCTCATGTATCAATGATAAGTGAACTTAATTAATTAACCGAAAGACAAAGAATAGCTGGGTTGATTAAAAAAAAAAAAAAGACCCTATGCTGCCTACCAAAGACTCACTTCCACTCTAAAGAAAAACATAAGCTGAAAGTGAAGGGATGGAAAATGATACTTCAAGCAAATGGCACACAAAAGAAAGTGGGTATGTAGCCACACTCATTTCAGGAAAAAAATATACTTCAAGCCAAAAAAATAATGAGACGAAGATGGACATAATATAGTGATAAAGGGGACAATTCATCAAGAAGACATAATAGTTATTCATATGCCTCATTAAGGAACACCAAAATCCACAGAACAATTATTAACACAGATCGAAAGTGAGAAACTGGCAGCAATATAATAATAGTAGGAAATTTAACACCTCCTTTACATCAATTGATAGGTCATTCAGAGCAAAAGTCAATAAGGAAACAGTGCTCTTAGATGAAACATTAAACTTGATGAACTTAACAGATTTATACAGAACATTCCATACAAATATAATAGAATATATATTCTGCTTAAGTACACATGGAACATTCTCAAGGATAGACTATATGTTGAGACACAAACAAATCTCAGTGAATTGAAGATTAAAATAATTTCAAAGATCTTTTCAGATCATAATGGTATGATCTAGATATCAACTACAAGAAGAATGCTGGAGAATCAAAAATATTTGTGTAATAAACAACATGCTACTGAGCAACTATTGGATCAGTGGAAAAAACCAAAGGAAGAATCAAAAACTGAAAAGGAAGGAGCTCTTTTTAACTCATTATATGAGGTCAACATTACCCTGATATCAAAATCAGACAAAGACAACTCAAAAAAAAAAAAAAAAGAAAGAAAGAAAAGAAAAGAAAATTACACCAGATATTTATGATGAATGTAGATGCAAAAATCCTCAACAAATATTAGCAAACTAAAAACAACAAGGCATTGAAGCATATATACTATTATGTAAGAAACGAGGCGCCGGTCTATGTTCGATGCAGGATGCAGGATGCTTGGGGCTGGTGTACGGGGATGATCCANGTGGACAACATGATGGTCAGAAAAGGGGACACGGCGGTGCTTAGGTAGGAGGAACGTCGTGCTTTTCGTACGTGTCTCAGTCTGTCTGTCTGTCTCTCCACCTTTCTTGCGGTCTTTTTAAACCAAGTAAAGATGCTGGTGGTGATCTCTATCAAAAGACCGCATTTCAGGAAGTCCAGGTGCTGATTCTGCCTGGACCCGTGGCCCCTTTACTCCGGGGCAGGTGGCAAACAGAACTGGTGATGCTTAAGCACTTTGCCGGAACGCCTAGTAGCCCTGAGATGAGTGAAGTGTGAGGCTTAGGAGGGGCCGGTGCCACTTGGAAACTCAGTTCACAAGGTCTCTGTTTTACTGTCCTGGGGTACTCTTGGAGAGTCTGACAAGTTTATCAGGTTTGTTTCTATTTTACTGTGACCTAAGCGACTTTTTCCAACTGCTGGCTCCCTGCTCCCATGTATTTTCCCTCTCACTTGGACACTTGGGCTCAATTTCTCCCTTTTCAGTTTTCTATCTTTCCTCTTAACGCTTTGTCCCCCCGCCCCCCTTTTTTCCTTTCTTCATTTTGTTTTTATTTTTTCCCAATTCCCCTCCTTCTTAACTCTTTTCCATCCATTACCTCTTTTTATTGCTTTTTCTGTTTTTCCTCCCATTCTTTTATCACCTCCTGTTTTCTTTTTCATTTCCACCATTCTAATTTCTGATCCTTTATTTAATACACTTTCCTCCATTCTTCACCTTTCTCCATTCTTCGTTTGTCTTTCTCATTAATGTCCCTGTTCTTCGAGCTTGACTTCTGGGTCTCTCTCTTGACTCACATTTCCCATCTCTTTCCCCATATTGTTCCCCATCCCTGTCACACACACATGTGTGCTCCCTCTAACCCCTTACAGTTCCATTTTCTCACTCTCACAAATCTCTTTTTCATAACCACACTCCCTCACATAGTCTCTGTTTCACATTCTCATACATGCTGGCACTTCCATACTCTCCCTAACAACCACTTTCACATTCAGATTCTCTTTTACTCTCTAAAAAGGCACCCGCTCGCTCCTTCACCGTTCCACACATTGTCACTCACACATGTATACACACAGTCTCTCCCTCTCTCTGCTACTCTCTATCCCCTCATCTTTCCCTTTTCCTCCCTTTTTGCATTTTAAGTCTTGCTCCTTTTTCTCACTCTTCCCTTCTTTCCCCCAAGCTTGGCATTGAAATGTTTTGTCACTAATGAACATCCGTAGCCTAATTTTATCTATAAACAACATTGCTGTAAGAGTCTGGTAATGTTTTTTCTCCTGTGA
Organism: Neotragus pygmaeus; assembly: GCA_006410875.1. Classification (NCBI taxonomy): domain Eukaryota; kingdom Metazoa; phylum Chordata; class Mammalia; order Artiodactyla; family Bovidae; genus Neotragus; species Neotragus pygmaeus. Next base: position 1,084,225 of record SJYV01047883.1, on the reverse strand, counting down.
AAATATAAATTGATGATCAGCAGTGCTTAGATCTAAATAAGGCTAAACACCCTTATTCCTTCATTTCCTATTACCCTCCCTTCTGCCTGTGACACCCCCACCTGACATAGATCCTGAAATCTCCCTGAAAGATATCCTTTCTCTCCACTGGGTGGTAGTTGGCTTATAAGTACAGATTGCAGAAAAATCAGTGTATGTGGCATGTTTAAGGTGAAACAGAGAGGGCTATGTTTTATTTGAAACTTGCAATATATTGTAAATTTAATGATCTTGGATCTGGGTGTGGTAAACGATTTACACCTTCTTAAACATGCCTATGAGTCCAAATTAATGTAGAATACTGTTAGAGTGTCTAATAGATACTAGTTTATAGTGTATATCTCTACTGTAAACACAATGCTACTGGATATGTACAAAAGTAACGGTTTGTTGTCACTTAGTAAAATACCTCGCATTGCTGATAAAAGAGATGAACTTTTGGTCACACTGATGATATAAGTTAAACCCCTGGTGATATTCTTTATATTGTTTGTTTTGGAAGTTTAAACAACAGTGGTAAGGGTGAAGTGCTGTCTTTAGAGCCTGCAAACACATATCACGGGAACTGCAATCTATATAATTGTAGTAGCATAGTGCCTATTTATAATGAGCATTAACATTTTCAATTTAAAGGATTTGATAGACTGCTTGTCTCTTAATGGTATATCTTGTGTGTTTTGTTTTTAAAGAATAATCTAATGAATACTATGGCTAATTAAAATAGCTGAACTTATGGTCTGCTTCTAGGAGACCTATGTTTAGTTCACTCATTGCTGCCAATAGTGAAGCTTCTCTAACTAGCGGCAGCAATATTTTTCCAGTTTTGTTGGTTTGGTGCAGTCCTTGTTTACTTGTGTGCACCTATCTCATCCATTTATATGCTGTATCCTGAAGTTTAGAGAACTTTTGACTTTAAACTTTTTAAAGAGAATGGTATCTCTGTTTCTTTCGAATAATGTTTCTAACCAATTACAGTTTTCTAAAAAAATAAACAGAATCTTTTTTTTTTTGCTGTATGAAACAAATCTGATCCGCATTTTTACTCAAAGTAATTAGTTTACAGTAATTCTAGAATTCTCTAGGAACTGATACCATTTTTTTATCTTTTTACATTGACCATAGGTTTTAAACACTTTTAACATATATAGTTATAAGAAACCCTCTCTCTCTTAAAAAAATGTTAAATTGCATCATTTATTTTTCCTGCAACTGGTATTTACTCTGTTCATAGACCAGTACAGAAGAGCTTAAGGGCTATTTGAGTGTAACTCAGGTGAGATATTTTTAATCAAAAGTAATGTCACAGAGTTATAGTTTATGTTTTCACTTTGGATACTTGGAATTGTATTTGGTGTAATTATCTAATTCATTAGAAAACAAAACAAAAACACCCAAAATCTTCCCTCATACAAACACACCTTCACATCAAAGTACAGAAATCTAGTACTTAAGAGAACACTTTACTGAATTATGTGATATTGCTTATTAAACTTTACATATTTTACTCTATTTTTAATATAACATATTCCTACAAGTATCTCATAAAAAGCAAATTGTGGCATAACAGTTATCAAATAACTTTAAGTGCTAAAGGCCTGAAAGTGCAAATGTGTCAATCAGTGACTCTGTTGCTTGTGGTTACATTAATGAAACAGAAGTTTAAAGGTCAAATGATACATTTCTATCTCCTAAATGCCAGAGTGTCTGTTTTAGAGAAAAGAATCAAGAAAAGCAAACCTTTTGTTACATTTTGTTATCATACAAAAGGGAATCCATTCTGTGATCCACCAACTGTACCTATCATTCTATAAATCACCTTCTCTGTTTGGATTAGAAGACTTAAAATGAAGTTCCATTTAATAATTTCAACATTCTTATCATTTTAACTTTGCCTCTTAAGGTTAGTGAAGCAATATATTAAATGTCAAAATGTCCCTTATGTCTAATAATGATATTCACTGATAAATCTCTGAAGGATTCACTTGAGATATTTGAAGTATTTAATGATGCATCTATTCAATACAATAACACTTGGTACTTCCCTTACTTTAAATAAATGCATGGATATCTGGAGCACATTGTAATTTGCTACCAATACAAATTAACATTTTCACTAAATTTTGAGATACTAGATATTAGATTGCTACCACATTTACTACTTCTTGATATTTTATACTTAATAGAATTTGTTAATCTGTATATGGAGAAATGAACTTTTTCTCTAGTCTTCAAATTATATTTTGTAGTACCTGGAAGATCTGAGTTGATGTTTCATTAGGTGATGTAGCAAAGAACAGGGCATTCCAGAGCCACACTGGCCATGCATTAGGACCCAGTGTTTCTAGATCTAGAAAACCAAGGGGAACAGAACTCTGCTCTGGCTTAATACATAAATTTCAGATGACTTTTTTTTGTAGTTTTGCAGCTGCTTTAATGTGAATCAGTCACTTTATTCTTATTACCTTATTAACAAATACAGTTATGTCGACATGTCCAAAAACGTTTAATATTCTTTTGAGACAATATAAGGAACAACCTCATTTATATCCTCCCAGTTTTTAAAAAGACATGTCATTTCTAAGCGAGTTCTTTCATCTGTTTCTACTTCAACTCGTCTATGAATTTTGTACATTTTAAGCTGCCATCCTGATATGAATTCAAAATACCCTATTCTCTACTTGTCATCCTTTAATCAAAGGAAGGAAGAGAGATTCTTTTCTTAAATGTGATATCTTCTTTTACGTTAGCAAAGTTGAACATAACTTTGTCATTTTAATGCAATAGATTTCAGTGAAAGTTATATGAGACCCTAATAATGATATTGTAATAGGGCAAAAAACTTTTGCTTCAATCACAGAACATAGAGTGCATTTATGTAGAAGCTATTTCCATTGGAAGTCACAAAACTTACGAGTAGATTTATAAATGGATATCACAAGTATTAATTACTTCTCAGACTTTGCTCAATTCATTTGCCTTTTGATTAGACTACATTAAATTAGTTTTGTTTTGAAATGCATGCTATTGGATACAAGTAAATGATGTATAAGAATGCAGAATTGTCAATAGCAATATACCTTGATTATACTATACTTTTTGAATATCATTGAAGAGTGTCTTCAGTGGTAGAGTCTCTTCAAACTCATCTGTTGAGTCATTCCTACCTATTTATGTGTTCCAAACACACTGTTCAGCTCTCCAGGCATTTGCAATTTATAACATTAAGGCATTATTTTAAAACCTATATGCTTTTTGAATAGTTGAATAGTGTTATTGAACAGTTTTTGTTTTTTTTAATTCTGAGGTTTTTCTCATTCTTTTCAAAAGAGAAGGGGTAATAGATGGTCCTGCTGAGTCATTTTGGAAAAATAAGCTCCAAAATATGGAATACAATGCTACAATGTTACCTGTAGTGATGTGTAGAACTGTTGTATTAGCATGAGGCACTACTTGATACATTAATACATAATCATTCATTATATTAAAGAACAACATAGCATTTTAAAATTTTCCAGATGGATTTATTTTTTTCTAGTCTTTTTAGTCCAGAAGAACTAATCAACCAATGTGGTTGTATAAATCTTTGCGCACAAGAATGTTAATGAACTACTTATTTTAAATAGTTGAGTTTACCATTAAATAGCTCCATGAACTAAATTAATTCTGAAATACCTGAGTTGCAAAGTGTTTGAAGAATTATTCACATCCTGTAAGTGACATTTCTGTGCCTTATTGACCAGATCCAACTTTTATCCTTCTGCTGTTGGACATAGACAATGAAGCTAATCCCAAGGCTGTATTCCCTCGTTCTTCATGTCAGCTGTTTTCAGACTGTGGTTGTCTAGTGGTAGGTAGTTTTGGGAGATGAGAGTACATATAAGTGAGAGGCCAAGGTGTTTCTCCCCTCCTACATTGCTTTGGGCAGGGTTCAGCAGTGTCTCCATCTCCCACTGGAAACTCTTTGCTCCATTTTCCACTGGATAACCAGCTTGGGCTTCTGTATACTGCTTCACCCATTTGTTCCTCCATCCTAAGAGTAGTAGTAGCTTCCTAATATTCTAACTGTCAGGTTGTCTTACCATCACCTGTTCTTCTTCTCAACTTTTCCATCATCTTTGCAGTCAATTCTCTGAATTAAATCCTCTAAGTTTTAAATATTCCAAGTGGTTTACATTTTTCTGATAGAACCCTGATTAATATGTGTTGAAAAATAATAGTTTTAGTGATTTTTAACTATATTGAATATTGCTTATGGTAGCATAAATATTTGCTTCCTTGCACTGGATGTAATAGTTGTTTAAGAAGGCAAGAATAGAACCATAATAACACTGGCGAATGTTACAAAAAAGAAAGATGGGTATTTGGGGTATTTATTGTCCATACCCAGATTATGGTGAATACAATAAACCAATGATATAAATTTTAATTAAATATAATATTAAAAATTAATTGAAATATAAATAATATACCAACACTATGAATGGGAAAAATAGTTGATGAATATAAATTGGGAAGAATCAATAATACTGTATCTTTTTATTTTTTTGACTGAGCAAAAGAGAACCAGGGCTAAACTCTGTTTGTGGATATGTGATCAAAATGTTGAACTAATTCCTACAATGTTGACTATTGAAATCAATAGGAATTAAAGACCTTTCTTTTTTGTAGCTTAATACCTGAAGAGCAAATCAAAGTTTCCAATTTCTTAGGAAATATATGAAGTGTATGATCATAACAGTGCATGTAACCACTGTACAAATAAGTCTCTCAAGCCGTTTGAAACTTTTGATTAGAAATCAGATCATCTTTCTACCATATTCTGTTCAAAATGTCATACACTAAAACATTATAGACAATGTATTTCTAACATGGAAGAAGTAAGGGGAGCTTTATTAGTTTTTTTTTTTTTTTAACTCTCTCATTTAACAGAGTATGAGATGATGCAGTGACCTTCTCTTTACATGCTTCAAAATAATCTTTGTAAAAGATATTATATAAGTGTCTGGCTCCAATATAAAGAGCAGTCATCATAAAGTCCTACTTTTGCTGTTTTTCTCCACACTTTTGCAGGAAAGATGGTAACTTTAAAACATAACTAACGCAGTTGTTCAGTTGCTATGTTGTACCTGACTCTTTGCAACCCCATGAACTGCAGCACTTCAGTATTCCCTGCTCTTCACCATCTCCTGGAGTTTACTCAAACTCTTGTCCATTGAGTTGGTGATGCCATCCAGCCATCTCTTTCTCTTTCACCCCTTTCTCCTCCTGCCTTCAAACTTTCCCAGAATTAGGGTCTTTCCCAGTGGGTTGGCTCTTTACATCAAGTGGCCAAAGTTTTAGAGCATTTGCTTCAGCATCAGTCCTTCCAATGAATATGCAGCATTGATTTCCTAATAGTCATCTCTAAAGGAAATGGCAACCCACTCCAGTGATCTTGCCTGGAGAATCCCATGGATGGAGGAGCCTGGTGGGCTACAGTCCACAGGGTCGCAAAGAGTCGGACACGACTGAGTGACTTCACTTCACTTCATCTCTAAAGGATGCTCTAGAGAGAATTTTCCTGAGTTGGGACAAAAGTTGGACTTGACTCATTTCTGCATTTCATTGTTCTTAAAGCTTCCATTACACATTGTCATGGATATTTCTATGTATAAGAGAAAATAAAATGTATTCCTCTTTTTTTTTTTTTTGAGCATCATATTGCCTGCTTTCTTGCTATGTAGAAGAATTTTTAAATGGGATCACATGCTTTTTTGTCAGGTATTTTGTGTGTTTCAAATTCAACAATGGAAACAAACTTCCCAGGCTATTAAGAGAGTAAAATCCAGGATTTTCTACATAGGCATTGTCATTAACAAATTGGATTTTAATTGGACTTCCCTGGTAACTCAGTTAATAATCTGTCTGCAACGCATGAAACCCTGGCTCAATTCCTGGATCAGAAAGATCCCCTGGAGAAGGGAGAGGCTACCCACTCTAGTATTGTTGGTCACCCCTGGTGACTTAGCTGGTAAAGAATCTCCCTGCAATGTGGGAAACCTGAGTTTGATACCTGCACTAGGAAGATCCCATTGCAACCCACTACAGTATTCTTGCCTGGAGAATCCCCATGGTCAGAGGAGTTTGGCAGTACACTAATTAATTAGTACGCCATATCTAAAATGTGACAATTTATAAGATATTGGAGAAATTTAATAATAGAAATTTTTTGATGTTTTGTTCAAGTATTTTTCTTTTATACTATATTAAATTTGATTGGCAAAACACCTGGGTTTGTAAACTTTATAACTGTTGTTCATCCATTTCTAGGGCCTTAATATTGAACCTTGCCTATATCAAGCCAACTTCCACTATATTTTAAATTAATGAATTTTTGGAAGGATAAGCAAAAGATTAAATGTGTTTGTCCTTTAGATTATTAATTATTTCAAATTTTAATAACTGAAGTTTCTTTACTGCTACAATAAATCTGTGTGCTTATTGTGATTGAGTACTTTTTATTGAATCTACTTATCAATAGTCTCTGTCTTTAAGTAATGCCTGCAGAAGTCCTATTGGATTGAGACATGCACATTGGAATCATTCAGTGTCTATAAACTGCAGGATACAGCTATTAGTGAGTCTTGAAGAAAATGTATTAGCTACTAAAGGTATTTTTAAAAATAAATTGTACTAAAATGGATTATAAAGCATTATACATAGTAAAGGTAAGTTTTATTCTAATAAACTTTTATTTTTTATGTTTGTGTGTTTATACTCTGACAAGATTTTAGATGTATTTCTTACTGTAAGTTTCATCAGAAAAAGTTTGTAATGCAATTGTAAGGTACAGTTTTAAGATTATTGAGATGTATTTAATAGCTTTCAGAAGCTCTAAGATTTTAAATTATATAGGAGGGCTATTCCTCTTTGCAATTATAATTAGCCTATAACAGGAACAGTTCAAGGTAGCAAAATGTCCATTGTAACCTTCTAACATTTTTTTTGCTTTCCTGCCTCAATTCATGGAGTCTCCTCTTCCTTTCTTCTAAGGTTTCAATTAGATAAAATCAATAAAGATACAGAGGAATAGAGAATTGGGTATTTGTTGAGAATGAGTAATCTCAATTGTTAAAAGTAGCTATACTCCCCAAGCCAGAGCTTAACTTTTGTATCATTCTGACTATCTCCCAGAGGTAGGTCAACTGTACTTTATAAACCACAGAGTATTGATACTAGCTGATAGAGTTTTAATGTGGTCATATGGCTTTGATTTATAATGTTGAGGGGGTTATCTATTAGCATAGTGTTTTCTAAGCCATATCAAGGCCTGAATCCTGACAGAAGACCTTTGACGCTCTTAAGCATCCAGCTGGCATGAAATTTGGTCTTTTAATCACTTTCTCTAGGAAAAGGGGAATATAGGAAAGGAGGAATTTGGCAGTGTTGCCAGCATTAGTGTTGCTCTTTTGAAGAGAAGCCAATACATTATACTTTCTGGATAGCTGGTAATTTGCTCAATTTAAGGAGGATGTTTATAACACTTTTTGGTCCAGAACTAAATTATTTTTCACTGAATTTCACTAAGTCCTTTGGACACAGGTCCAGTGCCCATACTCATGCTACAAGATTGGGCTTATTTAAAACTATAACTACTACCATAAAGTTTTGAAAGATTTTGGATGATTTGAAGGGCACTGGGGGGAAAGTGTGTTTGTTCTGTTGTCTTCAGAAACCCCTTTCCTCTCAGGCAACTAAGTTAAACGATGTTATAAGGATTTAAGAGATACCTTGAATGTAAGAGCTATGATCAGAAGGCAGGAGAGTATTTTCTGTTTATTCTCTCCAATTATATCACATACTATTGTTTCAGAATATTGCATAAATAAGTCAAAGGGAAGATAAAGTTTTTCTAATGTTATGATCAGTTCAGTTCAGTTCAGTTGCTCAGTCGTGTCCGACTCTTTGCGACCCCATGAATCGCAGCACGCCAGGCCTTATTTCTTATCATATTTAGAGATCGTATTTAGATATATCTGATTTGTAAATAACTTATTTTCAAATTAATGTCTTGGTAACTGACCAGCTAAATAGAAAATGACATCTGTATTACTTAACATATTGCTGGCACATTGTTAGTTCTCAAAATCTGAATGTGGAGTAAAGGAATTGAAGGAGAGCTGAAGGAAACGAGAGAGGAAGAAAGGGCAGGAAGAAAGTAAGATATATAAGTGATTTCTAATCAAAACCTAAGACTTTAGATCACTTAGATACATAAAGTTCAGCCTATATTATCCTACATGGAATAATTGCAATAAAAAGGAATCAATTTTATTTCATATAGTTTAATAATTCTAAATGTATACCCTTCCCATGATGAAGTTATACACACACACACACACACACACACACACACATATTCACACACTGTGTATACTGAAGTTCTGAAAAAATAAGTATATATCTTCCTTCAATGTTACTAGTCCATTTATGTTTATTTTAAAAGGTAGATTAGCACATTACCTTGGCCTGCAGTTGGATCAGAGGCTAATATGGGGAGAATATGTTCACAAAAAAAATTATATAAAAGTTATTGATTTAACTGCTCACTTGTCTTCTTGGGTATATGTCATTGATCACTTTTCTTGTTCACACATCACTTATATGAAATAATAGATACAAAGAGTTAGTTTAGCTTATCCACAGAGTTTATCTTTTATTGTAATAGTTTAGTTGCATTGAAACCTGTCATGCTTTGAGGTGTCCAGAATGGGACTAATGAGAGTTTGATTATCTACTTCTCTATTTCCTGGCTGTGTGACCGTGAACAAATGCCTTTAGTTGGCACCTTCCTGGCAGAAAAAAACATGGATCATATGAGATAATACATATAAAATGCTAACGTATTATCTGCCCTTTAGTAAGCACAACATTTATATCAGCTGATGATTTTATTCTGCTTTTGTTCTCCTAGTCTCTCAGTTTGAAATTTGTTGGCAGTACTTATTGATATGGGCATATTTTCCTCATTTAAATCATTTTACCAATCATTTGTGAAATCACTGTGCAGTATCCATTGAAGATATATTTTTGTTGTGATGTTGTTAAATAATGCTTAAGTGAAATCCTGTGGTATCAGATGGTGAGCTGAGCCTTGGGTCAACAGAAGACTGCACAGAAATTTGAAATAAAGAAGTTTTTACTCATAGGGCTTAGAGGAAGTAGACTGCACACCTCTAGAGGCTGCACAGGGAGGTCAAGACAGGATGCTTTTAGAGAGAGCAGCAAGACCGGGGAAACATTACTTTATTGTGATTCCTGGGTGGAATGATATAGGGTTCCCTGGTGAAGGACAGATTGGTCAATTCCAACCAAAAAGAATTAGATTTTATCTAAGGGGAAGGCACAGGTTGGGAGGCAGGGGAGAATGTTGATCACAGGGACTGCTGAGGAAATGATGTCAGGAACTTACACTGGCCTGTGAGTCTTCTCAGCTTACCTAGGACATGCACTGGCTAGAGGGACTAGTGTCAGCTCAGGGCCTCTCTGACCCACTTAGTGTCCACTTAGTCACACAGAGTGGATGCATGGGCAGCAATAGCATAGAGTAGTTTAGCTAAATCTTGACATTTTATATTTTAAAGATCCTATTTAATGGGCATACTTGTATTTGTTATTGCTGAGCCCAATGACCAAGTCAGAAGACTCCAAATCTGGAAGTAGAAACACACTATAAAAGGTTTTATCTGTAGGGTGCAGACCCAGATAACTCAATAGTAGTGAAACCCCAAATTTTATGCTCAACAAACTGATGGTGATTTGATTCACTTACCAGAAGTAAGAGATCCCTGTAATTGGGTATTCACATGAAACGTCAAGGACAGAAGGAAAAATGAGAAGAGACAGAAAAGAAGAAATAAGAGGGATTAGAAAATACAATGAGATGGCAGTGGATGAGTTTAGAGGGTGAAGATGAACATTTGTGACAGAGTTTAGAATGGGAGAGGTGATGACTGGTGACAACACTGGAATTGTCGATAAGAGGGTTAGAATAAAAAAAAATAGCTGTGTATTCTGGATAAGACAGCAAATAATTATTCAGGATTAGACATGCACTTATTGTTTCTTAGGGCATCTATATGTTATGCTGAAGGCAGTGGAGTTCAGATGTAGTCTATGAGCAAGAACATTCTTTCTGTATTGCTATTTTTATTCATAGACAATATATTCAGTAGAAGCTCAGGAATTATGAATGCTTGCTCAAATTCTGCACATTTGCCAAATGCACAACAGCAAGATTTAAGTTCATAATCATGACGAAGCCATCAACATCATGATTCAGATTCAACTAACAAGTATTGAGTACCTACTATATATGACATTGTTTCACAACACTATGCGATAATGTATTGCTTTTCCACCTTTATTGCCAAGTAAATTCAGGCTTATGAAAGTAATGTAACTTGCCTCAGGTAGAACAGGTAGTGGCTGAATCAGAATTCAAATCTAGGACTTTTATTCCAAGCCTCATGACTTGATTATTGTGTGTCTCTCCCTAAGAAAATATAAAAACAGTTGATAAATTTATTGCTTACTAGGCTTTAATGCTTATTAAACATCATTAAGGACCAGCTGCATTTTGGTAACTAAGTTGACAATCATTTTAAAATAATCAAGAATGTGTGTTATGTATTTGATGAAGACTTCAAATTATTTTAGATGCGAGTAAGTATTAGACTATATCATGTAGTCATAACTATTTAGAGGGCTTTCTTGGTGGCACAGATGGTAAAGAATCTGCCTGCAATGTGGGAGACTCAGATTTGATCCCTGGGTCAGAAAGATATCCTGGAGAAGGGAACTGGTAGTTGGACAATAGTGAATTCTTAAAACTAAATATTCTCAGGATCCCCAAATGATTTTATCCATAATGATTACAAGGTATTGATAATACAAGGAAAAAAGTGAACAGCTTTTGAATGTCATCTGTAGTTAGGCATTATACATTTGTTATATCCTTGGATCCTTGCAACAACCTACAATTTTTTTTTTCCTTTGTAAGCGGAGAAACCAACTCAAAGAAGATGAATATCTTTCTGAGCTTTAACACAGCTAGTAAATGGCATAGCCAGGGTTTGATTCTAGACATGTGTGTCTCCAAAGCCTTTGCTTATTTTTTTTTTAAACCGTAATATTTCTTGGAGCTTTTTGTACATTGTAGCCCTTAACAGAAAGAAAAAGGACCTGTTACTTGCTGTAGTATTCCACATCCTTAAATTAATCTTTTGAATGCTGATTCTGGTGTAACTAAACAGCTGAATCAAGCTGAATTATAACCCTCCTTTGAAAAGTATTAGGCAGCCTAGAGTGTTGAGCACTGTTATTTCCCAAGATAGATGGGAAGATTAAAAAAAACTAGGGATGAATAAAAGATGCACTTATACCAAATTCATTAAACATGTCAGTAATATGTTATAAAGTTTTATGTTTAATTACAGTTTAATAAAGTGAAACATTGGAATTAGATAGTTTGCCTTTTTCTGATGGCTGGTAGGAGTATATAGAGTTTATAGTTTAATTGAATGAAAACTTTTTAAATCGAATGCTGTGTGGTTTAAGAATCTTCTTGGATGTGTTTACATATCCATTTTTGATAGATTTTTATCACAAAAGGATAGTGTATTTTATGATGCCTTGTTTTTCAGCTATCTAAAGTTCTCCCAATATAAAGTCCTGTTTTTATCTCATATCATTCAAGAAAATTTTCAACCCTCTATAACCCAACTATAACTCCTCCTCCTCCTTCTCCTGTGATTTCTGTATTTTACATTTTATTTATTTTATAAATTTCACATTACAGTATATTGTTATCTATTTTGCCTTTGCAAAAGACTATAACTGTCCTACATAACAGTCATTCACTTCTATTGTTGCAAATTCTTCAAGAACTTTGTATTTTGCTATTTATATAGAATATGTTTACTAAATTCTAGGATACTTGATTTTGTTTTCATTTTCCTTTGTTCTTTCAGGAATTTCTTTTGTGTTTTATCCATTCATTTTGGTTTTTTTTCCCCCTATAGAAACATGTCCTTTTTCAGACATTCATTCACCAGATTTTCAACATATATTTATTGAGTCATTGGCTTACGCTAGATACTTTCTTTGAGAATACAGTGATATAAGAAATGAGGTCTTGGCTATTGAATTTACCTTGTAGTTCAGTCTGTGTCCTCAGTGTTGTGTAAACAAGTTATGTTTAACTTTCTACTTCACCAACTATTAGTTATATGGTCACAGGGATGTTATTTGGGTTTTATGAGACTCAGTTTTCTTGTCTGTAAAATAGAAATACTTACGGCTACTCCTGTATATTTCTGAATCCTGGTAATAATTCATTGGAATGTGCCCAGAGCAGTGTTTAGCACACAGTTGGGGCTCAAGGTCAGTGTCTTTTCTTTCTCTCTTTCTCACCCTTCCTTTAACATTATAGCTGTAACTTATGGCCAGGACTGTCTAGTTAAAGAAATTGTTGCATGTTATATTATGCTTCTGGTGTTCTATTTGTTACCTAATACCTCCTGAGGCTCACCTACTTTTAATTCAAGGCAGCTTTTTGATGCCTTGAAAAAGTAGACTTAATCTGAACATGTGATGACTATCACTCATCTTGTTTCTATTTCTCATTCATTTTTTCCTTCATTTGAAATGCTTTGCCTTCATACTGTCCTCTCTTTAATACTATTTTACATGGATTTTCCCCTAAATTTATTGTCAGTTTTTGACATATTCTGAATATCCATGAGAAATGTATTTTCTTCCTGACAGTTGCTTCTGCAGGCATCAAAACCATCTTGTCATCATTAAATGTTTCTTCTAAAATCCTACGCTTTTCTCAGTATACTTGAATTAATCATTTTTCTTGGTTGGGATAGTAGTTTATGTAAGGAACACTTGGTAATTATCACCTGTTCCTCTGTTTGATCCATAGAACAAACAATATTTGATATTCTTCTGCAAATAATTCTTCATTGAAATAGCACTTCCATGCTTTAGCCACTTAATTTTATGAATTAATTTGAACTTTCTACCCCCAATGGAAAGTATGACACTCCTCTCTAATCTCAGTAATTGATGAGCTGATTTTCTGACTTCCTGGGCATTCTTTAAAAATCTCATCATATTTGACATATATAATTACTTGATTTCTGGCAGACAATATCTACTCTTTTCTATATCGCCTGGCTTCACATAGCATACAATTTGCACGATTTTGTATGGGGAAATCACTAATGTGTAAATTATTGTTAATTTTCTTCATTTGCATTAAAATCAAGGGAATTCCAGCATATTAAAAAGCAGAGACATTACTTTGCCAACAGAGATCTCTCTAGTAATGTATGGATGTGAGAGTTGGACTATAAAGAAAGCTGAGTACCAAAGAATTGATGCTTTTGAACTGTGGTGTTGGAGAAGACTCTTGAGAGTCCCTTGGACTGCAAGGAGATCAAAACAGTCAATCCTAAAGGAAATCAGTCCTGAATATTCATTAGAAGGACTGAAGCTGAAACTGAAACTCCCATTGGAAAGACTCTGACACTGGGAAAGATTGAAGGCAGGGAAGAAGGGGACAACAGAGGATGAGATGGTTGGATGGCATCACCAACTGGATGGGCATGAGTTTAAGCAAGCTCCAGGAGTTGGTGATGGACAGGGAAGCCTGGTTTACTGTAGTCCATGGGGTTGCAAAGAGTCAGACACAAATGAGAGACTGAAATGACATTAAAATCTCCATTCACTTTTCTTCTGCTATACAAGAAGAGAAATTTTTCAAATTTCTCTAAACCTTTTTAATATCCTCCTCATCTTTTTTTTTTTTTTTTTTTTTTTACTTCCGGCTACAAATACATGTACACTTGGGCTTCACTGACAGCTCAGTAGGTAAAGAACCTACCTGCAATGCAGAAGACACAGGAAATAGGAGTTCGCTAGCTATACCTGGGTTGGGAAGATCTCCTGGAGGGGTAAATGGAAACCCACTCCAGTATTCTTTCCTGGGAAATCACATGGACAGAGGACCCTAATGGGTGACAGTCCATGGGATCGCAAAGAATCAGACCACACCCAGCGACTAAACACACACACACACATGTGCATTTAAGTTGGAATCTTAAAAACAGTGCCATACTTCTTTGAATCATTAAAAAAAAAAAAAAACTGAATCAGGAAACTGATTAAGATTAGTTACTGCTGCTCAATAAAATTATTTAACGATAATATTCAACCTATAGGTTATGAGATAAGATTTGCAAACTCCTTGGCATCATTAATGATACAAAATAAACAATATATTTTAGCTATTATAATTTTTATAAATATCATTAACAGTAGACTTTCATTAATTTAGGGGATTAGCTGACAGTAGGCAAAATGAAGATCCTCTGGTAATGTGCTTACTTCTGTATGCTCCAGCATACTTTAGGGACTTATTTCATTACTTATTCTTTATTTCAGGTAAGTCTTCTTGCTATAGTCTCATCTTTTATGTTACTTTCTTTTCCTCATTAGTTGACTTTCCAAAATGGCTTTTCAATAATTTCCAAGTTCTATTCATTTTCTAAATGTAACTCAATGCTGTTTTTAACTCAATGCTATTTTTTCAGTTATCTTTATTAATTGCTCAAAATTATGAAACAAAATTTAAACACATGGAGGTATATATATCTTCATCTTTATATACCCAAATACCTATATACATGTACATATTTACAGATTTACTTCCTTCACAATTTTGTAAGACCACATAATTATTTTGCATTATTATTGAACTTAATAAAATATGTTTGGGGAACGTAAGTAGTTCTTCTTTGCATTTTAGTTATTTTTATGCATATAAGATACCTCTATCCCACTATAGGCCTTGAAAAGAAAGAATTTTTACCTTACTTGCTCTTGTATTATCTAGGGCATTGAGTGGCTTGGTGAGTGGAAAAATATTTGTGAAATAAGTAAATCAATCTATAAAAAACTAATTTCTCGTAATAGAGTCTTTTCCATGTTTGGTTTTTGGATATATCTACTTATGAGATACATATGCATTTTTAATTTGTGAATTTATTATAGTTTATACTAATTAACATATTTTATATACAAGTCCCTCTTGGAGTATAGGTTAAGGTGGATATGTGTCCACATCTCTATTTCTTAGTGTTCATTTTACTGTTATATAAATCACCAGAAATTTTGTGAAACAGGGGGACATGTTTGCCTTGTAAATATTACTGTTCAGTTCAGTTCAGTTGCTCAGTTGTGTCCTACTCTTTGCAGCCCCATGGACTGCAGCATCACCAACTTGGAGCTTGCTCAAACTCATGTCCATCGAGTCAGTGATGCCCTCCAATGTCTCATCCTCTGTTGTCCTCTTGTCCTCCTGCCTTCAATCTTAATATTACTGTTGTACTCCCAGAAAATATTATATCAGTAGCATTATAATGATACAATAACATGAATGGAATATAATCTCACCAAAGATCATCTCAGGAATTAATCAGTGTGTTGTTTTTTCAAGTAACACTACCTAAAAATAAGAATTCTGGTATTTGGTTAAATAAAATAAAATAACAAATATGTCATCATTCTTAAAATATATTTAATTATTTTAGTATTAATTTTTACATATTCAAAAGCCTTCAATATAGAGTCTCTGGTTATTTAATAACAAAATTCATTAAAGGAGAAGTCAAAGTATGATTATGAATATATATTATAAATTTTTAATTAAAATTTACACATTTATTTCATATCACAAAATAATTATATATTAAAATATTGCACATATGTTTTCTTATTTAAATATTGCAACATTTATTAAGGAAGTAGGACAGTTGTTAAAACTCCAATTTTACAAATGAATTAACGCAGGTTTAGATGTTTAAAACTTCTTTTTGGTTATGAATGATAATTGTTTCTTTGAAATATCAAAACTTGGGCAGAAATTCAATCTGAATTCTTGTTCAATATACTTTCTTCTTCTTATTGATTGCATAGATATAAATTACTCAATGATACAAATTTTATTTTAATTTAAAGGGACTCTAGAACATTTTGGCCTCCATATTGAATGTACCTTTCATAACTGTCTAGGTGATGTCTCTCATCCAGAGACTACTATTTCCTATTTTGATCTATTCCCCATTAGTTTTTACCTGTTCCCACTGAAAAAAAAAACATGTGTGGAGTAAGTAAGGGACACTTCTAAGAAGAAATTAAATCATATGAAGAAAGAAAAATTAGGAAAAAATAATGACGTGAAATGACCTGATCTTTTCGCAGTATTACACTATTGTCATTCTCTCTCTCTCTATTTTTTTCTTTTTGATGCCTTCTTTCCTTCAGTCTGTACCCCAAAAGAAGGAGACAGCAGGAGATGATAAATTACTTTTAATGCTATTCTTTAGCCAATTGCACAATGGAGAAATTATCTTATTGCTTCAATTAGAGAAAAGGAGGTCAGAAGATAATACTTTGCCGAAAGAAGTGGTTGTGTAGCAGTAGTTTGAGAAAGATAGAACAGATTATTCAAGTAAAGAGAACATCATATTCTACAAGTGTTTGTCTTTTTTTTTTTTTTTGACTAGAAAGAAGCATCACAATCTTAAAAAATGTATATTATTTAAGGTTGTTTTTATTAAGCATATATTTAACTTTGACAATGAATTTTCCCTTAGTTAAGAAAAAAAAAACAAAACAGCAAACTACTTACACATAAAAAAGGAACATTTCTTTTGAAGAAATAAACATCCAATTTGTATAGGTAATTTCCAAAAATAAAATGAAGGACTGATCACTCTGATCAGCATTCCTCCAATGGTGTTATGGGGAAAAGTGATCTATACATTATTACTACAAAATAAACTATTTCAGCTGACCTGTGTTTGATCAACACTTTATTTCTTCTAAAAAATTCTAACTGGTGTCACTAGCATGCACTTTCTCTTTAATATATACATGGAAGTTTCTTCCTGTGAGTTTAATTCTGAGATTAACAGAGTTAAAATATGAAATATTTTTTGAAAATACTCAATAAAGACTATTGGTAAAAATAGATATAGGTGGAGTAAGTAACAGATTTGTAGACAATTAAAATCTAGATGAATTCTGTATTCAGAATGCTTCATAAATGTCTGTAAATTCTCATTCCACTTTGAGGAGCAAGAAACTGAAAGTATAGTCATCTTAATTAGAGCCTTCTGGGAAGGACAGGGAAGCCTGGGGTGCTGCAGTTCATGGGGTCTCAAAGAGGCGAACACAACTGAGAAACTGAACAACAGCAAACGGGATACAAGAAAGATACTGTGGAACTTAAGCAGCAGTCATATTTGCTGTTTTGTTGTCAAAAAATTAATTTTTAGAAAGATTTTTAAATTGCAGGACTTCTCAATATTTGACATGATGTTGTTCATTAACATGATGATGTTAAAACGTTTATTTTACCAAATATATAGCTTTATCAAAAACATTTTATCTTGGATTTTTTCTTTTCCTAA
Source organism: Neotragus pygmaeus (assembly GCA_006410875.1). Lineage (NCBI taxonomy): Eukaryota > Metazoa > Chordata > Mammalia > Artiodactyla > Bovidae > Neotragus > Neotragus pygmaeus. The sequence continues at coordinate 1,066,661 of SJYV01047883.1, read as the reverse complement.
GTACCTCTTCAGATTGAGGTTTCCCAGGTGGCTCAGAGGTAAAATAATCCAGCCTGCTAATGCAGGAGATAGGAGAGGCAGATTCTATTCCTGAGTCAGGAAGATCCCCTGGAGAACCATTCCAGTATCCTTGCCTGGAGAATCCCATGGACAGAGGAGCCTGACAGGCTACATACAGTTCATAGCACTGCAAAGAGTCAGACACTGACTCTGTGTGTGTGACTGAGCACACACACATACACTCTTCAGATCACTATTCTGTATAACATTTGAGAAACATGTACATTAGAAGAGTTGCCTATTAAATTTTATCTTAAAAAATGATCTAACTTAGAATGATTTTGAAAGCACATTATCTTAGGTGTCAGAATCACAATACTAGTTTCCACGTTGGTTGTGGATTTAAATGATAACTAGTAAATCTGTAAAATGGTAGTAAAGAAAAAGTTATATGTTTCCATAGCCATCTATTTACTTCCTGGTTGTGTATTCCAGCAGTTCACTTAACATTTCAAAGCCATGCTATCTATAAAGTGAAAGTGAAAGTCTCTCTCCTGTCTGACTCTTTGCAACCCCATGGACTTTACAGTCCCTGGAATTCTCCAGGCCAGAATACTGGAGTGGGTAGTTCCCTTATCCAGAGTTCTTCCCAACCCAGGGTTTGAACCCAGGTCTCCCACTTTGCAAGTGGATTCTTTACCAAGTGAGCCATCAGGGAAGTCCATTTATAGAGTGGGGGTTAATCGATATTTCACAGAATTTCTGTGAGGATAAGAGAGGAAGTTACATAAAGCACTTGATGCAGTGAGGAATATAGTCAGCCACTGATGAAATTTGTTATTATTACAGTTATTGCTTCAACTTTATAATTAGCTATTTCAGAAAATCATCTTAAATGACAAAAGAAACAAATCTACAGATGCAAAAATCACAAGGTAAAAATTCAAACAAGTACTAACTACTAAGAACTGAAGAGTGAGATCAATAAAAGAAGTGACCCCTTTGAAAAAAGATAAACTTTACTTGCTTTGCAATCTTGCCTAAGGAAAAATCACATACACTGAAGTCATTCAGTCCTGTCTGACTCTTTGCGACATTTTGTACTGTAGCCCAGTAGGCTCCTCTGTTCATGGAATTCTGCAGGTAAGAATACTGGAGTGGGTTACCATTTCCTTCTCCAGGGCATCTTCCCAAACAAGGGGTCGAACCTGGGTCTCCCCCATTGCAGGCAATGCTATTCTTGTATGTGGTTTTGTCTTCCCCCTGCAGTGTTGCCTAAAGGAAAAACCACATACAAGAATAGTTTTATTTGCAGCTCATTATTATCAAAGGACATTTATTTGGCTTACCCATGATTGTGATCTTGTAAGGATCAATTAAATAGACAGGATACTTACTCTTTAGAAGACTATAAAGAGATGTATTCTTTCTGTGTGTAAACTTCCTTTCTATACTAAGTTTGATATGTTGGACAACTTTTCTGTGTTGCTGTGGAATATAATAAAATAATAACATTTTCTCCTCTCATTACAGATGAGATAAAACTCTCCCTCTGGCTTTGAGAAACAGCCTTTAAATACTAGAATCCACTACCATGGTTTAGTTGATTCTTTGATGAGTCATGAAGCATATCTTCAGTTATCGCAGTCATAACGTGACTGAGTATGTATAAGAAAAAAAGGGATTTGAAGAACAAATAGCATATGTCAATGTATAAAAGGGAAAGAGGAGAGAATAGTAGTATGGAGAGGACTCTAAAGTTCTATCTAGACTCGTAACTACTTCATCCTCATCTGTTAACCATTTCTTTAGAAAGCTGGCTTTTTCCCTGTTGTATCCTCAGCACCTAGAATACTGCCTTAAGTATACTGCATTGAATTAATTGAATTGAACTGATTACTATTCATTGCTTTTTGTTTTTAATGCAGTTTTCAATTGCATTATCATTATCAAGATCATTATCATGATCTCATATACATGATAAATGTTGGCATATCCTACACTGCAAACTTTGGCTTGCTTAGGTATAGTCATAAACCATTTATATACATGTGTAGTCTTGTCATTGTTCAGATATGATTTAAAACAGGAAAACACAAACTATAAAAATATATAATGATAAAGATCTTGGATGTCAAAAGAAAAGCTTTTCATATTTTATATGGAGATACATTTTTAAAAGAACTTACATAATTTTTTCTTTGTTTCTTGTGATCCTCAGAAAGACTCAATGTGAAAATTATAAAATAAATCAAATTACCAAAGTCATTTAGTTATAAACTAAACAAACTAAAATGAGATATCCTGCCTCTTATTGTTTTATGAAACTAAAAAGTGAAGGGTTTATTTTAATGCACAAAAATGTTAGGACTTTTAGAATTTAATAGATTATTGTCCAATTATAGGCTGTTTCTCAGTATTCATTATTCTTTTCTTTTAAGGTGCAGTTCCAAAATAACAAATTACTTAGATTCTATATATTTGTATCACATCCATTACAAACTTATGGTACATATAGTACTTCTGTCATAATACTCTGTGGACTTCATGGTAGTTATTAATTTTATTTCATAAATGCCAATGGCTTATCTATGTGAAATTAATCTTTTTTTGGGGGGGTTGAGTGTGGGCTTCCCAGGTGGCACTAGTAGTTAAGAATCTACCTGCCCAAGCAGGAGATTTAACATATATGGGTTCAGTCCCTGTGTTAAGAAGATCCTCTGGAGTAGGAAATGGCAACCCCCTCCAGTATTCTTGCATGGAAAATCCCATGGACAGAGGAGCCTCGCAGTCTATCGTCCATAGGGCTGCAAATAGTTGGACATGATTGAATGAGCGACTTAATCTCTTTTTTTCTTTGTGTACTCTCCTTTTTCTTGATAATATTGATAAGAACAGTGGTCCTGGGGGTAGGGGTGGGGGTCAGTGAATTCCTCAGTCTAGGCACTGATGATGTTTTGCTCTAGTTAGTTCTTTATTGTGGAGGCTGGCCCATATGTTGAAGATGTTTAGCAGTATCCTAGACCTCTGTCCACTTGTACCAGTAGCACACAACCCCCTGAGTTACAACAACTGAAAAGGTCTCTACGTATTGTCAAATGTTCTTAGTCGGCGAAATAACTCTAGAATGTATTTTGTTAACTGCATTGTTACCGAGATTTTATGTGCATGTTCCCATTTTTGTTTTATTTATCCTTTAGTATAGATGCAAATGTCATATTTCAGTTGTATTATATCTCTATTCAAAATTTGATTAAAACTAGATAAAACTAACAATTTTGTTTGCACACAGAATCTAATTTTTATATGCATTTTAAATCATTGAATTTCTTTTCCTTCTGTGAACTGCAGTAATGAAATAAATGTTAGGAAGCAAATTGTGTTTGATATGTATAATGAAGTACTGAAGTTAAATTGTTAGAGTAATTGAATTCAATTTTAATGTTAAATGTACATTTTCTAGCTCCTCATCGATTTAAACTAGATAAATTACATAAACAAAAGACAAATTTGTGTTCTCTACTGTTGAGAGTGGGGTAAAGGGAAAGGATCTGGCCAGCTGGTAAAGTGTTAAAATTTACAGTAAATGGCAGTGAAGACAGCCTTGTTTGGAATGTTCAGCTGGATGAGCATTGTGTCAACNAAAGACAAATTTGTGTTCTCTACTGTTGAGAGTGGGGTAAAGGGAAAGGATCTGGCCAGCTGGTAAAGTGTTAAAATTTACAGTAAATGGCAGTGAAGACAGCCTTGTTTGGAATGTTCAGCTGGATGAGCATTGTGTCAACACTTTTCTGGTATTTCTTGATGATATCATGTTAGTCTGAAGAGCACTTAGCAGATACTAATTATCATCTGGTGAACACTCTTCAGTGGGGAAGGTGAAAATCTATTCAGTAGGTATAATGCCTGCTCAATTGTTAACCTAAACTGCAAGCTACCAAGCCTTAATGTTTCAGTGATAGTTTAGGTGTAAACAGAACAAATGCTGTGCGTTGTTTTATACAATATATGTTTCCTAGTGATAACATTACGATTTCTGTTATTTATATTTGAGTGAGGCAAATAACTTAACTTTGCTTATTGCAGATCATGTTACTGTGTGATTACCATATAATATTCAAAATACAAACTTCCAGATTGCTCTTCATATGATTTTAAGCTATTATTTCATTTTCAGAAAAAGAAATAAATATTTATTATATTTCCATGAAAGTTTAATGTTTTAAAATTAATGCATATTTTGATAATCGTAGTAGGCATTATTAAATGAGCAAATTTTAAGCATCATATGTGAGATAGAGTACATTAATACCTGTCTCAACTTCAGCTGTTTCTCTTTGTTGATTCCTTTTTCTTCCAACAATGTATCCAAAACAGGTACCGATTTCTTGAAATTTCCACTTCAATATCTGGACTTGACACACATTCATTATGATTTTTTGGATTATTATTGACTCTGTTACCAGTATCCTGATATCCAATAAATATTTTTATAGATTTTGATTAAAAATGTTTGTATTGGATTAAACTTTTCCTGTACCTTTTTTCTATCTTCTTAGGAATGATTTAAAGATCTGTTACACTTTATCATTTTCATTACTGCTACATAAATGTTCTTAGCTCCTCCTATGTGAACACTTATTTATTCCTGTATGAGTACTTCCTATATGACACTTATTCCTGGCTTGTTTTTCTATATCTCAGTGCTCTCTTCTGTAATTGATTGGAGAAGATTCATACTTAGCTGTGTCCCAAGATATGGCAGAAATAATTCTATATTGAAGTGAAGATGCATGCATGTGTGCTTAGTCATTTGGTAGTGTATGACTCCTTGAGACCTCATGGACTGTAGCCTGCCAGGCTCCTCTGTTCATGGGATTTTCTAGGCAAGAATACAGGAGTTGCCATGCCCGCCTCCAGGATATCTTCCTGACCCAGAGATGGAACCTGGGTCTCCTGCATTGCAGGCGGATTCTTTACCATCTGAGCCACCAGGGAAGCCTGAAGTGAAGATGAGAGTTGATTTATTATTTAATCCTGTTCAGGCTTATTGTCACTCTATAATAAAGTATCCTGGTTCTGTAACTTGTTCTAAAATTCATTGTATTACTTTATGCCTAAACTTCTGGGCATCTAGCCTAATGAGATGGAAGGATTTCCTAGAGAGTTCACAAAGCATCCCAACATGAACTTTTCCATTCTGAAAGAATTTTCAAAAAAGATAGAATTAAATTCTACTATTAATGATGCTTTGTCAACGATGAGGAAGAAATAATTGATGAATTATAACCCCATATCTTAAATAACACTGTCCAGTGAATTCAGTATAAGTTCTGCCCTACATTATCAGATGATTTGAAAAAAGCTCCACATTTTTGGACCTATATGAGCCAACTCACCCAACTACATGAAATTTCTATAGTATTTACACTTGTCAAATTATTCCTTGAGGTAAAAGTGTTCTTTAATGAAAACAGCAAATAAATCCAATAGCAACAATAAAACAACCTGCTAAAGTGTATCCCTCTTCAGCAGGCATCACCATTTCAGCGTCCCTTAGTAACTTAATTACATTCTAGTCTTAGAAAATGCCACCTTGTCTTAAATGTGACCATTTTGTAATCAGAGGTCTGAACTGGGTGGTGGGGGGATATAGCAAATACTACTAGATCTATAAATCTGTATACTATATCGTATAGATCATGTATTACTTATGGAGCTGTATCTGTAGACCCTCAAATGAGCCCTCATCCTGATTAATCTGGAAGGCTTAAAGAAATATTGTTTCTTTATTAAAAACGGTCCTCCCCTGCCTTCTGTCTCTCACACACACAACAGTGCCTCCTGTCTGAAAAAAAAAATTTTTTTAAGATAAATATATAAAGAATTAGATGACTGGATGAGATGAGATGGTTCGATGGCATCACCTACTCATTGGCCATGATTTTGAGCTAACTCTGGGAGATAGTGAAGGACAGGGAAGCCTGGAGTGCTGCAGTCCATGGAATCACAAAGAACTGGACATGACTTGGTGACTGAACAACAAGAAAATGTATAAACTATAGAGTCCACTCTACATAGCAATTGTAAAGTAAGATAACTTGATTCTTAATTGTGAAAGAAAAGAAATCAACAAATGTGTTACAGATATAAATTAGAATTTTAAGTAAGACCGGAGTTTATCAAATTCAAATCATGGTAGTAGGGCTTGGTACACTAATGTTTGAAGTGGTTTTTGAGTCCTGAGATGACCTTGATGTAAGACCACAGTGATAACAGGACTTTTTAATAAATTCACTGACAGAACCTAAGAGGCTAGATTATACATATTTTTATGTAAAAAATCAGAAATGGATTTAAATAAAACATGCCTAATGTGAAAATGTGCTTTTATATAGTCAATTATTTGTAGCCAAAATATCATGATGTCTGCAAAACAAAAAAAGAAATAATAATGTGCTGAAATTTTTCTAAATAAAACTCTTTTCTATAGTCAGTCATCTTTTTGAGGAAGAAATTTAATGTTTTCCTGGACTGTATCCTTTAGTACAAAGGAAAATTGTTTTGAAGAAATATTATGAGAGAAATGTTTCATTGTAAGGATATAACTAAATATAAATAGTATATATTTTGTCTTTTATTGTATTGTTTTTGAAAATATATTTTTGTAAAATAGATATTTTTCAATTGTGTATTAATAGATTGCTAATCTGATTTTTATTCATAGGACAAATAAGATCTGCATACTGCATAAAGCTTCTTTCTTTTAAAACAATCTCTTGGTTCAAAAAAAAAAATCAATGTGAAACTGATAAAGCAAAGACATAGTGGTCAACAATACATAAAATGCCCTTTTTAAGATACAGTACGACCTTGCAAGTTAAAATATGTTCCTAGGCTAACTCTTTCTTGTATACATTCACAAGAGAATTTCTAGTAAATAGGAGTCGATCTTAATGTCTCATTACTCTTTCCATACTTTTTCTATTTTGCCAAAGGATCTTCACATAGGCATAAGAAATCCTCTGGTGAATTCTGCTGGAGTTCCCTACAAGAAAATAATTCATGAGTTCATCAATCTTTTAGCCCCTTCAATTTATCTAGAGAGTTATGGATAGCATGCTGGGTAGCAGTACATGGAACAGATCATCTTGAAAAATAATGCCATCTCCATAATGGGGAAGTTGCTATTTCCCAGTGGGAGTGAGCTGTTTAGGCTCTATAGATTTGGTCCTATTGCAGATTGCTGCTGGCAGAGAAAATCACATTCTTTTTGGTTTCCCATATTACTTTAAAAGTATTTAAGTGACCGAGACTTTAATTATGCCCAAAATAGTACATATAGTCAGTATAAAAGTCCTAATAAAACAGATAAAAGGAAGGAATTTCATAGTTAAATGTATCATTCTCTTAATAAAACTTTCTAATGTATGAAGGTATTACAGGATTCTAAGATTATTAAATAATGTTTCACATTGTATATGCTGTTTCTGTAGACACAGTGGCAAACAAGAAAGCTGGCTTCCTTGGTGCTCAGATGGTAAGAATTTGTCGGCAGTGCAGGATCCCTGGGTCAGAAAGATCTCAGAAGGGAGAGAGAGGAGAAGGGAGTGAAAATCCACTCCAGTATTCTTGCCTGGAGAATTCCATGGACAGAGGACCTTAGCAGGCTACTGTCCATGGAATCGCAAAGAGTTGCGCACGATTGAGTAACTAACACACACACGTGCTGTGTCTGTAGACACAATGGCAAACAAGAAAATAGTCTTCATTGGCTTGTTTTGTATATTTCTTTTAGGTTTGATTATTTATTACTTGAAAGTATGGATTTGTATTTCATTGTCCCTAGTTAAGCAAAATAACTGTTAAATTACCAATTATTTAAACGAACTATCATTTCTCTTTTCCTGAATGTCACAATATCCGTGTATATGTTGATATAAAAATCATTTTCTTCTCCCTAAGTAGAGAGAAAAATAGCTAGTTTAAATTCAAAGGTAGCCTATTAGTCTAGTTCTCCAGAAAAATAGAATCAGAGGAATATATGTGTGTGTGTGTGTGTGTGTATAAAATATATATACTGTACATATGTGTATATCTTGTTTGAGTGTATCCATCAGTTTATTTATTGATCTGTACCCACCAATGTTGCAGTCTTGGGGAGAATTCTTTATTTGGAAATGTGCAGTCTTTGTTCTCAATACTTTCAAACAATTGGATGAGGCCCACTCATTTTATGGCTCATCTACTTTACTGAGTCTACTGATTTAAATTCCAATCACACTTGAAAAGTACCTTCATAGTAAACTCTGACTGGCTTTAACCAAACAGTTAGACACCATGGCCCAGCCATGTTGACACATAAGATTAACAGACTCAAGTAGTAAAAAGTAGATTTTGTCATCTCTGATATCCATGCACATCTCCCAAGTATTGAATGGAAGATTGGGAGTATATCTAAGAAAAGAAACCTGATATTAAAGTGAATCTTAACTTTTTTCTAGGAAATATGGTGTATTATTTATTTATTGTTCTTTTTTTAACCAGTACTTCTTTGCCTGAAACTGTATTTCTCCTTTCTTTTTTTCCCCTAAACTCAATTTAAACTTCAATATAAATGTTAAGTTTTATTTACTGTTCCATGCTCACATTAATCTCTCAACCAATGTTCACAGGTAATTATTCATATACAATAAAAGTAGCATGTTAACACAAAAATGCATATAAATGTATATNTTCTTTTTTTCCCCTAAACTCAATTTAAACTTCAATATAAATGTTAAGTTTTATTTACTGTTCCATGCTCACATTAATCTCTCAACCAATGTTCACAGGTAATTATTCATATACAATAAAAGTAGCATGTTAACACAAAAATGCATATAAATGTATATACAATTAGATTGTGTTTCTTTTTGCCCGAACATATTTATTTAAGACAAATAATTAGCATGTTTTTTAAACAGAAAAGTAAATATTTCTTTCCGTGAAGTTATTTCTCATGCTCATACATTTATCCCTTTGATAAATGACCAGAAGTATAATATTACAATGCATTAAGGAAATTATTAAATATTTGATAAATATATTCATTTAAAATATGATTCTATTTCTTCTACCAAGGTCACTAATCTGTGAATTTGTATTACCCTGTGAGTTTAAATACTAGACCAGTCACTCATTAATTTATTCAACAGGTGTTTATTTTTTATCTCTAGAAATTTTTAAAAAATTATGAGGAAGAGTTTTAGAAAAGCTAGTTTAAATATTTTATGAATGCATAGAAATCTTAAAAATTGCTCAAATTCATTAGATTTTCTTATTGCTATATAAACAAATTCATATGCTTTCCTTGGAAAGATGAAAATTTCTGAGATACTATTAGGAACTTCTATTTATTCAGTTTGTGTGTGTGTTAGAACAGATTCAGAATGAGAGAACCTCTCGAGTTATAGAGGTTCTTTGATCCTCTTTGAACATTATTTAAAATACTTGGTTCCATTTATGAAACAATAAAGTTATAGGCCAGCACCTGTAAAGCATTCAATGTCCATTATTTATAGTATCATTAATTGTGTTTTTTTTCTTTTCACAAAGCCTTCTGTGTGTTTTCAACTATATTTATTAAATTTTAAATTATATAGTTATTTGTGGGAATATTTACCCAATGCCAGTCTCACTCATTAGACTTCTATAGAGCAAGGACCAGGGGTCACCCATATTTACTCCACAGGTACCACAGGGTCTAGCACCTAATAATGGAGAAGGAAATGGCATCCCACTCCAGTGTTCTTGCCTGGAGAATCCCAGGGACGGGGAGCCTGGTGGGCTGCCATTTATGGGGTCACACAGAGTCGGACACAACTGAAGTGACTTAGCAGCAGCAGCAGCAGCACATAATAAACTTTTAGTTAAATTTGAGAATGGATTGTACATATTTTATAGGTTTAGAGAGCAAAGACAAGAGGAATAAATTAGTCTGTTGACATCCACAGAGCTAGGAAATGGAAGAGATTGGTTTGTTGAGTGGTTTGGCTGCGGAGTTTATAGTGTTCTTGTACCATGTCTTGCTGACTCTCTTTTTGTCAGTCCTTAGGCAAAAATTTTGTTAATAATACATGGGATGAAAAGTTTTATCATTTGTCATGGGTTAAATAAGATTCAAGATATGCTTTATTTGGAAGAGCAATAAAAGACTTACGCTTTTAAATTAAATAGAAAAAGAGAAATGGATTTATTGCTATTTTTGTGTAGACTGTGTGTGATACAGTTTTCAGCAGTAATCTACATTTGCCTAAAACCTGCAGTATCTGCCATCTGACTGCTTTCCTTGCTACTGCTCTTCTACCCTGACCCTCCAACAGTCTTTTCTCAACACAGCAGCAAAATGTTGAACAATCCTTTTTAAAAGGGTAAATCAGAAAATGTCAATCCTTTTCTCAAACTCTTCTAATTATACTCTCATCATATGTACAATCCAAAGACCTTAAAATGACTCTGAAGGCCCTGTATGATTTGCCTGCAATTTATTTGATTTCATCTCCTCATCTACTGTTCTGCCTCTTATTTTGCCTTACTAGCTAACCATGCTCTTGTCTAAAGACCTTTGTCCATGTTACTCAGTCTTGAAACATTGTTTCCCTCATCATCCTCATGGCTTGCTCCGGTAACTGCTTCTGCCTTTTAATCAAGGATTATACTTTTGTGACTAGTGCTTATCACTGCTTGACATATTATATATTTTTATATATTTGTTTGTTTACTGTTGGATGTAGAATATAAGCTCATAAGGGGAGGGGTTTTATTTGATTTGTTTGTTGCTGTATGCCTGCCACTTAAAAAGACATCTGATGCAAAGTATGCAGTAAAAATTTGTTGAATGACTGAATGGATATTTGAGAGAAGGTTTAATAGGTGTGTAGAGAATGCCAGGGACAGGGAAGCCTGGTGGGCAGCCGTCTATGGGGTCGCACAGAGTTGGACACGACTAAAGCGACTTAGCAGCAGCAGCAGCAACAGCAATCTATTCATAGCTCTTGTGTTTTTGTCTGTTAGTTGCTCAGTCATTTCAGACTGCTTGAGATTCCATGGAATTCTCTAAGCAAGAATACTGAAGTGGGTTGCCATTACCTCCTCCAGGGAATCTTCTTGACCCAGGGATCGAATCCAGGTCTCCTGCATTGCAGGCAGATTTTTTTTACCATATAAGCCACTGGGGAAGCCCATATTTATAGCTCTAGATACTTCCAACTTATTCCTTACAGTAAGTTATAACATCTGAACTAAAGAATTTGAGTACTTTTAGCTTAATTACTTATGGAAATAAAAATGCTCACTGAAACTCAATTAAAACATCGAAGTTTCCATCCAAAGTTGTTTACTCTTTGACAATGAGCAATTACCTAAATATGCTTTCTTTTCTCAAAACTAAAATGATACTAAAGCAATTTAAAAACTCTTTTATTCAATTAATCAGGAAATAGTATTTATTAAGGTAACTGTACATGTCCCTGTACTGTAGAATTGTTTTTGTAGAATTATATGTAATGTATTTGTTTCAGAGTAAGATTTTGTTAACCAACACGTATTTGCATTTGCAATGAGTCAAGGAAAATGTAGACTGTAATTTAATGATCAAATCAAACTGTTCTTTCATAGTAAATGGTATAGTGACATCTACTGCATCTTTTTTTCCACCTGAACCAGAAAGAGTGTCAAGTAGTGATTAAGAGCGTAAGCTCAGAGTGGGACTATTGAATTTGATTATGGCTCATACACCCACTGGCTGAGTAATTTGGGGCAAGTGTTTTGTTTTATTTATTTTTAATTTCTCTGTCTTCATTTTAATTTGTTTGTAGTGAGGATGGAGAAACTAGCACCTGTGTAATTTCATGCCATGAAGATTAAATGAATCAATATAGCTAAAGTGCTTAGAAGAGTGCCCAGCTGATAAAAGCATTCTTGGTTAGCTGTTATCTGCCCTATATTTTATTGCATTTAATTTCTACTCTTACACAATAAGAAAGTATTGTGAAAGTATTTTTGAAAGTATATGGTATTTGAATCTAAGATAAAAATAAAGCTAAGTTCAGTTAGTGATATTTATGAACATCTCAAAAAATGCTTAATACTTTTAATCCTTTTAATGTGGTTTTTGCTAATATGTATAATGAAAATATTTCTCCATTTTCTTATTACTGATGAATCATTACTGCATGGAGAATTATTAAAATAGTATTGTGTTTTGTACTAAAACAAATTGACAGTGAATATGGAGTGGACAAAGGGTCTTTTGAATTTCATTTTGTCACTTAGTGAACATTTATTGATCACCTACTTTGTGATGAGCTTTGTGCTAATATTTGGGTTACAAAATAAATAATGCAAACTAAAGAATATTAATAAATAATAACACTGTCTTTTGAAAGCCTATTCGTATTTGATAAAGGCAGCATCAAGTGGATATAAAAGTTCTAAAGTAAAAAATGATCAATCTATTTCTCAAAGTGAACAAGCAAAGCTTCATAGAGAAGGCAATGCTGAAGGTGAGTTTTAAATAAGTAAGAATTCTTTGCTGCTGCTGCTGCTAAGTCGCTTCAGTTGTGTCTGACTCTGTGCGACCCCATAGATGGCAGCCCATCAGGCTCCTCTGTCCCTGAGATTCTCCAGGCAAGAATATTGGAGTGAGTTGCCATTTCCTTCTCCAGTGCATGCATGCATGCTAAGTCGCTTCAGTAGTGTCTGACTCTGTGCAACCCTATGGACAGCAGCCCACCAGGCTCATCTGTCCACGGGATTCTCTAGGCAAGAATATTGGAGTGGGTTGCCATTTCCTTCTCCAAGAAATTTTTAGGTAGGCTAAAGGGAAAAGAATTCTAAGATAGAGATGCAGGGAATGGAGATATGAAATCATAGCATAAATTGGGGTCAATTAAAGTTATTACATTATTATTATGGTATAATATGTGGAGGAGGCATGGCAAGAAATGAGATTTGAAAACTAAACAAGGACCCTGTCATAAAGGTCTTTAAAAAGACTGGCAATTGTTGGATTTCATTGTTGCCTTTGAATTGTTCCAAGCATCAGAATGATCTGATCAAGATTATACTTTAGAAAAGTCAAGATGGAGAGAAAAAGCAAACGACTGGAAGTTGAATTGTTAGTTTCTAAGTGTTAATCACTTAGTCATGTTTGACTCTTTGTGACCCTATGGACTGTAGCCCTCCAGGTTCCTCTGTCCTTCGGATTCTCCAGTCAAGAATACTGGAGCAGGTTACTATTCCCTTCTCTAAAGGATCTTCCCAACCCAGAAATGAACCTGGGCCTCCTGCATTGCAGGCAGATTCTTTACCATCTGAGCCACCAAAGGTTATTGCAAACAGCCAATGGGCAGATAAAATTAATATTTTTCATTGAATGGGATAAAACACTTTCTATTAAAGATAACTGTAATTCATCTAATGGTAAAAATGGAATTTAAATATTTTAAGGGAGCAAGCACTTTCTGACAAATACTGATAAGTATTCAGTTGAGTTCATTTCAGTTCAGTTGCTCAGTCGTGTCCGACTCTTTGTGACCTTATGAATCACAGCACGCCAGGCCTCCCTGTCCATCACCAACTCCTGGAGTTCACTCAGACTCACATCCATCGAGTCCGTGATGCCATCCAGCCATCTCATCCTCTGTCGTCCCCTTCTCCTCCTGCCCCCAATCCCTCTCAGCATCAGAGTCTTTTCCAATGAGTCAACTCTTTGCATGAGATGGCCAAAGTACTGGAGTTTCAGCTTTAATATCATTCCTTCCAAAGAAATCCCAGGGCTGATCTCCTTCAAAATGGACTGGTTGGATCTCCTTGCAGTCCAAGGGACTCTCAAGAGTCTTCTCCCACACCACACTTCAAACACATCAGTTCTTTGGTGCTCAGACTTCTTCACAGTCCAACTCTCACACCCATACATGACCACAGAAAAAACCATAGCCTAGACGGACCTTAGTTGGCAAAGTAATGTCTCTGCTTTTGTATTTGATATCTAGGTTGGTCTTAACTTTTCTTCCAAGGAGTAAGCGTCTTTTAATTTCATGGCTGCAGTCACCGTCTGCAGTGATTTTGGAGCCCCCCAAAATAAAGTCTGACACTGTTTCCACTGTTTCCCCATCTATTTCCCATGAAGTGATGGGACCAGATGCCATGATCTTCGTTTTCT
>SJYV01047883.1:918151-1047248 GCA_006410875.1 Neotragus pygmaeus | reverse complement strand
AAAAAAAAAAAAAGCATGCAGCTTAAATGGTATGAAGCCCAATAAGAGTGAGTATAGCTCCAAAAATAGACCTTCCTGCCTTTCAGATGCCTCATGTCCATCTATTGTTTTCTTAGAGGGCACAAATCTTATCTTGGAGGAGATAAGATAACTTCATACTTGTGTAGTAACAGGATGATATTCGTAGATATATAAGGATGAATAATAGTCTATAGTGTTTAGTCATCTCCTTTCTCCTTGCTTCTGTCCTGTCCAGCTCCACAGAATGGACTGTATATTATTTATCATTTCATATACACAAAAAACTTAATAAAAATTAAAGCAACAATAACAACAACCACAAAAAATGATTGAAATTATTTTCTGTCAACTTGAGGGAAAAAATATTAACAGTCTATCCCAGCACATGTTTTTATGGACATTGTTTCTCAAGGCCAGGCTATAACACAATTAGGATCATGGGAATAGTTGGGAACACAGCTCTCTAAAGAGACTTTTCTGTCTCAACTTTTCTCAAAGGAAGCTAACTATTCTTACTTGAATGGATTAAAATGTAGCGTAGACATGGCTCAGTCTTCCTTGGTGGCTCTGTTGGTAAAAAAATCTGTCTGCAATGCAGGAGACAGGGGTTTGATCCCTGGGTCAGCAAGATCCCCCAGAAAAGTAAATGGGTACCCACTCCAGTATTCTTGTCTGAGAAATCCCATGGACAGAGGAGCCTGACAGGCTACAGTCCATGGGGTCACCAAAGTCAGACACGACTTAGTGACTAATTTACCTCCATCACCATGGACATGGTTTATGTGCTTGAAACTTGTTAAAATGTAAACTCTAAGGCCGCTCTAAGAGATCTTGTAAGCATGTCCTGTTTGTAGTTTTTAAAATGCCCATCTTCCATATGATCCAGATGCAGGCAGTTTACGAACCAATGTTAATTACGAGATTCCTTCTGAATCTGTTTGAGGGAGTCTGTGTATTAGTGAGTCATATGAGGACCTTACCAAACTTATGCTATAAAACAAAACCAAAAGCTTACTTCCTTTACAAAGCTCTGCTTTATTTATTCCTTCATTCCTTTTAGTTCCTGTTCTTCCTAAACATTAATTAACAACCATCTATGTCCAGAAGATCATATGATTCATGTAACCTGACTCCTGGTCTCTGGTTGTTCATAGTACATGGGAACCACACAAATTAAAAACAAAAATTATTACAATGTTGTATATTCTGAAATAGATATGAAGTCATTTGGAAGAAACATGATAAATTTTGTCAAGGTCAACAAGCTCTCACATAACATCAGTAATTGTAAACAGAATAATAATTGCAGACACTCAAGTAATGCTTACTATAATTGTAAGTTCTTTTCCTATGGTAACTCACGTAATCTTCCAAACAATCCTGAGATAGGAACTACCATTATCCTCTTGTTAAAGGCAGAGAAGGCAATGGCACCCTACTCCAGTACTCTTGCTTAGAAAATCCCATGGATGGAGGAGCCTGGAAGGCTGCAGTTCATGGGGTCGCTGAGGGTCAGACACGACTGAGAGACTTCACTTTTCACTTTGATGCATTGGAGAAGGCAATGGCAACCCACTCCAGTGTTCTTGCCTGGAGAATCCCAGGGACGGGAGAGCCTGGTGGGCTGCCGTCTATGGGGTTGCACAGAGTTGGACACGACTAAAGTGACTTAGCAGCAGCAGCATGTTAAAGGAGAGGAATGAGAAGCAAAATGAGGTTGTTTACTTGTTGCAGATCTTGAATAGTACAGCAGGGACTCACATCCAAGTAATCTTGACTCATAACTTATTCTCTTGATCAAAAAGAATTTATGGTGGAGTCTATATTTTAGTAGATAGTAAAGGGAAAGAAAAATCGTTTCACAAAAGGAAAGGAAGACAGAAAAGGAAATGTGATAAGAAGCTATGGGAATTGTTGGCACGGCAGTCTTCAAGAGTTTGTTTGAAAGAATGGATATGTAATTGATATAAATACTGTGACAGTCTAGCTCTTTCTTCTGCGTCCCTGTTCTCCTTGGTTGCTTCTCTAAGCAACAAGTTTCATGCATTTGTTAATCATAAACTCACTTTGTTATTCTGGATAGAGTTTGTATCTCTGATATAAACCCTCTTGGTCACCTTTGGAATTATACCATGACCATTAGTGAAAGTGAAAGTCACTCAGTCATGTCCAATCTGTGACCCCATGGACTATGATACAGTCCATGGAATTCTCCAGGCCAGAATACTGGAGTGGCTAGCCTTTCCCTTCTCCAGGGGGACCTTCGCAACCAAGGGATCAAACCCAGGTCTCTCGCATTGCAGGCAGAATTTTTTACCAGCTAAGCCACAAGGGAAGCCCAAGAATACTGTAGTGGGTAGCCTATCCCTTCTTCAGCGGATCTTCCTGACCCAGGAGTCAAACAGGGGTCTCCTGCATTGCAGGCAGATTCTTTACTAACTCAGCTATCAGGGAAGCCCCTTACCATGACCGTTAAAGATTACAACAAAAAACTTTTAGAAATACTAATGATTATTAGCAAAGTGGACATCTTATTAAAATAGTTTAATGTTGTATACTTATGAACAACCTAATGTTGACCCCAAAATTTATATTGAATTTTAAATGACAAAATGTAGTTCCAGGATCAGTATTATTTCATAAAATTCACTACTTGGGAGACTAAAACAAGAGACTGATTAAGTTTTGGATGACAGGAAGTTGGACACAGTTGGTGGAATCTTGGATACTATGAGATTAGAATTCAAATTAACTTTGACCAGTTAGAGAAATAATGAATAAGACCAATTCAGTACTTCGAATTTGTAAGACAAAAAATGGAGAGTGACTAGCTAAGGGAAATATTTTTGAAAGAAATCTGAAAATCAAGGACTAGCTAAAGGCCATTTTTTCTTTGTTTATATTATTTCAACAAGTCTTTATTTTTGTTTGTAAAGAAGAACACCATAATTGATTTCTCCATTAGATAACTTGTGAAATGCATTTGAAAAATATCTGGGATTACCTTATATTAGCAAACCAGTTTTCAGAAACAGAGTTATACAGATAGCTTCATAAGTGTTATTTGTAACAATCAGCACTATAGGTTTTTTTTTTTTTTTGAAATCAGATGTATCATTAAGCTAAAAAGAATTTGCAAGGGATATAGGTAATTCTATCCTTAAAGAGCACACTTTAACTTTTAATTTGAACTTTGAACTGCTTGCTTTGCTAGAATTAGTTTGATTCATGTGATATCAAATGATTCATGTGATATTTCCAGAAGTGAAATCTGCAATGTATTTTACTCAGTGTGGTTACTTAAACAGTTAAGTCCTCTGCAATCAAAGAACTCCCACTGAACTAGAGATTATCTATACTATATATTCTAATGTACTGAGCAAATGTGTAAAGATCATGTGAATTGATTGTTCATTTTACTAACTTCTTAAAGAGAATGACTAGAAAAATTACACAGTGTACAATTCATTGTACAAAATCTGCTTTTTTATAAAAGCAGAATGTCTTAGAAAAATGTGGAATTTAGAAATGTAATTTGCATTACATTTTGGAACAGATTTTCTTATTTGGGAAAATGTCTTTGAAATCAGAAGTGAAAGCAAAGTCGCTCAGTCGTGTCCAACTCTTTGCGACAACATGGACTGTAGCCTACCAGGCTTCTTCGTCCGTGGAATTTTCCAGGCAAGAATACTGGAGTGGGTTGCCATTTCCTTCTCCAGGAGATCTTCCCGACCCAGGGCCTAAACCCAGGTCTCCCACATTGTAAGCAGACGCTTTTCCGTCTCAGCCACCAAGGAAGTCCTGGTGAAATCAGAAGCTGAATTTAATTCTCTATATGAATTTTCATTTACAGGCATTTTAGAATACATTAAAAACTGTGATCATTAGGTCTCTTTAAAAATCAACTGAAAAAAAATGATATATTGAGTAACATGAATATAACACTAAAGGAGTTAACAATTAGTTTAAGTGTATCTTCCATACTATAATTTTACTTCTTTCAGACTTTAGCATTACTTTTGTAATAAAGATTAAAAATTCTCAATTGATATATCTTACTTTTGTGGAGATTTGGATCATTTATTTTGGAAAAATATGAAATTTATATAATTCTGATCTATTTAAAGATATTACATAATAGAGTTGACTATTGATAGCTAAACTGACATTTACAACTAAAATGTTGATTGACATATGTTCACATCTCTGTGTAATTGTCTAACTATAAACTAAAAATATCAGTAAGAGCTAACACTATAGATTCCAGGGTCATCTTGCTTAAGCATTACTATAGCACATGCGTGTGCGTTAGTCGCTCAGTCGTGTCCAACTCTTTGTGACCCCATGGCCTATAGTTGACCAGGCTCCTCGGTCCATGGAATTCTCCAAGAATAATGCTGGAGTGAGTCACCATTCCTTTCTCCAGGGGGGTTTCCCGACCCAGGGATCAAACTCGGATCTCCCACATTACTGCAGATTCTTTACTGTTTGAGCCCCCAGGGAAGCCCACTGTAGCATGAGTGATATTATTCATGTCAAAACTCTATGGGCATGAGTGATACTATTCATGTCAAAATTCTATGGGCAGAAGAAAAATTTCATGTAAAGGAGTTTAGCTGTCAAAAGTAAAATCACTCATGTACAAAACTACCTCCCAAAGATTTGTCCCAGATCCCTTGTATTGATACATACAAAAATACATAGTGTGATGGAAGATAGTACAATCTTGTCAAATTGGACAATTGACAACAAACAAAAAATGAAATATGACTTTTCATGTGAACTCTACTGAGTCTTGATATTCAACTACATATTCAGTCTACATATTCATTCAGCTTTTCCCACCAGTGATCCTGTCTCAGAAAGGAGTCTTGTTCATGCTGGTTTTTATTACACTGGTGTGAATAACAAGGTCAAATGCTTCTGTTGTAGCCTGATGCTGGATAACTGGAAATAAGAAGACAATCCTATTGAGAAGCATAAACAACTGTATCCTAGCTGTAGCTTTATTTGGAATCTAGTTTCTGTCACTAATCTGTAATCTACTTCTAAGAATGCTTCTTCTCCAATGAGAAACAGTTTTACTCATTCTTTATCATCCACTTTGGAACATAGTAGCTTATTCAGTGGTTCTTCTTCCAACCTTTCACCAAACCCTATTACTTCTAGAGCAGTTGAAGACTTTTCCCCATTGAGGACTAACTCCTACAGTTATGCCATGACTACTGAAGAAGCGAGATTTCTTACTTACCAAATGTGGCTGTTAACCATTCTGTCACCATCAGAATTAGTAAGAGCTGGCTTTTATTACATATTGGAGAAGGAAATGGCAACCCACTCCAGTGTTCTTGCCTGGAGAATCCCAGGGACAGGGGAGCCTGGTGGGCTGCCGTCTACGGGGTTGCACAAAGTCGGACGCGACTGAAATGACTTAGCAGCAGCAGCAGCAGCAGGCTTTTATTACATAGGACCTGGAGATAGGGTAGCCTGTTTTGCCTGTGGTGAGATGCTAAATAACTGGAAACCAAAGGATGATGCTATGCTAGAGCCCTGGAGACTTTTCCCCATCTGTCCATTTTTGGAAATTATCTGGAAATGCAGAGGTTCAGCATTTAAAATTTGAGCATGAAGACACGTGCAGCTTGACTGAGAACATTTATGTGCTGGCCATCTACTGTACCAGTTCAGCCTGAGCAGCTTGCAAGTGCTGGTTTCTATCATTTAGGTCATAATGATGATGTCAAGTACTTTTGTTGTGATGATGGCTTAAGATGTTGGGAATATGGAGATGACACATGGGTAGAATACAGATAGTGGTTTCCAAGTGATATGCATGAAAGGGCAAGTTAGATATCTTTATCTTCTTGAACAGCTATTGTCAACTTCAAATACTCCTGGAGTTGAAAATACTGATCGATGGTTCATTTTGGACCAGGAGAAAGTTCTTCAAATGATGTAATTCATGATGAATATACCTGTGGTTAATGCTGCCTTGGAATTAGGCTTTAGAGAAGACTGGTAAAGCAGACAGTTCAGAGTAAAATCATAACAAGTGGAAAAAGTTGCAAAACAGTTAATGATATTGTATCAGGACTTCTTATTGCTGAAAATGCAAGAAGAAAAGAAGAAAAAGAGGAAGAGAAGGAAAGACAAACCAAAGAAATAGCATCAGATGATTTGCCACTCAGTTCAGTTCAATTCGGTCACTCAGCCGTGTCTGACCCTCTGTGACCCTATAAATCTCAGCACCCCAGGGCTCGCTGTCAATCACCAACTACCAGAGTTCACTCAAACTCATGTCCATCAAGTCGGTGATGCCATCCAGACATCTCATCCTCTGTCATCCTCTTCTTCTCCTGCCCTCAATCCCTCTGAGCATCAGGGTCTTTTCCAATGAGTCAGCTCTTTGCATGAGGTGGCCAAAATTTGGAGTTTCAGCCTCAACATCAGTTCTTCCAACGAACACCCAGAACTGATCTCCTTTAGGATGGACAGGTTGGATCTCCTTGCAGTCCAAGGCACTCTCAAGAGTCTTCTCCAACACTACAGTTCAAAAGCATCAGTTCTTCGGCACTCAGCTTTCTTCAGAGTCCAACTCTTACATCCATACATGACCACAGGAAAAACCATAGCCTTGACTAGACAGACCTTTGTTGGCAAAGTAGTGTCTCTGATTTTGAATATGCTATCTAGTTTGGTCATAACTTTCCTTCTAAGGAGTAAGCGTTATTTAATTTCATGGCTGCAGTCACCATCTGTAGTGATTTTGGAGCCCAAAAATTAAAGTCTGACACTGTTTCCACTGTTCCCTATCTATTTGCCATGAAGTGATGTGACCGGATGCCATGATCTTCGTTTTCTGAATGTTAAGCTTTAAGCTAACTTTTTCACTCTCCTCTTTCACTTTCATCAAGAGGCTCTTTCATTCTTCTTCACTTTCTGCCATAAGGGTGGTGTCATCTGCATATCCGACATTACTGTTATTTCTCCTGGCCATCTTGATTCCAGTTTGTGCTTCATCCAGCCCAACATCCAATGGATCATTCAAAAAGCAAGGGACTTCCAGGAAAATCATCTATTTCTGCTTTATTGACTATGCCAAAGCCTTTGACTGTGTGCATCACAATAAACTGTGGAAAATTCTTCAAGAGATGGGAATACCAGACAACCTGACCTGCCTCTTGAGAAACCTGTATGCAGGTCAGGAAGCAACAGTTAGAACTGGAGATGGAACAACAGACTGGTTCCAAATAGAAAAAGGAGTATGTCAAGGCTGTATATTATCACCCTGCTTATTTAACTTATATGCAGTGTACATCATGAGAAATGCTGGGCTGGATGTAGCACAAGCTGGAATCAAGATTGCTGTGACAAACATCAATAACCTCAGATATGCAGATGACACCACTCTTACAACAGGAAGTGAAGAAGAACTAAACAGCCTCTTGAGGAAAGTGAAAGAGGGGAGTGAAAAAGTTGGCTTAAAGCTCAACATTCAGAAAACTAATTTCATAGCATCTGGTCCCATCACTTGATGGCAAATAAATAGGGAAACAGTGGAAACAGTGTCAGACTTTATTTTGGGGGGCTCCAAAATCACTGCAGATGGTGTTTGCAGCCATGAAATTAAAAGATGCTTACTCCTTGGAAGGAAAGTTATGACCAACCTAGACAACATATTAAAAAGCAGAAATATTACTTTGTCACCAAAGGTCCGTTTAGTCAAGGCCATTGTTTTTCTTGTGGTCATGTATGGATGTGAGAGTTGGACTAGAAAAAAGCTGAGTGCAGAAGAATTGATGCTTTTGAACTGTGGTGTTGGAGAAAACTCTTTAGAGTCCCTTGGACTGCAAGGAGACCCAACAAGTCCATCCTAAAGGAGATCAGTCCTTGGTGTTCATTTGAAGGACCAATGTTGAGGCTGAAACTCCAATACTTTGGCCACCTGATGTGAAGAGCTGACTCATTGGAAAAGACCCTGATGCTGGGAAAGATTGAGGGCAGAAGAAAAATGGGACCACAGAGGATGAGATGGTTGGATGGCATCACTGACTCAGTAGACATGGGTTTGAGTGAACTCTGGAAATTAGTGATGGACAGGGAGCCCTGGGTGCTGAAATTCATGCGGTCATAAAGAGTCAGACACAACTGAGCGACTGAACTGAAAGGACCTGAATGCTGCATATAAGTTAATAAGCAGGATGATGTTATATAGTCTTGATGTACTCCTTTCCAGATTTGGAGCCAGTCTGTTCCATGTCCAGTTCTAGCTGTTGCTTCCTGACCTGCATACCATTTTTCAGGAGGCAGGTCAGGTAGTTTGGTATTCCCATCACTTGAAGAATTTTCCTCACTTTGTTATGATTCACACAGTGAAAGGTTTTGGCATAGTTAATAAAGCAGAAGTTAGATGTCTTTCCGGAACTCTCTTGCTTTTTTTATGATCCAGAGGATGTTGGCAGTTGATCTCTGGTTGCTCTGCCTTTTCTAATTCCAGCTTGACCATCTGGAATTTCACTGTTCACGTACTTTTGAAGCCTGGCCTGGAGGATTTTAAGCATTACTTTACCAGTGTGTGAAATGAGTGTGATTGTGTGGTAGTTTGAGCATTCTTTGGCATGGCTTTTCTCTGGGATTAGAATGAAAACTTACTTTTTCCCGTCCTTTGACCACTGCTGAATTTTCCAAATTTGCTGGCATATTGAGAACAACACTTTAACAGCATCATCTTCTAGGATTTGAAATAGCTCAACTGGAATTCCATTACCTCCACTAGCTTTGTTCATAATGATGTTTCCTAAGGACCACTTGACTTTGCATTCCAAGATGTCTGGCTCTAGGTGAATGACTACACCGTCGTGATTATCTGGGTCGTGAAGATCTTTTTTTGTACAGTTCTGTGTATTTTTGCTGCCTCTTAATATCTTCTGCTTTGGTTAGGTCATACCATTTCTGTCCTTTATTGTTCTCATCTTCGCATGAAATATTCCCTTGGTATATCTAATTTTCTTAAGAATATATCTAGTCTTTCCCATTCTATTGTTTTCCTCTGTTTCTTTGTACTGATCCTTTAGGAACCCCTTCTTATCTCTCCTTGCTATTCTTTGGAACTTTGTATTCTGATGGGTATATCTTTGCTTTTCTCCTTTGCCTTAAGCTTCTCTTCTTTTCACAGATATTTATAAAACCTCCTCAGACAACCATTTTGCCTTTTTTGCATTTCTTTTCTTGGGGATGTTCTTGATCCCTGCTTCCTGTACAATGTCACGAACCTCTGTCCATATTTCTTCAGGCACTTTGTCTATCAAATTTAATCCCTTGAATCGATTTCTCACTTCCACTGTATAATGGTGAGTGATTTGATTTAGGTCATGAATCACTAGGTCACTGAATGATCTATTGGTTTTCCCTACTTTCTTCAATTGAAGTCTGAATTTGGCAATAAGGAGTTCATGATCTGAGCCACAGTCAGCTCCTGATCTTGTTTTTGCTGAATGTAAAAAGCTTCTCCATGTTTTGCTGCAAAGAATATAATCAATCTGATTTCGATATTGATGATCTGGTGATGTCCATGTTTAGAGTCTTCTCTTGTGTTGTTGGAAGAGGGTGTTTGCTCTGACCTATGTGTTGTTTTGGCAAAACTTTATTATCTTTTGCCCTGCTTCCTTTTGTACTCCAAGGCCAAATTCACCTGTTACTTCAGGTATTTCTTGACTTCCTACTTTTGCATTCCAGTCCCCTATAATGAAAAGGACATCTTTAGGAGAGGGCAATATTCTTAAGTCAGAAAGTGTGGCTCCATTGTCTGGACTCTTACTCGTTGTGCTCTGATTATCACTGGCTAAAACTATGGGTATACATCCTAGGAAATCAAACCTTTTCCAATACTTTGTGAATTCACAGAGACTTTTTAAAAGCTCACTTATGCTTGTTTGCAAATATGCAATCACTTATCCATACCACATTAACGAGTGTCTCTTGATTTCCACAAGGTAAAACACTATTTAAGCAAAAGGTTTGTTATGGTAAAGGAAGGATCTAAGCAAAGCCAAACATTCCAAATGTAACATAAACATTCACAGTCTCAGTATTGTGAATTTTTCTTCTTAAGCCCCATCACTCCAAGACAATGTCAATGCCTGTCTCCCTATATAGTCTCCAGCTTTGTAATACCAATCCTGGTTCCCTGATCCTTCCCTCTTGGGGGCAAAATGATTCTTCTTATTTCATGCAAAGCAATCTCTTCCCAAATTTTTCCTTCATGGTTTCATCATCAGAAGGGACATTACCTTTTGCCTCAATCTGTCTGTTTTGGAGGTATTTTCCCAGCAAGCACTTCTCACCCATAGAGAATTCTGCGAATAGCAGTCAGAATGATTCAACTTACTTTCCTCTACCACTTATTAAGTGCTCATTATTTATTAGGCACTGTGTTTTATAACATTGCTTCTCACTTTCCCACTTTTTTCCATGGGGTAGGCTTCTATCATTCTCATTTTAGAGAAGGAAACTAAGTTCCAAGAAAATTAATTCCCTTGTTTAAGGTTTGAAAACCATCAAACACAGCAGTGCCTGTCCCAGCTCTGATTCTAAAGTCCAGAATGTTTTCAATGTTGTCTTCTCATTTAGGTCATGATTATTCTTAAATTTGTGATTTAACTATAGTGTGTTGTAATCAAATGCTTTGCATGCATGCAGGTCTTATTTTTCTCTGAAGGAGATCCATTTGGTAGCTGTTCTTTGAAAATGGAATAGTCAATGCACCTGTTAAATTATTATAATAATTAAGCCCTCACAGTTCTTTGTTCCATTTTTAAAGTTATAGAAGTGTAACAGAAACAATACTTTGTTTTGTTAGAAATATAGAGCTCATGAAAAAAGCCATTTAGTTTCTGAAGCACTTCCTTTTTTAATTTCAAAAGGCATTATGAATAGGAATGCCACCATTTTACCAAGAAATAAATATTTGAAGAATATATTGTGAGATAGTTATTTATTTTTAATAGCTATATGTAACTGATAAATATAGCTGTCATGACCAAAGGTCAATCAGTCTAATGAAACTTGAGAATTTCTGAATGTATGAAATTATATATGGAGTCAAATGTAAACTTTCCCTAGATAATTAGGAGTTGAACATTATAAAATTTGCCATTGAGAAGATCATGATTCTCTAAATATTCACTAAAGTCTGTGCCCTGATTACACTAATAGCTCAGAAAGCAGTTACATGTCTTCTGTGAAGTATTGATTTTGAGCACAAAGAGTGCACATGTGTCATATGTAACTTTTTGATACTTAGGTTTTTGCTTGATCTCTCATTTTTATAGTCATTTATTCTGATGTTCTTATTTTTAAAAAGATCTATGATAGTAAAATGACGTTTGAACTATGTCTACAATTTTCTAACAATAGTTATCTTTTGAATAATTTTAAAAATTCATAATTTGTAGTTTATTTTAAAGATACATAACATAAATACCCACTTCCATAAAAGTTTAGATCCTGATTAAGCATTAGATATTCTGAAGATTCACTCTCCTTTTACTTCCACTCTGACAAAATCTGTGGCTACTTAGACTATAATACATTTAAGCCATAAGTTTAGTAATTTTTTTTTCCTAAAATTTGTCTTCCTAAGTCTTTTATTCTAAAATGTATTTTCCTTGCTAAGTCAGTTCCTTCCTATAAGCTCACCTTAATATAATTCTGTAAATCCTCAAAAACATATGCTCTTTCAAAATCATCAGATATCTATCATTTTGAGTCAAAACTGGGAGTTAATTTGGGTTAAATTTGATCCTAATTATTGGGAAGAGTAATTGTCCTGCCCAAGATTTGATTTTCTTCTCTCTGTCGTACAATAAGTAATGACATGAAATGACCAGTTTTAAAGAAATAAAGTTACTAACCAAGATCAGCTCAGTAATGTCCAACTCTTTGCGACTCCATGGACTACAGCACACCAGGCTTCCCTGTCCATCACCAACTCCTGGAGCTTGTTCAATCTTATGTCCATCAAGTTGGTGATGCAATCCCACATTTCATATTTTGTTGTCCCTTTCTCCTCCCGCCTTTAATCTTTCCCAGCATCAGGGTCTTTTCCAGGTCTTTTCCAATGAGTCAGTTCTTCACATCAGGTGGCCAAAGTATTGGAGTTTCAGCTTCAATATCAGTCCTTCCAATGAATATTCAGGACTAATTTCCTTTAGGGTTCACTGGTTGGATCTTTTTGCAGTCCAAGGGATTCTTGAGTCTTCTCCAACACCACAGGTCAAAAGCATTGATTCTTCGGTTCTCAGCTTCCTTTATAGTCCAATTCTCATATCCATACATGACTACTGGAAAAAACATGGCTTTGACTAGATGGACCTTTGTTGACAAAGCAATGTCTCTACTTTTTAATATGCTGTCTAAGTTGGTCATAGCTTTTCTTCCAAGGAGCAAGTGTCATTTAATTTCATGGCTTCAGTCACCATATGCAGTTATTTTGGAGCCCCAGAAATAAAGTCTGACACTGTTACCATGGTTTCTCCATCTATTTGCCATGAAGTGATGGGACCAGATGCCATGATCTTGGTTTTCTGAATGTTCAGTTTTAAGCCAGCTTTTTGACTCTCCTCTTTCACTTTCATCAAGAGGCTCTTCAGTTCTTTGCTTTCTGCCATAAGGGTGCTATCGTCTGCATATCTCAGGTTATTGATATTTTTCCCAGCAATCTTGATTCCAGCTTGTGCTTAATCTAGCCTGGCATTTTGCATGATGTACTCTGCATATAAGTTAAATAAGCAGGGTGACATTATACAGCCTTGATGTACTCCTTTTCCAATTTAGAACCAGTCTCTTATTCCATGTCCAATTCTAACTGTTGCTTCTTGACCTACGTACAGATTTCTCAGGAGGCAGGTCAGGTAGTCTGGTATTCCCATCTCTTGAAGAATCTTCCTCAGTTTGTTATGATCCACACAGTCAAAAGCTTTGGTGTAGTCAATAAAGCAGTAGTAGATAATTCAGATGGAGCCCCATAGTAAAATGTGTGTGTGTGTGTGTGTGTGTGTATATATATATATATATATACACATACTAGATACCTGTTAATGATACTAAACATATACCTAATATGTAAATTTATAAATGTCAAATATTTAGAAATAGTTTTAATTTCTTAACTATTTTTTTTCTTATTTTTCAGTCTCTGTTTCTATTCATAGAAATAATCTGCAAAACACAGGATATAATGTTAGGGGAATTTTGGTAAATAGTTTATTTTATTCAGTCACTATATGATAAGTTGAGAAGTTATATATATTAAAATTAATTTTTATTAAAAATATAAATATTAACAAGGTACTTTCAAATATACTAGTGTAGAACTTATATTTAAATGAAATAGTTTGATGTGCATTCTAGTTTTGACAAGGTAACTTTATTTATTATTATTTATAGCTAACACTATAAATTTATCTCATTTAATTCAACTCTGATGAGAAATGGACACTGTGTTGTGACTAATAATTTACAGTTACTTGAATCAGGTAGTCCTGAGTTCACGTTAAGTTCTGTCATTTATTNAGAGCCCCGGGGTCCCCTGTGCTCTCGTTGCCCCCTCCTTCCAGCCATAGCTGCTCAGTCTGTGGCTGCTCTTGGGGAGAAGGGGTCTCAAGTGAGAAATTATTGGGCGAGGGGGTCGGGAGGTCCCTGGAAGAACGGGGGCCTTGCCTGTCACTGACGCCCACGCTTAGAGACCGGATGCAAATCCCCGAGTGGACACACGAAACAGAGCTGGAGGTACAAAGAGGATGAGGGAAGAGTGGAGCACGACGGGGATGAGTGGGTGTTCTGAACCCGCGGCATCTGGGGGGAGGCACGTGGCGGGCAGCAGTTGGGCATCATGCAGACCCAGCTTGGACTCCAGCCTCATCGTCTACTCACAGCCTGACTCTGGGCAAGAGGCGGAAGCCTCATGGGAAACCATGGGGCTGGCGGAGGACGTGGGGTCTCCCCTACAAGAAACTCCAGCGTTAGAGACTGAAGGGAAGTACTTCACGAGATGTGCTGCTGTGGGCAATGAACTGGCATCCGGGATGGCCTTAAAAAGACGGACATAAACCAGGAGCTAGCAGGCCACCATCTACATTGGTAAATGAAGCCTAACTGGAGCCCCGCCACGCCCCCTCGCTTGGGAGTCATCTCTGCTGCCTTGGCACTACGATAGCAGGTTTGTGACAGACATCCCCGAAAATTTCCTAACTGTCTCTTTACAGAAATAGTCAGCTGACCCCTGAGCTAAAAGCTAGGATTCCTTTTTCTGGATCACTTCCTGCAGCCAGACGGTGCCTCCTGCAGAGATGGGGGCCATAGGAACCTTGGGGTGGAGCTGGGCTGCAAGCTGTAAACTGCATAGCCTGCAGATCACATGTACTCAACCAGTAACAAATTGTATCTGAAGGCCTTTCCTGGGGTTAAAAAGGAACAGAGTGACAAGGGAAATAAGGCAGGGAAACAGGGGTGAGGAAGATTCTGCACTGGAAGCGGCTTCTCTCAGGGAGGGTCTGGTCTGACCCTGGGCTGGGACGAGAGACCCAAGTCTTCATGCGGGCTGTTTCCATGGTTCATTCACCTTTCAATTCAGTTCAGTTCAGTCACTCAGTCGTGTCTGACTCTTTGTGACCCCATGAATCGCAGCACACCAGGCCTCCCTGTCCATCACCAACTCCCTGAGTTCACTCAGACTCACATCCATCAAGTCAGCGATGCCATCCAGCCATCTCATCCTCTGTCGTCCCCTTCTCCTCCTGCCCCCAATCCCTCCCAGCATCAGAGTCTTTTCCAATGAGTCAACTCTTCGCATGAAGTTGCCAAAGTACTGGAGTTTCAGCTTCAGCATCATTCCTTCCAAAGAAATCCCAGGGCTGATCTCATTCACCTTTGGTCCCCCTCAATATTTAAGCAGCTATTTTAATCTAGACTCTGGTATTCCATGCAGACAGCTGGCACTTGTGGCCCCACCTCCAGCCAGGTTTTAATCAGGCAGCAGCCTGAGAATCGCCGCCCACCCCAACTCAGACATGGGAAGAGAAGACTGGAGCCTAAGTGGGTCAACATTTCACACCGATGTCCTGGGTGGCAGGGGAGTGGGAGAGGCAGCCACTGGCTGCTCAAGGAAGTTAGGGAGGACTTCCTGGAGGAAGGGACTTTGATCTGGGCCTTTAGAACTGAGTAGTAGTTCAGGAAACAAACATGAAGGGCATACCTGGCCCTGGCAGCCAGAAGCCCCACCCCCAGGCTCGTCCCTTGCTTTGACCAAGTGGTGGGAACACTGAATGCTGTCCCTAACTTCTGCGAGAGGAGGATTTTATACAGAACAGGCTCCTGAGTTCAGGGAGAGAGGGGACAGAAATGGAGAAGAAAGAGGGAATGAGAAGCAAGAAGAGACGAAAGGCCATGAAGAGGAAAAGAGAAGGGGCATCTCACACAGAAGAGGGACCCCAAAATATCAGTTCATCAAAGCTTAAAAACCATGGCTCACAGGTTCTAGGCATTTACATATCTCCTATGCAACCCACAAAACCCTATCGAGGAGATACTGCTTCTTCCCTGTGCTATACTCGGGGACACTGAGGCTCACAGGGTCGGGCTCAAGGCCACACAGCTAGGAACAGACAGCTTGGGACGTGAACCCAGGAGGTCTGGCTGCAACCCCCTCACTCAAATGCCTGGTCAGCTCACCTGCCAACTACCCACAGGATCTTTCCCGGTACCACAGAGCAAGTGCTTAGAGCTGCCTCAGGGCCCCACCAATGGGCCGCAGGCTGGGCAGACTAGGGGGTCCAGCTGGCGTGAGAGCCCCGGTAGGGCTGCACTTGGCTAGTCCCCACATCTGGTCACCATCCAGAGGCAGTGCGGTCACCTCTGGTAGCCCCAGGCCCCTTCTGCTGCTTTCTGCCTCCCCTCGATTCTCCCTGACGCTCTTCCGTAGATAAGTGGCAACACTCAAGTTCGCTGCCTTTCCCAGCCAGCAGCAGTGCTGCGGAGAGGCTGCCTCCCACCGGGGCAGCCAGCAGCTTGGCCAGACGCAGAGGGCTGTGGCCGGACTGAGGGCTGAGGCGGGGGACAAGAGGGCCGGGGGGTGATTTCAGCTCCCCGAGGACACTTTCCCTCCCTGGCCTCTGGGGCCTTGCTTTAACTGATCTCGGGACCCTGCTCTCATCCGGAGAGCTCTCCACTTCCTGGGGGACCCTCCAACAAGGAGTGTGTTGGCACTGCCTCTGAGCGTGGACATTTCTGTGTCCTCTGCCATCCACAGCCAAGGGGCCTACCTGTCCCCACCCCCAGGGTGCCTGGCATGGAGTAGGTAATTGTTACCTAAGCCCTACTAACCCTTCTGGGCACCTCTGTGGAGCTGGTACTGTCTGAGCCACCTCCTTCTACTCCGCACCCATCTGCCCCCGAGAGACCCAAGGTGGACATCACTTCCGAAAGGTCACCCAGTCCCCAGGCCTGGAGAAGGCTCTTCCACGCCCTCGGGGAGCATAATGTCGCCTCCAGGGGAGCAAAGGAGAGCTGCCCCCTCCTAAGTCATCACCGCCAGCCCCGCCGGCAATTTTCCACTCTGCCTCCGGTGCTTGAAAATCCAAGTCTGAGTCCGAGAGCTAAAATAATATACATTCTCCGATGACTAATATGGGGGAAAATCCAGGGCTTCTCAGGAAATAATAGTCCACAGGCCAGGTTACCTTTTGCTGGGAAACTCCCAGTTCCCACCAGAGAAACAAGAAAGGCCATCAATTTCCAGGCAGCCGAGCGAGTGCAAGAGAGCCGGGTCTCCAGGCACATCCCGTCGGCAGTGCGCGGAACACCTGTCCCGCGGCAGGAACAGACCCCTTCCGAGTAAACACACAGCCTCGGGGAAGGAGCCTGGCTGGGGCGAGGCATCCATCCGCCCAGCTCCGGACATCCTGGACAAGAGTCCAAATGCTTCCTTCCACTGTCTCGGAGAAAAATGGCATCCTCGTCCAGCCAACTCTTCTTCCCTTTTCGACTGGAGAACTGTTCTGAGAATGCTTTCCTAGGAGCCAGAACTGCCTGGACATGGTCCCTGAGCTTGACAGAGTCTGGGTGGCTTTTCTCATTCGTCCTTCACTCCTTCATCTATTCAGCCAGCAGGTCTGAGTCGACCCCCAGTGTGACGATGAAGCCCCCACTGCGGGGGACTGTGTGGAACCAGGGCCCTTTCCCTGGGGCTCTTGCTGCATTACCGTCGCCCTGGGGGTGGCCGGGGCAGCTCACTGTCTGTCAGCTCCTGCCCTGTTAGAACTGCTGCTGGGGGCGGCTGTCCAGCCTAGACCTGTGCTTCCAGGCCCACCAGGCAAGTAAGGGGGAGAGTGGGACTCGGTGGGCAGTAAGGGATGTGGGGGACCCATTGATGAAGAAGCGTGTGTGGTCCTGCCTTGCTCTCTTTGCTCACTGGGTGCTGAGTGCAGAGGCCTCCAGCACCCCAGGAAGGGCGGAGCCACAAGGTGGAAGGAGCCTGGGCTGTGAACTGAGTACCCAGGAGCTGACTCATTAGACAGCGAGTGTGCAAGAAACTCAAGAGGCTGGACTCTGCCCGTGCATCGAGTCTAAGGCACAGGACCAGCCTCCTGAGTGGACCAGAGCGCCTGCCCAGGCCAGGAGAGGGACAGCGGGGCACTGGTACCAACATCAGTCTGTAATCAACAAGCCCCCGCGCATCTGACCAGAAGCTCTGGACGTGTGAGTCCAGAAATGATGTGTGTGATTTGCATAAACATAGCATCACGCACACGGATCCAGGCTCTGCCAGGGAAGGGTCATCCGCTTCCCCAAAACCCATTTATGGGCATCTGTGAGGTCCTGCCACAGATCTCTTAGCAACTGAGAACTTAACTGTTTGGCATCAACTGGCAGTCAGAGTTACGAGTTGAAAGCAACAGAAACCATCTCCAGCTGATAAAAGAGAAGAGGAATTTATTGGAAGATCCTGCTGTGGCTGATCACTGCTAACTGGGGGTGGGGTGGGGGCTGGGAAATCAGACCCAGAAGCTGTGGGCACAGAACTGTGACACCCACATGGTGCCTGTGTGCTGAGCCCGGCCCACCCTGACGGCTGTAGCAGATGCTGCCTGTCCCCCTGCCGAGGTTGGGCACCCCGGGGGGCAGACACTGAGGTGGGGCCAGCATGAGAGCCAGTCATCAGGGAGTGGCCTTGAGAGGGAGGAGAAGAAAAGAGGAACTGAGACGAGGCGGACACTGAGCTGTGAGGCGGTCCCAGCCAAGGACTCCGCCATCCTCGTGGGGAGCTGGGTGCTGGGCTGCATTTTCAGAGCTGCACCAAGTCAGGGAGAGGGGCTGGGCTCGCACCCCTGTGGCCTGAGTTGTCGGATGCAGGTGCCACGCACAGACAGGACATGCCCTTGGGCCACATGTGTCCTGCCTGGCCATCCCCAAAGAGAGTACATCGCTGGACATCCTGTCAGCGCCCAGGAAGGTGAGTTGTTAATGAAGGGGGATCCAGGCAGAGCTCTCCAGTGCCCACCCTTCCAAAGAGAGCCAGCCATGGCCCCTGCTTCCTGAGGCCACGAGCTCCCAGCTTGAAGTCCAGGGCGGGCGTGTCTGGCAGGTGGAGGCCAGCCCATGTGCCCACAGCCCAGCCATAGTGGGGCCGGGAAACTGACTGCCCGGAACTCGTACTTCTCTCCTGGTCTCTGGCTCCTCCCTCATCAGCATGAAAGGAGGGCGACCCCCTGAACACAGACTGGGTGCTGGGTGGCCACGGAGAATGAGGGGCAGTCACCACTCACACAGGTGAGCCAGTGGTCAGTCAGGGCCCTGCAGGAGACAGTCCAGGAGACTTGTTAATAGAAAGAGACTCTTTACAAAGTATTGTCGTGGAAATCGCCAAGACGGCGCAGAGTCCAGCATTGGGGGTGTGGGGGGCAGGGTTACTAAAACCCCAAGAGAACATCAGGAGCAGACACAGCTGACCCCCAGGGACCCATCAGGGAGAGCCTTGGGGATTGAATCCCCAGTTCCTCTCCTCCCTCCACCTTCCAGATCAGGGAATATCCCCCACCTGACCTGCCCCAAACGTGCACAATGAGGACGAGCTTACATGTGTTGACTTTTCCTTCCATGTTGAGCGTCTCGCTAACACTTGACAGACCATCATCTCACGTATCCTCACCCTGATCTTGGGAATGACCCCCGTTTTATTCGTGGCGGGTGCCCTGCTCTTGGTCCTCACTCACTCCTTCCCTGCACCCCGACCTGACCCCTGGAGCCAGCACCTGCCCTCTGGGGTGTGGGGTCAATGTCCTGAGTCAGTTTGGGGTCCATAAAGCGAGTGGGAGAACTGAGGAGTCACCCTGCTGCACAGAGACATTCCCGCCGGGGGTTACAGGACCCAGGGTGTGAATGCCTCAGCCCCCTCGCTGCCCTGGCTGCCTCTGAAGTGCACGTTCTCCTTTGTTTTCCAGAGTTTTCTCAGTGGGTTTCAACTCCCACAGCCCCCATTACTAACTGTCCTGACAACATGACTGGATGCTCCTTCCCTCCTGGCCGCCCCTCCCCACTCCCTGTGTGTTCTTCCTGCGACCACCTCTCAAAATATACTCCCTGTTCAAGTCCTCATCGCGGGGTTTGATTTGAGGCGAGACTAAGAGGAAGAAGCCCAGAGAGGTTAAGCCACTCACCCCAGGCCACACAGCCTCAGGTTGAGCAGCCAGGAGGCCTGGTATCTCCTCCCCAGGACCACGCTGAAGCCGCAAGTCTTAGAAATGGTGGTGTTCCCAGATTCAGAGACTCCCCAAGTTCCTGGACGGGTGCCCAGTGGATGTTGGGGTTCTGTCTTAGGTGTGCCAGGTGTGGCACAGAGTGTGCTTCCAGGAATGCCCCACGAGGAGCCTGGCATCGCCTCCTGGCTGGGAGCCAGCCGCATCCCCCTGGGCGCTCGGAAAGTGGGGCCTTCTGCTCCTGTCCACAGTGCAGACGCAAGGGGGGTCTGCTTAGTGTCAGCGGAGTGAGCTCTGGAACAAGGAGCGGTNTTTTTTTTTTTACTATATATAGATACTGCTTGAAGGCCTCAGCCACTACTGCCCAGCATGTGTATAAATGCATAGACATTCACTTATTCAATGCACATCTGTTAGATTTCTGTTGTCTGACAGAAAAACACAGGGCCATAAAATTCAGTTTTGGAATCAGGTCTTTCCTTTATGTTCAGATGTCTTCATTCACTCCCTTATTCAAAACTATTAGAGAAAACTACTGAAAAACATTCCAAAATAAATTGAAAGGCATCATTTTTAAAGTCATTGGAAAAAATTAATAGTCTGTAACATAAATCATGGCAATAGTTATCATAATCACTCATGTCTTTGCATAATGTTTACGTAACTCATCTTGGATATATTATATTAAACCTAGAAATAAACTGTGTTTAGATGGAAATAAATTATTAAGTAAATTTCAAGTGTACTTGAGTTTTTGCCTATCTCTCCATATCTATCTTCATCTCTGTCTCTCTCTCCTTTTATCTGTTTCAAGTATCAGAGGAAACATCAGTTTGCAGTGAATACAGTGAGCTCTGTAAAAAGAAACATCTTTTACTTCAAACTGTAATACACTGTAAAACCTTAGTGAGGTTGCCAATTACTTAGTTTTGTAAGCTTGAATTTATTCATACAGAAATAAGAATGATTTTACTTTTAATAGGACGTACCTATGGTGGCTCAGCTGGTAAAGAATCTTCCATTAACCCAGGTCAGTGCCAGAGACCTGGGTTCGATCCCTTTGTTGGGAAAATCCCCTGGATAAGGGAATGGCGACCCACTCCAGTAGTCTGGTCCGGAGAATTACATGGACTTTATAATCCATAGGGTCACAAAGAGTCAGATACAACTGAGCAACTTTCACTTTTCACCTATTTTAATAGGAGGTACCTCATGGGGCTTTCCTGGTAGCATAGTTGCTAAAGAATGTGCCTGCAATGTAGGACACCCAGGTTCGATCCCTGGGTTGGGAAAATCCTCTGGAGAAGGCACTGACTACCCACTCCAGTGTTTATACCTGGAGAACCCCTTGAACAGAGGATCCTGGTGGACTATAGTCCATGGGGTTGCAAAGCATCAGACACGACAGAGCAATTAACACTTTCACTTTTCACCTCATGGGGAAGTTATGAATATTGCATAAAATATTACATCTAAAGAGCACATAATTCAGTGTATTTGTATTTCTGTATCTCCTGCATGGAACTCTTCTTGCAGATATTTAAGGTACTTTATCAGTGAATTTTTTTGTCCCCGTTTTAAATAGCATCCTCCACTTTCCCACCTCCTTTCATTACCTCTGAAATAGCCTAACCATACATTAGGAAAAAAGGTAAATGAATTTGACATATTTCCTGACCAGATTTCTTTACAGGGTCATTCTTACTGACATGATTCTCAAGATAAATGTTATTAAACAGGAACCTACTTTTTAAAACTTAGACAGAAATGTTGGATGCAAAACTCAGTGAAATGTTGAGTTCTTGGGAGACATAAACTTTAGCAGTCAATTTGATATACTTAAGCATGCAATAGTCCTCTGATCTTTGTAAAAAGAATTTTTTTTAATTAAAGAAATTGTCATGCAGCTGTAATGTTGTCATTTATCAGCATAATGAATTTAAACTGAAGGCTACTCTTACTGTGAGAATGAACTGATTAACTGGAGGGACTGCATTGATAATAATTAGTCAGAAAAGTGCAGTGGCGCAAATCAATATCTTGGTGCTGAGACTTTCCTTGGGGACTGTAAACCATAACAAAGCTGTCAGGCTGCTGAGAGATGGGGATGTTGTTTATTTGTGTTGCTAATTTACTCTCTGATACTTTTAAGTTATATACTGAATACAGCAGAAGTGGAAAAAAGTTATTTCACTTACTTTAAAAAAAAATAAAACATGGTTTATTTTTATTTCTCCCATATAAGTTACCAAAACTGTAGTGAAGGCTTAGGTGGTAAACTGATCATAACATTTTTTTGAGGAGTGGGAGAGGAGTATCAGGATTATTGTGATGTCTTTTGTTAATATTTAGCTATGTATCACTTGCTATTTAGTGTTCTAATTTCTAAGGAAGTAGTTTTAATTCAAAATTTTCCATTTTAAGGGAAGATAATATTGTACAATAGGCAGGACCTGTATTTGACTAATGGAATGATAGTCATTCTTCTGGACACTCATATACCACATTTCAGGAGTCTATTAAGTAGAAGTGAACCATCACTCATCATAGTCTTTCAGGTTTCCAAGTTTGATAACATTACTAGAAGAGTCCATTGCTGGTAGGATTTACTCTTTCCTGTATTATATTCTTTTCCAGAATCCAATAACAGAATGTTGTGCAAAGCGTAATTTTTGGACCTCAGTTTTTCTCTAATACTTAAGAGATTGGAATTCTATTTCAGTTATCTGTTGCTGCATGGCAAATTACTCCAAACTTTGCAGAGTAATACAAAAATCCTCAAGGGATTTGTAGTTTATGAACTTGGGCAAGATAAAGCAAGATGACTTGTCTTTGCCCTACGATCTCTGGGAAGCAGCAGAGGGTGATGCAAATGGCTGGGGGCTAGAGTTATCTGCCCATTTCCAATAGAGTAGCTACTATTTATATTAAAATTTACATTAACTAAATATAATTAATACTTTAATTCTTCAGTCATACCAGCCATATTTTAAATGTTCAATAGCCACATGTGGCTAGTGATGACCCCTTGGCCAGTGTGTATATATATATATATATATATATATATATATATATGACATTTCTATCATCACAGAATGTTCTCTTGGACAGAGCTAATCTAGTGATAATCTTTACTCATATGTCTAACATGTAACCTGGGATGGGGACAGATGAGATTGTTGACTAAAGTACATAGATGCAAGATTTCTGTTTAGAGTTCTTAGAACCTAGAATTTGAGTTCTGAGGGGAAACTTCTCAAGTGCATGTGTTTGAGCCAGGATGAAGATGCATGGCCTTTGGGACTTAGCATCATAAGTCACAGAGATCACTGTGCCTTACTTTACTGGACAAATAAGCCCACCAGTAATGAGCCACTAGATTCAAGGTATGGGCACTCCTCTAAACAGGAGTGTCAGATGTTCTGAGGCCATGGTTTAGAAGCACTGCAGACTAAATCTTTGTATCACAAATGGTGCTTTGGAAAACTAGACTTAAATATACATAATGGGAAAGGTCTCAGTGATCAAATAAAGAAGACTTCGTTTAAATAAAATCTAACACTTCAGGATTTTTATGGCATTTAGTATGCTAGTGTTCAAGGTTAATTTCTAAGGTGGCATTGTATGTTATGGTTAGTGTAAGGTAAGGGAGTTAGAGAAGACAAGGTTCGGAAAAAGAACGAGACCAGCACTTTACAGGAACGGGTCACCTTTAATGAGGCGAGAAGGGGCAGCAGATTATTGGGCTGCTGCGCTAAGTCAAGAAGAGAGTAGGTGTATATAGAAAACATATATGCAGAGATACATCATTTTGAGGGGATCTGTTTTTCCTCATGATTATTTTTGACTAGTTAGCTTTCAACAATTGGGGCAAGGAATTCCTGAGACCAGCTGGAGACTGGTATCTACTGGGAACTGAATGTAATAAATTTTAATGTCCATTCCTTTCTTCAAGGGAGAAATTTCTTTATTTTGTATAGAATGGTGGGGAGGATCTGGAGGGGAGTTTTAACTCCAGGCTATTTTGAGCCTTGTAGCTTTCCTTCAGTTGGCAATCATATTTTATCTGGGCATATTTTATTAAATTAATGTTTAATCACATCCAGTAACCAAGTTCTACAGGAGAATCTGGAAAATGCCACGCTGAAAAAGTGAGGTGAAAGTCACTCAGTCATGTCCAACTCTTTGTGACCCCATGCAGTCCATGAAATTCTCCAGACCAGAATACTGGAGTGGCTAGCCTTTCCCTTCTTCAGGGGATTTTCCCAACCCAGGGATTGAAACCAGGTCTCCTGCAAAGATTCTTTACCAGTTGAGCCAGAAGGGAATCCCAAGAGTACTGGAGTGGGTAGCCTATCCCTTCTCCAGCGGATCTTCCTGACCCAGGAATCGAACTGGTGTCTCCTTCATTGCAGGTAGATTCTTTACCAACTGAGCTATCAGGGAATCTTTAATTTTTTAAATCCTGTGATTTTATTATATTGCCTTTATTTCTTAAAAAGCCTATTTTGTACATAAACTTTTCTGTTATTTGAATTCTGTTTATTTAAACTATAGAGTGAAAGAGGAAATGGCAACCAACTCCAGTGTTCTTGCTTGGAGAATCCCCATGGAAAGAGGAGCCTGGTGGGCTACAGTCCATAGGGTCTCAAAGAGTCAGACACGACTGATGACTAATCACAAACTATAGAGTAGTGAGTTTCTTCTTCTCTTAAGATAATTGTTTTTTCCAAAGGACTTATTGTATTCATTTATTCTGAGATTTACTAGGAAATGATAGTAAGTATTGAGAGCTGTCACATATTTTACAACAGTGTGAGTTTATTAGTAAAATCAAACCATAGACAGTTAAAGTGACAGTATTAACATGAGAATTGTACTAAATATAAAGCTATGTAGACAGAATGGTTTCAGTAAGAATATATTCAAGGGAATTTTGGACTTAACAGTAATTAGACGAATGGATATTATATGAAGAAATCATAAAAGCAATTGCGTCTTTAGAGCAAAGACGTGTAGGTAACTATCATCAATGTCATTTCTAGTTGTACAACCAAAAGAAATAATGTGTTACAGGTTATAGACATGATAGACTAATGATGATCTCTTTACAGTCCTCAAAATAATTGTTCAATCAACTTTTAAATTTTAACATTAATGAGCATTTGTTAAGTTTATATGCCGTTTATCAGCATTAATATAATTACAACAAAGTGTGAGGTTGGTAATATTTCAGCCATATGCAGGATCGTTTTCATATAAATATAAACATTTCTATATTATATTTTGATTCATTCACTGATGAGTGACAAACAGTATAGTAGATATAAGCAGATAACTTTGTATCAACTAATATTTTTTCCCATAGAATCCATATTTAACTCAGAATGTGTTTCTACTGTTCAATTGCTATCAAGTTCCTCTGTCCAAGGGATTTCCCAGTCAAGAATACTGGAGTGAGTTACTACTTTCTTCTCCAGGGGATCTTCCCTGCAACATCGCAAGAGGATTCTTTACCACTGAACCATGAAGGGAGCCATAACCCAGAATAGTATTGCTTAAATTAATTTCAGTTTATAAAGAAAGTATTTACAAAATATAAAGTTTGTCTTGGTACTATAAAATAAATTAATTATATAACACTATTATTATATATGAGAGATTAGATATAAAACATTCTATAATATGGCAATTCTAATAAATATCAATTTTATTAAGAATGTAAAAGATGTTCAAACCATCTTGTAATAGTTTATTATCTATGGCAGGAAGTCCAAGATAGACAAATTCTGTTTGCTTGGAGATCATCTTTCTCAATGATTTTATGGTCCTGGCAACAGTGCTTATATATTCAAGAAGAAGCTGTTGAATACCTACTGCTAAATGCAGATCTGAAAGCTACCCTCAAGGACATTGCAGTGTGAGAAAGCATGTAGTCAGACAACTTCAGCTACTACGATGAGGACCATATTAGAGGTAAGAAAGAGTACTCTGTGAGTATGAGGTTGGAGAACCTCATGTGTGCAGAAAAAGCAGCTTTATTGCTGAGAGAATGCTATCCTTAGTCCTGACATTTGTGTTTATATGCATGTGTGAATTCAGCTGGTCAGTATGACTGCGTTTCTTCTCTGTAATGACAGGGATAGTTCTTTATGTGGTAGATTTGTGAAAGCTTATGAAACTACAAGTTCTTTGCAATTATGTATTGCAGGTGAAACTAGTGGTAAAGAAACCACCTGCCAGTGCAGGAGACATAAGAGATTCAGGGTTGATCCCTAGGTGGGGGAAGATCCCCTGGAGGAGGGTATGGCAACCCACTCCAGTATGTTTGCCTGGAGAATTCCTATGGATGAGGAAGCCAGGAGGGCTACAGTCCATATGGTCACAGAGTCGGATATAACTAAAGTGACTTAGCATTTAAGTCGCACAGGGAATAATTATCTCTTGAAAGCTAACATTGATAAAATAAAATTAAAATATTTATGAAAAAATAATTTATTGTTGGCTGTGCTGGGTCTTTGCTGCTGCACACAGGCTTTCTCTAGTTTCAGCAAGCAGAGTCTACTCTTTTTTGAAGTGTACAGGTTTCATATTGCAGTGATTTCTCTAGTTGCAGAGCACAAGCTCTAGGCACACAGGCTTCAGTAGTTGCAGGATGAGGGCTCAGTAGTTGCCATTCCCAGGATATAGAGCATGGGCTCAGTAGTGGTGGTACACAAACTTAGTTGCTCTAAGGCATGTGGAATCTTCCCAGACCAGGGATTGAACTTATGTACCCTGCATTTTCAGAGAGATTCTTAACCACTGGACCACCAAGAAAGTCCAAGTTTAAACATTTTTTAAAAATTCACGAAGTATGCCATTGTATGAACAATATACTTAGTTTCTAGATTAGCTACATTTATTGGTGTTTGAATTAATTCATTTTCAATGTACCCTTTTTCCCTGTAATATAATATACCTGGATACTTTCTCATAGGAAGGTGATTTAATAGTTGATACTAACCACTGATGTGTTTATAAGTAGATGTTTTTTTTTTGTGTGTGAATTATGTTCATGAGTGTCTTCATAATTCCTAGTATGAAACTTTTTGTTAAGGGTTTTTATACACTGCATAATTTATCACCATGTCAGATCCATGTGTATTATTTTGTTGGAAGAACAAAAACAATAACAGCAAAACGATCTTCTAAGCATATGGTAAGCCTGAGTCAGTTTTGCAAACGTTTTATAAAAATCAACAGAACAAAAATATATCTGGCTCCATAAATACTGAATTTGTCTTCCATCATTCTTGTGAATTACACCTTGCTTCTACAATATGCTCATCCTGTCTTCTGGTCCCCAATTAAGTTACTGGAAAAGAATCTCAATATTTGACTACAATTAATAGCTTTAGAATTTTTATACATCACTGAATTTTTCAATAGTGTGATCAGAAAGATGCAAGATTTATTTCTCCCCATAGAATTATTCTTATTTTCATGCCCTTGGCTGTGCCTATTCACCTTGAATTCCCTCTTACACTTCCTTCTACTCCCTGCACTACTGCCTTCCTGACTGCCTGCCTCAATTGGCTTGTCTTAAGTAGTCTTTTCTGACTGTTGCATGAGGGTACTTAATCTCCACCATACACCTGACACAAAACATGGCCTCTCTTTTAAAACCTCTTCCCTTTATACTTTTTAAAATTGTGACTTTGTAAGTCTTAATAACATTAAAATATTTTCAATTTCAGAAAATGTGAATATTTTGTATTTTTCTTATCTCATTCAGGGCCACAACTCTTTCTACATCACATTCATTGTTTTTATAAGTGGGAAAACTTTCAAAATTTTTAGTTGATCTTTCATAATTTTATATGTGTCAATTCCGTACAGTTTTCATGTGAACACTGTTTTGATTATCACCTTATTTTTCTACCTTCCTAGAAAAAAAAAAGGCAGAAAAGTTGATACACAATGTGAATGATGATAAAAGGTGAATGTTCAGTAGTGATCTGGATTATAAGACTCTCTTTGGACATTGAACATTTGTGCCTTTAGAGATTAATCTTGACTTCAATTGTTGTTGGTTTTTTGATAAATTTGGTGACCAGCTGCCTACCACCAAGCTTGGCTTCCTGAGATAAGTTCCAGCCAAATGTGTTAATTTG
The DNA here is from genome assembly GCA_006410875.1 of Neotragus pygmaeus. NCBI lineage: Eukaryota > Metazoa > Chordata > Mammalia > Artiodactyla > Bovidae > Neotragus > Neotragus pygmaeus. Next base: position 1,019,320 of record SJYV01047883.1, on the reverse strand, counting down.
GTCCTGTCCATTTTAGGCACCTAACCTATGAGCCATCTGCCATCCTGGATATAAGTATTGAGAAGAAAATTATTTCAAGGCACAACATGACAAAAAACAAAAAGACTTTGGAAGTATTATTTAGCCAAAAAAATGTTCATTCAATTAAGTTAAAAATTGTTTTTAAAGGAAAAAGGGCTCTGTGACCTTGCTGCAAAATTCGATATGATGTTATTGTTTGTAATATACCAGTTTTTTCAGAAAATTAGCTGTTCATTCTAAAAACTAGCTTAGATTTTTCATTACAGTCTATTCAATCTAAAATAAAATGAAATTANGATTGGAATGAAAACTGACCTTTTCCAGTCCTGTGGCCACTGCTGAGTTTTCCAAATGTGCTGGCATATTGAGTGCAGCACTTTCACAGCATCATCTTTCAGGATTTGAAATAGCTCAACTGGAATTCCATCACCTCCATTAGCTTTGTTCCTAGTGATGATTCCTAAGGCCCACTTGACTTCACATTCCAGAATGTCTGGTGAATGATCACACCATCGTGATCATCCAGGTCGTGACGATCTTTTTTGTACCATTCTTCTGTGTATTCTTCCCACCTCTTCTTATATCTTCTGGTTTTGTTAGGTCCATACCATTTCTGTCCTTTATTGTGCCTGTTTTTGTATGAAATGTTCCCTTGCTATCTCTAATTTTCTTGAAGAGATCTCTAGTCTTTCCCATTCTATTATTGTCCTCTATTTCTTTGCACTGATCGCTGAGGAAGCCTTTCTTATCTCTTTGTGCTATTCTTCTCTCAAGTATTCATAAAAATGCAGATAGAAAATCAGCAAGGAAACAGATGATCTGAAGAACACTATCAACCTAACTGACATCAAAGAACCATGCACCGGAAGGATAATAAGAAATAAGAGTACTTCCTAAGGTGAACAAGATACAGCCACCAAGATATATCACAATCTGAGCCATAAAGCAAATTGAAACTTAAGAGATATAAACAAATTCATGCAATCTATGTTCTTGACTGATGACTAGAATTAAAACCAGACATGAATATCAGAAAAGTACCTAGAAAATCTTAAATATTTTGAGAGTAAAATGCATAATCTCAACAACTCATGCAGTTTCATGGAAAGTTACTATTTGAAGTGTAAGAAAACAAAAATATAACACACCAAAATATGAAAGATAGAACTAAAGCAATGCTCAGATAGAAATTTATAGCATGAAATGGAATTTAGCAAAACAAAAATGTCTCAAATAAGTAATAAAGGATTCTGCTTTAAATTCTAGAAAAATGAAAGAAAATGATGAAACTTAAAATAAGAAAGAAAAAAGTAATGATAAAGAGTAGAAATAAACAGAATTAAAAACAATACGGTAAATTAACAAACCAGAAGCTAGTTTTGGGAAAAGGTAAATAAAATGGATAAATCTCTAAGAATACTAACTAGTGGGAAGAGAAAAACCACACATTACTAATATCATAATGAAAAACTGAACATCACTATAGATACTACAAATATTAAGTGGATAATAAGGGAATGATTACTTAGAGTTTTAAATATTAAATAAAATGGCATGTTTTCTTAAACTATGAAGATCAACACTGAAAAAATAAAAAATCTGACTAGTTCAGAATTTATTAAAGTAATATCATTCATAGTTTAAACCTATCTGACAAAGAAAACTCTAGGTCCAGTAGGTTTCACTGGGAGTTCTTTCAAATAGTTAAAAAAAAAAAAAAAAAACAATTCTACACAATATCTTTCAAAGATTATAGTTGGAAAGAATGCTTCCCAATTTATGGTGTGGGGCCAGCATTAGCTTAATACTAGAAAATATAAGAAAATAAAATTAAAGATCAACATCTCTTAACACATGTACAAACATTCTCAGCAAAGGTTAAGCAACTCAGATTCAGTACACTATACAGAGGGTAACACACCCTGATAAAGAGGAGTTCGTTCCCAGAATGCACAGCTGATTCAGTATTCAAAAAGCAATCTGTGTAACTCACTGGGCTAAACTAAAAGAGAAAATCCAAATAGTATCTCAGCAGATGCAGAAAATCATTTGAAAAAAAATGTAGTATCTACTTATGTAAAAACTCAAAATAATTGGAAAGGAAGAAGTTAAGCCTGCTATATTCACAAGTGACAGTATTGTATAGAACTCTTAAGTATTTCATAGTTAACAATTTAGCAAGGTCACATGACAAGTGTCAATATAAAAAAGCATTAATTATGTTTCTATATACCAGTAATAAACAGTTGGAATCTAAAATTAAATTTAAAAAGTTGTACCATATACAATACCACCAAACATATGAAATATATAGATATAAATATAAGATCAATCTTTTGAAAAACTACATTACATTGTTGAAAGCAATCTTTAAAAACCTAATTATATAGGGAGGCATATAATGCTGCTAAATTGGAAAATTCAATATTAAAATGCCAATTCTAAATTTGATATTTAGGTTTATTAAAATCCCAGTGAAAGTTTTAATTCCAACAAATATTTTTATCACTAAACTTTTCCAAACTTTTTCCAAACTTTATACAGAAAGGCAGAAGAGAATAGGCAATTTTATCATACAAGATCAAAGTTAGAAAACTTACCATTCTCCAAATCAAGGTTTACCATTAAACAATCAGAGCAGTGTGATATTGATGGCAAGATAAACGTATACATTACTCTATTTATGGAGTGTTGATCGATGAAATAGAGTCCACAGCTTCATAACAAAATCATAAAAACAATCCAATAGCAAAAAGATAGTCTCTCAACAAACGCTACTGGAACAATTCAAATTCATATGCAAAAATGTACGTTTGACCTAGAGTGCGAAGTTGAAATTACTTAAACGTGAATCATAGACCTCCTTGTAAATTAAATTATGAAAATAAACGACATAGAAAGTTTTATAAGCTTATGAAAAATAAAGAATTTTATTGCAATATTAAAATCAGCATCCATAAAGAAAATTATAGTTTATCAAGATTAAAAGCTTGCTATGAAAAATGACAACANCTGAGTGAACTCCGGGAGTTGGTGATGGACAGGGAGGCCTGGTGTGCTGCGATTCATGGGGTCACAAACACGACTGAGCGACTGAACTGAAGTTTAAATGGGCCGAAAGAGACCTCCTACCAATCCCCATCTTTAAAGCCAATCAAGTCTGTTTTATTTATAAGGGTTTTAACTCATGTATTTAAGGGGCTAGAAAAATTTACAGAGATATCTGACCAATAATTATTTGGGACAATTAGGCCAAAAGGCCAGAACTCCTTGGCTTAAAACACACTCTGGGAATCCCAGAGCTTTATATACAAAAGCAGGTAATTGGAGAGGGAAAAGAAAAAAAAACCTTCTAAACCCCTCCTCTAGGACCAAAGCTTACAGTTTAGATCCTAATGAAAACTAAAGTTAAACGTATTAAAGTTGGTGGAATTTAGATAAAAGTATATAAAATTGGTATAATTAAATGGGCTTTATATAAGGCAGTTACAGCTCTCATTTAATTTTACTGTGGGATAGACAACCGAGGAAACCAATAGTTTGTTACTCAAACCAAACTCACTCTACTTGCCGCAGGACAGGCCAATGAATCCAAGAGATGAGGTGTTGAGGCAAGGAAAAAATTTTATTCGGAAAGCCAGAAAACTGAGAAGATGGCAGGCTAGCTCCTCAAAACGACCATCTTGTGGAGGTCTGGATGCCAGGGTCTTCTATAGAGTCAGAGAGAAAGAAGCAATGAGGAACTAAAGTCAACAGGCAAAACAAAGAGGGAGAGTCAGTGAGGAAGTGAAAGGGTCTTCAGTCTTGCAAAACATCTCCAGAAAGAGCCAGCCTTTGGAAAAGGGTGTGTTAATCTCGTCTTTTTTTTTTTTTTTAAGCCATTCACAGGAAGGCAGGGATGGATTGTTTCTCTACGAGCTGAACAAAAGCATTTTAGTTTATAGTCAAGTAGACGGGTTGTCCTCTGAAGCAAGCTATTAAGTATGATTAAAGCAATGAAAACCAAGTCAAAGAAACAGTAGAATTTGATTTCTGGAGAAGTGCTCCTGGAAAAGTGCTCCCTTTTAATAATAAATTGTGTGAGCTTCTGCAACCTTAAGTGATCTCTATTTGTCTTCCTTTTTTTATGATTTTGGTTGAATAAGTATTCTTTCAGTGACCTATGATACTGTGTTTTAAAACATTTTTTATATTTCTAACAAAATTCCCAAATATCAAAATCTAAATAAGCTGTTTTAGCTTCCAGCTGACTCAGAGATAGATGCTTTGAAGAAACATCTCCAAAACATCTGAGACAAATGTTAAATTAAGTTTATTTGGTATTTTTAATTCAAAAGCATTGTCAAATGATTGAAGGAGAACTTTAGGTTATAATGTATGGATAAATATCATTAATACAGATATTTCAAAATTTATATGAAATCCTTAACATCTGATATGTCCTGATATAATGCTACCANATTAAGTTTATTTGGTATTTTTAATTCAAAAGCATTGTCAAATGATTGAAGGAGAACTTTAGGTTATAATGTATGGATAAATATCATTAATACAGATATTCCAAAATTTATATGAAATCCTTAACATCTGATATGTCCTGATATAACGCTACCAGTCATAATTCTAGTGGTTATACTAACATATCCAAATTTCCTAATTACACTGTACTCAAATCTTTAACTATGCTATTTTAAGTTTTGTCCTTCAGAGACTATCATAATTTTACATTGCCTTTACAAAATAAAGATTTTCAAGAAAATTCATTAAAAGAACTTTGAAACAAATAAACAAATGTGTTTCTGATAGCCTTAAAACCACTAAGTTCAGTTCAGTTCAGTCACTCAGTCATGTCTGACTCTTTGCGACCCCATGAATCGCAGCACGCCAGGCCTCCCTGTTCTTCACTGACTCCCGGAGTCTACTCAAACTCATGTCCATAAAGTCAGTGATGCCATCCAGCCATCTCATCCTCTGTTGTCCCCTTCTCNCTTATACACATCTACAGTTTTAATACTTTTAATAACTATTGTCTGCCTTAGTAGAAGACAGCTGGATTCTCATTTTGAATCTACATTTAGTCTGTGATGATATTATATTTGATTGAGTATAGAAAGAAAATCTTGCCTTAATAAATACAGAGTTCATAAAGGATGACTACAGTAATAGTTTTTCCTGAAAATGTTGATATTCTTCTTTTATATTCCCCCAAAACTCAACAAGTAGTATTTTTAAATGATTAATTGCAATGTAAAATCTCAAACCATATCAGTCAAATTTTTCTACTCTATTGCATTAAAATTCATTGGTTTAGCCTGTACTTTGACTATATACGTAACCATGCTTGCATTTGTAAGGTCATGCACTGGTCAGTTGGTTCAATTAGTCCACAATTACATTAGAAAATATAAGAAAAATAATTACATTTGTTAATATTGCCACCAGTATAATCTAAGCATTACTCTGTGAGCTAGAAAGCCCTCAGGATTATGATGACAGAATCAAGATGTCAGAAGTTTTAAGTTTTGCTGGTTTTCATCCTTATAACAAAAACTGTTGTAAGGACAGTGATTTATTTCCAACCAAATGTTTGCCAAAATCCTAACTCAGTATAATCTGATTTTTGTCCATCAGTTATTCCTTTAAGTAAAAAATGATGTGCCATGAAAAATGTGACTAATTCAGCTTATATCTTAAACAATCACACAAGTGCTTTTTTTGAGACAACCACTGTAATGTGAAATTCATAAAAAGTACTTTATACATACCTTCCATTTCATTTTCTNTTTTCTTTCTGGCTTACTTCACTCTGTATAATAGGCTCCAGTTTCATCCATCTCATTAGAACTGATTCAAATTTATTCTTTTTGATTGCAGAGTAGTACTCCATTGTGTATATATGCCACAGCTTGCTTATCCATTCATCTGTTGATGACTATTGAAAACATGTATGCTTAAGGTTTTAGTATTGTTTTCAACCCAGTGATACACACCATGCTTCTGAGTTAATTATTGCTAAAATTCCAAGGGTTTTACCCACTGTTGGTTTTGCAATGTATTTGCAAATGTCAACATAATGAAAAACGCAAGCAGTGTCTCATAATTCTTATAAAAATAGTTTTTTACTGATAGAATAGTTGACATCTGGGGACTGCCAGGTATCATATGCTTCCCTTATGACTCAGACGGTAAAGAATCTGCCTGTAGTGCAGGAGACCCAGATTCAGTCCCCAGGTCAGGAAGATCCCCTGGAGAAGGAAATACCAACCCACTTCAGTATTCCTGCCTGGAGAATCCCTTGAACAGAGGAGCCTGGCAGGCTACAGTCCATGGGGTCGCAAAGAGTTGGACATAACTGAGTGACTAAGCACACACAAGTGTTTGTAGACCAGTTTGAGAACTGCTGCACTAAAGAATAAAAATTAACCTTTTTTGTTAGTGTAGGAACATCTTCCAAAATCTACTTTGTTCCTTCATCACCTAAATTTTGTTATATTAAAGTGAATAATGAGCCAAAAAATCAAATGCAACTCAATGAGTATTGTATTTCTGTTGTTTGATTAGTACAAGGAATTGTGCTGATATTATAATTGTTATAGCTACCATTTACTGAATACACAGTATGTATCTGACATATAGACCCTGGTACTATAAAGTACATTGATTCCTTTTAATAGACCAAGTCAGTACTACTATTGTCCTTTCATAGGTAAGCAAACTTAGACAGACAGATTAAGAATTTGGTTTTAACTTCAGTCTATGCTTTCTATATTTACTTAGAAAAATGATTGAAAAAAATGATTCCTTAGTCTATTTTAATACTGAAAAAGTATATCTCCTCAAACCAGCCAGAAATAAAAGTGCCCAGTTCCTCCAGAATAAGTGCATCTTTTTTTTCCATTAGATTTTATATCACTATGAAATCAATGGAAAGATAAAGTTATCAAAAACTTTAGAAATTGCTACATTAATAATTGTTTTGTGGAGGAAGAGGTGATGAGTACTTAACTGTTTTGTTTGTTTGTTTGTTTTTGCTAATGTGCTATATTAGTTTTTTAGTAATGATGTATTTCTCTTTGACACAAGGTTACCTCAGGAGACTGGTATAGACTGTAATGAAAAATGATTTTCTCATTGCTTAATTAAACCATATTTCATAGGTAATGCTCTTTAACTATAATCTACTTTATTGTAATATTTCTATCAATGAAAAGATACCAATTCTTATCTTCCTAAAAGAGCTTTGCTAGAAATTCTAAAGTCCTTCTACATAAAAATTATACAGGAAGAAAAAATATATGCATATTTCTGTGGAGAGCCAAAAATGTGTAACTGTTTTATTATTTGAGTAACTTAAATGTAAAATTAAATAAAATTCTATTTCTATTCGGAGAGTTAATGACAAATCTTATCACAATGTAACAGAAATATGTTGACATAAACTTGAAGTATATTTGTTCTGGTTTATCTGTATTTTTAAAGTTAAGATTACAGAGACTAATATTTGAAAATTTATATCAGTATTTCATAGTTTGCCAAGTACTATATGTATATAATTATTTCCTTTCCATTCTGTTGATAGTATCACTAAATATGCTGAATTCTTTAGTATAGATTATAGTCCCATGTCACAGTTAGGAACTCTAGTTTATGGATAAAGAAGAGCAGAGATGTCAACTTTTTCCCAGATCATGCAGAATTATTCTTAAAATCAAATGGAATCATGTCTAGTTCCTTATAGTTCAATTTTCTGTTCTTTTATATTATCGATCTCCAGATTTTCCTCGACAGTACAGTCAATAAAATTACTGAACAGTATTTTAATGAAGGCGAGTCTTTGTTCACTTGTTCTGTTACGTATATTAGATCATAAGGATAAATATTTTTCTAAAATATAGACATATGTAAATTATATTTTATAAGTTAAAAGCTATATTTTTCAATAAATTAAATGTTTTTTCAATCCAAGAGATTTTAATTGGTGGTAATTCAGTAAATATTTTTCAAGAGATGAACATAGACCCTCAGAGAATGGCATAGCAAATATATTACATCTCAACATTTTCTCAACAATCACCTTTCCATAGTATAAAATTAATATTTTGTTGAACTTGGATTCCACATATTTTTAAAATATTGTTAAAGTGCTATACATAATATGTATATCATAATTTAATATAAAATGGATTCTTAATAAGCATAGTTTGCAATGATTTGGTTTTATAAAACTTTGTTAATTGTTTTTGATTGTTTTATCCACCAAAGTTTGTCTAAATCTTAAATAACCTGCTTATCTGTTTCCATTTTTTTCTGTCTCAAAAAATGACTTCAATTTTTGTCTTAAGTAGAAAGACCAAAGACTTCTCTATGAGATTGTACACAATACCCTCCAGGTCTTTACTATATGTTCTTTCTCTGTCCCAGCGTCCCCTTTTGTGGAATGCTCTTATTCCAGATGGTTCATAAACACAGTGTTTGTCCATTTTTACCCCTGATCCAATTTATATCTCCTTGAGTACTGACTCAATGGAGGTAACTTTAAGTGGACTCCAGGAGATAGTAAAGGACAGGGAAGTCTGGCTGCTCCAGTGCATGGGGTTGGAAAGAGTTGGGCACAATTTAGAGACTGAACAGCAACAAATAAATACTTTGAAATGGTGAAGACATCATGCATAATCAGGAAGAAGGACTAATGAGATACATGTATTATGATCATCAAGCACATAAAAGTAAGACAAACTCAGAAGCAATTTTTTTTAGGTTCTTTGCACTGATAACAAAATAAAGATAAGTCACTTAAAAACACCAGCTATTGTATTATGCCCTCTTGAATGAAAAAGAAGCTAAGATATAATTTCATAAAATGTAACATGAATTCTTCTCTCTCTTTTAATGGTTGTCTCAACTATGAGGACTCAGCCTCTTTGATCTCTAACTCATTGCTCATCTTTGTGTACTGAAAAAAATATCAACTCATGGAGTGAGAACAAAATAAGATATCAAGGTTAGTTCATTGGAAGATGTGGACATTAAATAATTCAAGATTATAAATGTAGAAAGATAGCAACTCATGTACATAGCAGCATCTAATTATGAGGCACTTTAACACCCCATACAAAATTAGTATCACTGAGTACTTGTGTGCAGTGAAGTTTAGGATGCTGCCATTTCTTGAATAGTCAGGGTTCCTATTGGCTCAAATATTTTCATAAATTATTTCTGTTTTCTTCTTAGGCCATGTTTTTCAGAAATAGGTTTGTGCCAAAACTCAAGTGTAATCATCTATTAACAATGTGTTTGATGCTTTTAAAAATAGCATTTCCCATACACACTCAAAAAATTGCCTGACCTTCCTCCTCCACAGAATTAATCATGCCATCTGTGCTCACATTATATTTAATCATACTTCTGGTATAACATTTATCACATCACATTGCATTAGAATTAGTTTTATGTCTCTTTGTTTTTCCTATTAAACCATGTGCCCATGAGACTAGAGATACCTCATTTTTTTCTGTGTCTCCACAAGCTCTAGCATCAGGTCTGGCACATAGTAGACATTCAGTAGAACAGTATCTGCATATTTTTGGAAAACCAACCCAGTAAATGAATGGTTTTTTTTTTTTTTAACAAAAATCACCTGTCACGTCTCACTCCTGAGTATGAAACTTTGTTTAAAAATAACAAAGGATTGTGACTGTAAAGAATATTAGAAGATTAACACAATTCAAGTTCTGATTCCAATTTAATGCACATATACCTAGGCTCGAAGCTGCACCTCTAGTATTTGTCTAATATTATGTTCAAGGCAACCTTTAAGTAGATGAAGGTCGGAGAGTCAGTCCCTCACTCTTCCGGCTCTTAAGAATCTTGCTATGTCAACCCAATCTAGTTTTCTGATACCTGAAAATTCAAGTAGGGAATGACTGTAGAAGGAGACCTTCTAATACCAATATGTGGGTTGGATGAGAAGATAAAATTAGAAGTACCTTGTCACTGTAAATTGAGCATCAGTATTTTATTTAAAAATAACTTTCAAACTACATATTAGCCTCGAAATTTAGTGACTGTTTTTTCCTAAATAAAATCATTTATTTTTATTGTCTTTCTAATTCTGATCTTGTGTTAGAAAAATTCTACATTTGCAATATAATAGAGTTATTCATACTTCAAGCACTTAGCTATGACTGTCATCAAAACAATTTCATGTTTACTTATTGTTTTATATTATATTCCACAAGGGCATATAATTTTATTTTTAAGCATTGTTATGTGTCCCTGTGGTACTGAAAACTTGACTAAATCTTCCATGACAAGTTGCAAAAGGGAGACTGAAAATATTTTTGGTGTTTCTCACAAAGAAGAATCAATGACTATAACCTAGTAACATCTTTAATTCCATAATATTTTATTCTCATTTGAAACTAAATGTAAGACTCTTAATTGTTATGTATATATAATAGCTTTGAAATAGAAGTGAAATCAGCATATATGTATATATACATCACATAGCTCATTGACACTACTCTGATTATTTTTACATAGATTTTTTTTTGTGTGTCCTTTTAACACAAACTGGAACAATACTGGAAAGAAGTCAGCATGTAATTAGTCTGGATATATTAAAAACAGATTGTATTGTTTCACATGCTGTGAACTGTGAGCGAGCCACAGTGTTGTAAAAGATAGCAAGAATCAACAGCTTTCCCCCCTTAAAATCTCAGCATTCTTGACTTTTCACGCATCACTGCTTAGGGAGCTGAAAAACACCGAGGTTCTTCTACTGATATAATGACTATTGACTGAAATGGCTGGATTGGTTAGCATTTATTGGCTTATGTCTTATCTCTCTAAAGATTCTTTCATTCTTGAAATCAATTTTGATCTTATTTGGAACTTATGTGCTGAAGAAAAAAAAATGATGGGGAAGAAGGAAATGATGAATTTTTTTCTCATCAAATGGAAAGTTTAGAAGATCTAAAGACCTTTACAAGGAACCTATTGAATGATCTTTATGATTATAGGCAAGAAAAACATTATGCAGTCATTTACATAATTCAAGTTGTCATAAAGGCATCACCATATAGCTTTGTTATATGCAGTCTTCGCCTTCTAGCATTTGTATTCTTATCTTAACATTTTCTCTATATGACTCTCTAGTAAAATTAAGCCAGTCATATTAAGCTTGAGGGGTTTGCTGATCATGACCATTACTATTTTAATTTCTTATACTAGTCTATGAAAATCAGATTTTTCTTTAAGATGAATTTAATCAAGTTTTAAGCATAAAATGACTATTCAGAAAATACATACACTGCATTTAATTGATTTTTAGGCATTCCCCCCACCCCTCCCACATTTTAACACCTTTAAAATAATGATGCTTCTTAAGATCCACCCTTGTGGTCAGTCAGGCAATAGTAATGGCATAGTTGTCCTTGTTTGTGCGTGCACAAACTTCATCTAAGCTATCCTTATTTTAGTCACTTCCTTTGAGTTATGTGCATTGTTAAGAGTACAAGGGTGTAGTTTAGTTACCATTTAAAGTGTTTTCAAATATTGAACTAATGATGTTAAATTCAACAATATTCTGTTCACAGAAGACATGAAAAAAGAACAAAAGGTATAAACTTGATATTAGTGGAGTAATTAATGCACTTTTTTTCAAAGCTGTAAGCAAGTACCTTATAGGACATAACAAAAGAAGATACAATTGATTGAAGATATGTTGTTGTTTCTGAAATATTTGTAACATAATTGTATGACATTTTCACACAAATCAAATGAAGGCAATAGACATTGGCAAATCTTTTGGACTAAATGAAAAGAAATTCAAATTTTATAGAGCTAATATTAACTATCATATATCAAATGAACTATTTTAAGTCATTGTATAATAGCACATAGGGAGAATTTTTATCACTGGTAATGCATAAAGAAAGGGTCCATCTTACAATTATAGGAAACAGAATTACTGGAATATCCATGATGGCTCAGATAGTAAAGTGTCTGCCTACAATGTGGGAGACCCAGGTTCAATCCCTGCGTTGGGAAAATCCCCTGGAGAAGGAAATGGCAACCCACTCCAGTATTCTTACCTGGAAAATCCCACTGATGGGGAAGGATCCTGGCGGCCTATAGTCCATAGAGTTGCAAAGAGTTGGGCATGACTGAATGACTTCACTTTAAAATAAAACAGACTCCAAACTCATTCTTCATTGAAAAATTGAAAGATTATAACACAAAATAATAATATATCTTACATTATTATCAAAATCCTCAGTTGCCTTATCTTCCAAATATTTGGGGTTCTTTTTTTTTTTTTGACTCAAGAAAAGCATTTATTATTCTTATTTTTTGATTTGTTCTGTAGATCTTTTGGATTTTTTTTTCTTTTTATTCCCCACTCTGTTGTAGTTGTTGATTTTATCAGCTCTAAGAAAACCAGTTAAGCTTTTGAGCTTTATTTTTTTCCCCCCTTGGTCACATTTTTTCATTGTTGTCATAAACCTCTCCCCTACATTGAGCTTTTGCAGTTCTGTGGGGTTTTCTTCTTTTTTTCCTTTTCTTTGGAGTGCTTTTTAATTTTTTAGTTTATATTGCGTTTCTGTTTAAGCCTAGGGTAGCAATGTCATTCATCATCTCTTCTTCGTGTTCTGGCCCGCAACCTCTCCAGATTTATCAGATTGTTTTCTAAGCTGGTATGATCTATTTAACTTTTTCTAATTGTTCTTCTAGTCAAAACTATGAAGTAGAAAAAGACAAAAGAAGAAAACGATGAGCCAGAAAACATATTTTTAAGAAAAATCAAATTGAGTATTCACTTCTATATCAGGAGTAGATTTGGCTGCAAGTGATAGAAAGTGCTAAATGACAGTTTTTAAAACAAGCTAGCAACTGATTTCTGTCACACGTTAATTTCCAAAGGTAAATGGTTCACTGTTAGCAGGGTGTTATTGAGTATCACGGAACCAGGCTCTTTACATGTTGTTAGAGTTTACATCTTCTTTATCCCCAAAGAGACCTCATGGCCTACTGTCTCTCCAATACCGATGTCACAATATTGTTCTAATCACTGGGAAAGAGGACAGAAAAAGAAAAATCCATACATTCTCCCATTTTGCCAGACCGATTGTTCTTTCCATTTCCTCTACCTCCAATCTTTAGAACAGAAGTATGTATACTCCTAGCAATGCAGAAGGCTGAAAAATGTGACCTTTATTATGGGCAGTCGATGCAAAAGCAGAGGTGGTTTTTCAGCTCAAGAAGCTGAGAACTGATGGGGAAAGTTTCTGGCTCATTTCCCTTCCAATCATAGGCGATCTTTGAACAATCAAGAGTGCAATGATGCATTATTGTCATTGAGAGAAATTTTTGTCTTATTTTGCTTAAAATGTTTGAGATAAATATTAATTTCCCATTGAAAGTGAAAGTCACTCAGTTGTATCTGACTCTTTGCAACCCCATGGACCGTAGTCTGCCAAGTTCCTCTGTCCATGGAATTCTCCAGGCAAGGATACGGGAGTGGGTAGCCATTCTCTTCTCCAGGGCATCTTCTTGACCCAGGATCAAACTGTGGTCTCCTGCATTGAAGGCAGATTCTTAATTGTCTGAGCCACCAGGGAAGCTACAGTTTGCCATTAGAGCTTAGTTTTTCCTGAAATATCTTAATGTTCATTTCATTTAATAAACATTTTTTAGTTATGAAGTCTGTGCTTGTTACTCAGGCACTTTTTTGAACAGTTCTGGGATTACTATTCAAATTGAATATCGTACGAATGGTCCTGATGAAGTTGTGCAGTGCAGTGGTCCTAACACTTTACCAAAAAATATAAATACTGAACTGAATTTTAACTAGTTTCATCAAAATCTGCTTTTGATATGAATAATCTAAATTGGCTCAATCTGTAGCTTTGGAAAAGCCTTATTTTGTCTTTTAGATCATAGACTCTTACCAAATGTAGAGGTGTCTTTTTCTGCTTTTAAGCAAAATATCTTAATTACTCCTCTGTTGTGATCTTTTATTCTTAGATCTATAAGTTGGGCATATAAATACTTTTCCCTGTTGGAATATCATGTAGAAGATATTTTTTCCTATAGATCAAAGTAGGGAAAGTTTCAGCATTTAAAAGCTTATGTTGCCAAATGTTGGACCATGTGCTGACAATATGCTACTGGGTTAAGTGGCAGATTTATAGCCATATATATTTAGCCAGTTTATGAGCAATTGCTTTTAAAAAGCTTGTTTTTAAATATTTAATCACAGTCTATAAGAATCTACTTCTTTTGTCAAAGATACTGTAAAGTATCTAAAGTAAAATATAGTGTTTTGAAATCTAAAAGTAAAGTGGTTAAAGTAGAACTTCTGTTGATTAAGGTTTTATTTTCAATCATGCCATTTGCAAAATAAGATGGAATAAATTAAGGTGTTTTATGCAATTTTTTTGCTTTTTTAATACTGAAAAATAAGATTTTCTGATCTTTGACTAGCATTTTTAGTACTGTAATTACTAAAATTAATTTGAACACTTATTCCCTTGTCTCACCACCATATTTTGAGAGCAAGAGCCATAAAACAATGGCTGCTGGTAGAACAAAAAGGACTTATCTTACATAGCTTTTTGCACTTTCCTCAATTCTGTGACTGAGGTATTATCTCTACAATTTTCAAATAATTTTAACTATATAATCTAAGGAAATGTTATAATATTCTACTGATATAGAAATTTGAAGCTAAGTTCTTTGTTTAATTATCCTGAAATACATGTTGTCTAAAATCTACTTGCCACTATTATATGGAACACAGGGAAAGAAGAAAAGGAAATTAAAATTTTAATTTTAGTCTCAATTATTAAAATGACTTCTTGTGAGACTATGTCTTATTATCTCAATTTGCCAGAAATTCTTTTATTATAGTTACACTTATGTCATTTTCTCTCCTTCAGTGATTATTTTTGTAAGTGCAAAATTGCATTTTCTCCATAATTTTCACAAAGAAATAGTATCTCAGCATGTATTAAGGCAAAAATAAATAAATGTTAAAATGAAGTTCAAACTAGAAACAAATAGAGCATTATTAAGAATTTCCTGTTGTACTCTTGGGCTTAGTTGCTCAGTCTTGTCCAACTCTTTGCAGCCCCATGGACTGTAGCCCGCCAGGCTCCTCTGTCCATGAGGATTTTCCAGGCAAGAACACTAGAGTGGGTTGCCATGCCCTTCTCCAGGGAATCTTCCCAACGCAGGAATTGAACTCAGGTCTCCCACATGGCAGGCAGATTCTTTACCAGCTGAGCCACCAGGGAAGCCTTAACCTTTTCCAAATACTTTCTTAATTGGCATAACGTCAATTTTTTAAATTATAAATTTTTACTGCTCTTCCCTAGTGGCTCAGATGGTAAAGAATCTGCTTGCAAAGCAGGAGACCTGGGTCGATTCCTGGGTCAGGAAGATCTCCTGGAGAAAGGAATGGCTAGCCAGTCCACAATGCTTGGCTGGAGAATCCCATGGACAAAGGAGCCTGGTGGGCTTACAGTCCATGGGGTCACAAAAAGTCAGACATGACTGAGTGACTAAACACAGGCATGCATTGCTCCATCCAACTTAACTCATTTGGAGGAAGGAGGCAGGGAGCTGGTGAACCAGAGTGAGGAAGAAGACATAGATTTCCTGAAAGCTAATATTAGAAATATCTTTGGTTTAGGCCTTTTTAACTGCTTTAAGATTTCCTTCAACTTGAATCATCACCATCACAACAACAGAGAGAAAAATTACCCTTGGTTTTGATTTTTAAGACACAGTATATATCACCTTGGAATTATTGCTCACATTAAGATATGCATTGTTTCTCAGTCTATAGATGAAAGACTTCAGTCATGGCTAATTCTTTTTGTATTTCTAGGAATTTCATATTGAATATGATCCCTGGATACATGATGCATTTCCGCTCCCCCACCCCCTGCAAAAGGACACTGTCTATATCTTGTAGGGCTTTTCAGAAATATACCATAAAATACTTCAGTTCTTTTCATGCTTTTATAAAAATTACCTCTTTTTTCTTTCCAAGTTTTAAATTTTTTGAGGTTTTTTTTGGGGGGGAGGGGAGGTGATCAGGTTGCTAGTTTAAAAATGAACAAATTACATTGCATAACACAAATTTTTATTACATCCTAGAAGAATAATTTTAATTAAAATTAGCATAGGTGTTTAAAAGAATTTATGCTTGGCAACTAAAAATGTAGAAGCAGTTTAAATTTACTACTCCCTAGTAAAATAATTTATCTGAACTGTGTACTAGAAATTAGGAATTGGTAAAATTTGCAGTTATTAGGAAATGTTGAATAAGCACCAGGAACAGTAACTCTTCACCCTCAAAGTGATATACTCATTTTTCTAAAGTACTTTGGTGATGGTTGTGTGGTATGTCATGATTATGAGCCTCCTTCAATAAAGCCATTATTGACTACACTAAAAACTTTGTCTATGTGGATCACAACAAACTGTGGAAAATTCTTTAAAAGATGGGAATACCAGACTACCTTACCGGTGTCCTGAGAAATCTGTATACAGGACAAGAAGCAATGGTTAGAATCAGCCATAAAATAACGAACTCATTCAAAATTGGGAAAGGAGTACATCAAGTATCTGCTTCTTTAACTTCTATGCAGAGAGCATCACGTGAAATGCCAGGCTGAATGACTCATAAGCTGGAATCAAAATTTCTGGGAGAAATATCAACAACCTAAGATGTGCAGTTGATATCACTCTAATGGCTGAAAGTTGGGAGGAGCTAAAAAGCCTCTTGATGAAGGTTAGACAGGAGAGTGAAAAACCTAGCTTAAAATTCAGCATTCAAAAAATAAACATCATGGCATCTGGTCCCATCACTTCATGGCAAATATATGAGGAAAAAATGGAAACAGTGACAGATTTTACTTTCTTGGGCTCGAGAATCACTGTGGAAGGTGACCGCAGCCATGAAATTAAAATACACTTGCTCCTTGGAAGAAAAACTATGACAAACCTAGACAACATATTAAAAAGCAGAGACATCACTTTGTCAATAAAGGCCCATATAGTCAAAGCTATGGTTTTTCCAGAAGTGATAATTAAGAGTAGAACTATTAAAAAAAAAAAAAAAAAACTAAGTGCCAAAGAGTTGAGGCTTTCTAATTGTGGTGTTGGGGAAAAATCTTAAGAGTCCCTTGGAGAGCAAGGAGATCAAACCACAAATTCAACTCTGAAGATTTATTGTAAGGATTGATGATAAAGCTCCAGCTCCAGTATTTTGTCCACTGATGCAAAGAACCGACTCTGATGCTAGAAAAGGAGAAGGTAGAAGACCATCAGTGAAGACCCTGATGCTGGGAGAGATTTAAGGCAGGAGGAGAAAGGGCAACAGAGGATGAGGTGGTTGGATGGCATCACTGACTCAATGGCTGTGAGTTTGAGCAAACTCCTGGAGATAGTGAAGGACAGTGAAGCCTGGAATTCTCCAGTTCATGGGATCTCAAAGAGTCGGACATGACTTAGTGACTGAACAACCTATTACAGTCGGTGAATATGGGTATTGAATAAAGTGCTATGTGGTTATCCTTGATGAATCTCTGTGCTTCATTGTCATGATGAGCTGTGATATGATTGACAGAAGGGTGCCAACAGATATATGCATGAGAGAGGAGTCCTTTTATTAAGATAAAATGTACTGTGCATGTACAGTGTGTCTGTGGATCTCATGCCATACAACAGATTATGTAGCAGCCATTGTCCTTGTTTGGGCCCCATATGCATGGCCTTTCATGAGGCCAATGAAGATTCTGTTAAACATGAAGATCAAATTAGAAACTTTGAGAACCTCTTTTTTTTGCCATCCACATGACACGTAATTGAAAAACCAGGATCTTCAGAAAAGCAGGGATAAACAAAGAAAAATTCAAAAATGCCCTGTGTGAAAGGCACAGTGAGCTTCCCCCAAATCCTGACCAGAACTTCACATTTATCAGAAGCTTTTATGATACCAGTAGCCTCTTTTGTGCTGAAGAAGACTGTCTTTACTGTGAGGTTGTGGAACATGGTTCATTTCCCTGTTTACTATTCCCTTGGGAAGTCAAATGCATATGATGCGCCTGGTTGCAGACTAGTTCAAAGTCATATAACTGTGTTTCATGTTTTTGAGAGAACTAGCTTGCGAATCTTGGCAACTTCTCAGAACAGGTTCCCTCTGAACTTTGACTCTAACAGGAAATACTTCCTGATAAAAATTTCACTTCTCTGATTCTCAAAGTTAGATATCACATATTTAATTAGAACAGCATGCTACTACTAAAATAAAAACTTCTCATTAGTTTCATCCTGTGGTTTAGTACTTTTTATGAAACAGGCTAACGGAAATATCAGCCCTCTTCCCTTTATCATTCTGATATATATATTTACAAAGGAGAGCAAGACTTGTAGCTCTATAACATTTATCTTCTTCTAGGAAAGAAATAGGCCCCTGTTTTCATACATATGGATAAATTATGAGAGAGATAAACATTTGGACAAATATTAATGCCACTTATTATGTTCAAATAGTTTCTGCTGTAATTTTGGGATGGATTGCATTTCCTGGTGATTTTAATGGATTTTCCAGTTTTATACTCTTTTCAAATATTTATAAGAATATTAAAAAAATTATATATTATTTTTATTTTGTATAGGGATTTTATTAATTGAATTAAAGTAATGAAACACTACCCTAGACTGATAGCATCCATACATTTTGTATCTTCCCTAGATTTTGTATTTCCTGAGAGGATGACTTTATATTATGATGGTAAACTCTGGGAGGTGATGTGTAGGGCTAAGTCCCAAAGAGTTAAAATGCTGTATTGCAGATGTTTTTAGGGTTATAATTTGACCTGGGGTACATCCGTATGTTATTAAAAATGAACTTTTTAACAAAGTATACCTATAATCTTCTATAACAAAGAATACAGTATCATCTAGAAGTAAAGGAGTATAATGTGAAAAAAATCATGTCCCTGATACTAAGTTAGAAAGATAATTAAATTATAATTCTGGCCTTAAAATGTATTTTTATTTTGTAAGTATTTTATGTGTGCTGTTCTTTCCTGCCCAATAATTTCAGCAATATGGGTGCTTAGAAGGAATACCAGAATAATCTAGTTCCTGTATGTTCCATTTTGAGTCACAAGGACAGCAACACTAAAGTGATACTAAGAAGTGTGTGCCTGTTTGATACTTGCTGTTCTGTTATGATGGTTGATTATCAGATTTTTTTAATATACTGAACTTTCTTGATTATGCTGTATGAAATAATCTGTATTGCAAAAATAGACAAAATTCCTGTTTTTTTAAATTATAATTCATCATAATATAAGATTACCTTGGTGACACAGACAAACCAAAAGCTCTACATATTTAATTGCCTGAAAAAATCAGACAAGAATGAAAATTCTTTTGTCTGATGAAGGTGTTTGCTTCTTTTATTTTAGGCACAAAAAGTTTACGTGTAATCTTAGTGAATGATCCCATCACTTACTTGTTCTGTAATATGACTTTAGAAAAGTATTTGTCTGTCTTCACAGAGGTCAAAAACCATAACCTAGAAATTGATTTTCTTTTACATGAAAAATGTGTTAAATATCGCTGATGTACTGAATAGAAATAATAAACAAGAGAGACAAAATCATCAGTAACTTTATACATGGAAATAAATATCAGGAATTTAAACTGAGGGGGGAACTATCCTAGCATTCAATACTAGAATACCCAGGCATTTATGAAAAAAAAAAAATTCTAGGTTTGATAAATCCTATAATTCCCAGGTAGCACTAGTGTAAAGACCTTGCCTCCAATTCAAAAGATGTGAGAGATGTGAGTTCTCTCCATGGATTGGGAAGATCCCCTGGAGGAAGAAATGGCAACATACTACAATATTCTTGCCTGGAGAATCCATGGACAGAGGAGCCTGGTGGGCTACAGTCCATGGGGTCGCAACAACTTGGATTGAAATGACTTAGTACACACAGGCATAATTCATAAACTATAACCTGAGAAGTCAAAGTAATAGCTAAAAGGAAAAAACCCACCATTCTAATTTGACGTTACCTAATTTGATTTAATAGTGGTAATGCATAGAATATTTGAAACTTAATTAGTATTTTAGTTGCATAAGTGAAATATTATTCTTCTTACTGAATCATTGCTAAGCATATGTCTCATAAAGACATATGCATATGCCCTCCTAGACTGTAATTTACATTTTTAATATTTATAATTTGCAATTAACACTATCATTTGCTTTTTATTTAGGAAAGTATACTGAATCAGCACTCTTAAAATTTTAAGAAAAAAATCCATATTTTGTAATGTTCTTCCTAGAGTATATTATACTGTGATGTATTTTACTGTCTGCCAAAACTGCTCTCTTTTAAAGCAGAAGATAAATTGTTCTTTATCTCTGAGCAGTGCCTTTTCACCATAGCCAGTGGGATTCAATACCACTGATTCTTTTTACAATCTTGGTTTAGAAAATTAAAGAAACTCAAGTAGCACTGCTGAAATCCATTCATGGCTAATACATCTTGTCTCGCATGACTGAGGACAAGTGGCCTCCAGATTAAATTTTGCTGCTCAGCACCCTGCATTTTCATAAAATATAGTCCTTACATAGCTCCATGAATATCCCAAGCATGTGGTTTAATTTAAACTAACATGCTTGAGTCACCCATTTAAATAAAATGTTTGTAATGTTCCAAAACTATTTTATAAATGAATCTTCTCAAAATACAATAAGCAAACACTATAATTTCAAATGAGATAAAACAATAACTATATTCAGTAATAAACAGGAAGATCTCCAGGGAGGATTACCTGAGTTACTGAAGGCAGTAGGCGTTTCTTTCTGAATGTTTATCTGTGGAAGGGGAAAGTGGTACTGCCAGCTAATGCTGCAAGTCATTTTAAGTGCTGGACCAACACACCCTGCTTTCTTATCCTCTGTGGCTATGCAACAGAGATATAGTTGAGATGAATGGCCTAAAAAAGTTATCCTTTCCTGCAAGGCTCTATTTAGGTGGTACGCTGCCCCATTTTCAACTACAGTTTAAAACTAGGCTTTGATATGTACTTTGATAAAGTATATCCATAAATTGATCATACATATGTGATTTCCATATAAATAAGAGAAAAAGGGATTCAAGGATCTGTAAAAAAAAAAAAAAATCCCCACTAGGGAGTTACTTATTGTGATATATACATATGCCAAATGGATGTCTTTTATTATGAAATATACATCCTGAAGTCTAAGCATGCATGTTAGATTTTTGTGTGCTTATTAAAACAAAGCAGTCAAAGTAAACTTTGATACTGTAACTTTCTCTTCTGTGTGTATGTGTTTCTGATTTTAATGTAATCAGTCAGATAATGCCTCACAATTGTAAACATTAACTTCACTTTAGAAATTATTCATGAAAAGTTTGACCACATAAGAATGATGACAGGATCAATATAAACCAACATTTTAAGGAGAGAGGATCAGTTCACATTCTAATGATCTGTGTGTACATATTTACTAATGTTCTATAAATCTTTTGGAGGGATAGATTATTAGAATATTATGCATACTGGACCTTGTATGAGTATTAGAAATTTTAAGGGAATCACATCAAATGATCTGTTTGTATAGTTACTGAGTCATCATACAAACTTTTAATTCATTTATTGTTTTGCTTTTAACTGCTATCCAGAACTGGCAATAAATCATTCAAAAATTAAATGCCAATTCTGACTTATTATTTAATAAAATAAAAATAATCATTTAATTCTATTTAGATTATTAGAAGTATAAAGCTCAGAAAATTATACATCCATATTTAATATCACTATGAAGCAATATAATAGGGAAATAATTATTCCTTTAGATTTTCATAAATCATGCAAATAATGTAAAGTTTGGAAACATCTCATGAGAAGTAATAATAACATATAGGACTCAGAAGGCTGCCAACTCTATCTCAGATATTCAGGAGAAATAGACATCATTGACTCTAAAGGAAAGTCACTAAAAACTCATTTTTAGAAGTACAGGTACTAAAAGGAAGAATATTATTCATTTTCTTCCAATTAACAAACTGTTGCCAAGAATTAAATAATGTCAATTCCATAGGGGGAGTTACCTTCAGGCAGCTAGCTTATTAAATATGGAGCATGTGAAGATTTAAAAAGAGATATGACATTGGTGGTCACATTGAAAGAGAAAGTTATGCCTGTAGTTATTGAGAAAAATTCCAAGATTCTTGATCTCTATAAGTTCATAATTTACTGATAAAACTGAACCTTTTGAATGGTTCATCTTTCTGAAATAGTTTAGCTTTGAAACTTAATTATGCCATTTTCAAGTAAAGCTAGAGAATGGCATAGGGTAGCTAGTATGAGTCCCTTCATATTCATCTCATGAGAGTACAGTGATCAGCATGTAACATCACTTTAACATTTTTCTGGTTTAAGGAACCAAAACTGTCCTAAGACTTAGGATGATTTAAATATGCTAGATAGCATTAAACTCTCCCTTATGCATTGACTAAATTGACCAGAGTGGAGAGGTCAGAAGGAAAACTGCATGAAGCATATATGTAATTAACAAAGTCTATCATAGTAATTATGACTTTTTACAATAGCAAATTATGCCTGGATTTGAATAGAGATTCTACCACCACGTAATTTCTTAAAGTCTCAGGTACCTATTCAAATAGGAGTTTGAAAAGTACCTACCCCAGCAGGGTTTGGATGAAGATTAAATAAGATCATGTATGTGCAAAGCTCTTACCACTCTACCTGGCCTGTGGTTCAAATGTTTTTTGCTAGTATTATTAGTCCTTAAAAATATATTAACTTCGATTAGGTGTTACATGGCATGTTTATAAAAATGATGTTTGTAATTCTTTTGTCTTGGACATTTAATAAAGAATTTAAAAAGTAGGAGAAACTCAAAATGTTATAGTCTAAATTCAAGAAAATACTAAATTCAAGACTAGGTTGTTTTATCACTTGTTAGCTATTTTGTGTAGCATTTGAATAATTCATAAGGCTAACTCTTTAGTATAATTGATCAAATCAAATGTTTCAAATTAAGTTTCAACAAATTTAATACTTGACATGTTTTGAATACTACGTTAAGACCTCACCTGTATTATTTCAATAACTGTTTTCTAGAAAAAAAAATGTTTAATACAAATTAAACATAAATAAATGTCCATCAGGTGATCAACAATGGTAGAACTTGCTGATAAACTTTTGTAAGTTAAGAAATTTTGTTATTAAAGGCTGAGTTCTGTAGAACTCTCAACTGGTAAATTGTGATGGATGAGGATAAACCCAAAACAAAGAAAGCCCTGTCTGGCTAAAAAGAAAGACACTGGGAACCAGAACACCAACTTTCTAGTAAAAGGAGAAAACGTATTTTTGGCATTGAAATTGGTCACCAAAATGACAACTTCCTGAGTCCAGCGCATTGGACCACAACAATGATTTCTTTTGACTCAGCAAAAGAAGATAAATTTGACCTAGATTTTTATATTTCCTGTTGAAGAAGAAAGTTGGCAAGTATTTTACCTGCAAGAAAGAAATAACAGCAATAAAACCCAGTATGGNGGCTTTGGCTTTATGGACCTCATTTTATTGGTCAGTGCAAGCCCAGTCTTCTAGACACAAAAAAGTAAGGCATGTCCATAGTGGAAGTGTTCTGCAAAGTTCCACGGCAAAGTGTAACTGTAAAAAGAGTTCAATTATTGAGACCAATAATGCAATATAACATATATGCTAAAAGGCAAGTGATTTTCTCGTTCCCATTTTACAGATAAGGAAACCTGAGGCACACACAAAAATGTTAAAAACCTTCCCCAACTTTCAGGAGGTTTACAATTTGTTGATGATGTGACAAAGGTATAACTTTAACATAAAAAGACCATGCAGATAGTATGGTGATATGGTGGTTTAGCTGTGCAGTTGTGTCCAACCTTTTGCAATCCTATGGACTGTATCACATCAGACTCTTCTGTCCATTGAATTTTCAAGGCAAGAATACTGGAGTGGGGAACCATTTCCTTCTCTAGGGAAACTTCCTGACCCAGGGACAGAACCCAGATCTACTGTATTACAGGTGGATTCTTTACCTACTGAACCACTAGGGAAGCCCATGCAAATAGTATATGATTTAGGAAAATAATAGAATTTTCAGTAATTGGCATGGCAGCATAGAAAAGTAGTCAATATTGTGGGATGTAGAACCTGAAGTAGACTGAAACATGGCTACAATGTAAGCAATTAGAAGGGAAAATGGCATTTTATATACGAAGATAATGGAATACAAGCAGACATGGCCATGTGTTTGGGGGACAGTGAGTTCACCAGAATCAATGTAATGTTCAAAAAAAGACATAGGATATTTGATTGTAGAATCCAGAATTAGGAATTAGTCTGACCTCTTAGAGAGAGTTGATTGTTGTGAGCTGTGTATAATGTTGAGAAACCAGGTTGATGATTATTGTTTTGTTTTGATGTAATATTTAAGAAGCCCAAACTTTGTTAGTATAAGAAATGAAAGAACTGTTATAGGACACACTGGTAATGAATACTAAATAGGCTTGCTGACTTATCCCATACTGGGGAAAATGACTGGGAACCACAAAGTTTTGAGTTTGTATGCGTTGAAACAGGAATACTAGGGAGGAGTGTGGGTTGGTGGGCAAAAGATGCTGATTTTGGTTTGGGATATGTTGAGTTTTATATAATAATGGAGTTATATAAAATAAGACTTTGCAGCATAGAACTAGAATTTAAGTTCTAGAGTTCATTAAGAGAAAAGGATGGAGAGTCAGGCATTATTTAGCATGGGGTTTTCGTTAAAGCTATCAGATAAATATTGGAGACTTGATATATAAGAAAGAACTATGAGAATCAGGAATTAAACCTTGTGGATATCCTGCATTTGGAGAATGAAAAAAAAGATGAAATATCCTAAAAGGGGTCTAAATGTAGTTATCAGAATACCAGAATCAGGATGGTATAGGGAGCAGAAATTAAGAGCAGATAAAATCCTAAAATGTGTAATTGCCTCAAATACTACAAATGCATCTACAAAAATTGTTGGGTTTGACCTTTTTAGGGTATTATTGATCTAATAGAATGCTGTTTCTAATAAATTCTAGGTGTTTGATTAGAAAGAAAAGAATGAGTGGCTGGAGAGGCTAGAAAGGGACATTAAATAGATCATTCAAATGTTCAGAAATAAATAAAGATAGCACACTGATTAACAACATGGAGAGTAGAGTCAGCAGTTGTTCCCAAGAGGAGGAAAAGATATCAGTCCCTGAGGATAGTTTTAAAAGGAGTATTTGGGCTTTTGTCCTGCTTTTACACCTCTTTGACATTACTTTTGCAGTGAAGTGGAAGATCATATATGTATGTACATTTATTTGCTCATTATTAACTTCTGTAAAATGAAAACTTACTTTGAAATAGTGTATATCATCACAGTGATAACAGTGAATGGATTTTTAATTTTAATTAGATTATATTTTATATCATGTTGGTTGTCCTATTAAAGACTTTAAATAGTACATAGTAGTAGTATCACATAATAGTAGATCTGTACATAGTAATATATCATTTCATGTAAATGTTATAAACATGCAATAAATCAAGATTATTTACATTATATTCTAATATCGCCTGAAAACAATTTCATGTAAACATCTTACAGTCGCTACTAGTGTGCCTATTATTCTTTACATGATTAATCAATAAATGTCAAGTCCTATAATAGGTGTTAGAAATAAAACTGTACAAACCATCGCTTTCCCATAAGTAATGCATATATAATAATGTCTTTTGCTTTGTGTACATGCTTTAGTTGTGTCTAACACTTTGCAACCCCATGGACTGTAGCCTGCTAGGCTCCTCTGTCCATGGGATTCTGCAGGTAAGAATACTGGAATGGGTTGCCATTTCCTTCTCCAGGGGATCTTCTCGACCCAGGGGATCAAACCTGCATTTCCTGTGTCTCTTGCATTGGCAGGAGGATTCTTTACCAGTGANCAACCCCATGGACTGTAGCCTGCTAGGCTCCTCTGTCCATGGGATTCTGCAGGTAAGAATACTGGAATGGGTTGCCATTTCCTTCTCCAGGGGATCTTCTCGACCCAGGGGATCAAACCTGCATTTCCTGTGTCTCTTGCATTGGCAGGAGGATTCTTTACCAGTGAGTCATATGGGAAGCCGAGTAATGTGTTATATATACGTACAAATACAGATATGAATGCATAAAGAAATTAGTTAATAGTGCCCATAATTTAAGTCACTGAATTACCTGCATATCATTTCATTGAAGACTCACACTTAAATTTGCTTTTTGAGGTAGATCAGTACTTATGGAAGATGTACCTTTTCAGTCCTATTTATGTGCACTTTTTCATCTCATTCTTGATATATTTTATGTAGTGAGTCAGTCATTTCAAATACTAAGTGCTTTTAACTCACACCATGCATAATTAGAGTATAAATTTTTCATTTTTTAACTTTTGAGTTAATGCAATTGAGATCATAATAATGATGATGATGATAATAATACAGTGCTAGTGCATTCCAGTCTATATCTAAAGCATTTTGCCAACATTCTTTGGTCTGTTTTATCAGATGGCTGAGTTAATTCTGTGCAGTACCTAGCAGGATGATAAAAATATAACCAACACATCTAATGAGCAGATAATTTTTAGAGGGAATCTCCTAACACATGGGAGACAAAGAAGTACTACAACATTGCTAGACAGAATATAAGGAAGAAGAGCTCTACAGGGTCTCAAGCCTCTGTGAGTCATTGGTATCCTGATTTAGCCTGCTTGTTCATACCAGCTATTGATAGGAATCAGGAGAGGGCAAGGGAGGTGCTATGACAAGGTGCCATTGAGAGGAAACTAACTGGGATTCTGCATGCCAACCCATATGGGGTTCAGAGAAGTGGATCAGCTAATGGAACACCATCTTTAGGTACTGACTGGAAAGTTCACAAAATACAACTATTGATCACAAATTCAACATCTGTGATTTTTTTAAATAAAAGTTAACTGCTAAAGATAAAAGAGTATAGAAAATAGTGATAATTATTTTGATTAAGCTTGACAAGCTGTTTCTTTGTGTCTAAATGCCTCCCACTAAAAAAAATGAACAAAAACAGAATGGAAAAAAGAAAATATTTATGCAATATCCTTGACTGCCAATTTCACTGTATTATATAAATTGCATGCATGTCTTTGAAAAAACTACCTTTTTAAAGGCTTCTAAGAAATTAGTTAATACTATCCTTTTTAATTTTTAAGATCTTGAGCTTCTACAAAGATATGACTTTTTCAAAGCCCCTAGTTAGGATCTAAAAAGGAGCAAGGTAAGGTTTATCTCATTGTCATTGTGCACTTCTCAGCAAAGACCTTACTAGACCTCCTTGCACTGCATATGATGCAGGTGTCCTCTAGTGATTTTAAAAATAATCTATGGATGTACTGATCTTTTTAAGAGGCTTAGGGAAAGAAAAGAAAAAAAAGGATATGTTCCACAATTAGATTTAAATACTGTTGCTGTCATTTTGGGGAGGATGGTTATTTTTTTCATTTAGAAGGTAAGACTGTTAACATTTTAGGAAGAAAAATAATAGCTAATATGAGTAAGCTTTTTGAAGAAATTATTACTTTCATATTTTGTTGGTATAGAGATTAAAAATATACACAGTGGTTTCTATAAGAAATAATTCAAAATATACAACTGTATATATTCACTGATTTCCAATACAATATTTCTTAGAATAAAATATCGGAAATAAATAAATGTCCAATAGGAAAATGGTTGAATTGTGGTATACATTAAAGTGAGCTTCTCTCATTGTTTCTCCACCTCAGTTTGAGGCATTACATTCTAGGAAATTTAACTAGAAACTAGGCATTATCCTTGACCTGTTTTCTTACCATATTACATCATATGTGCCTGGTTTTGAATCTTGACTGCCAGTTCCATACCTTCTCCATAACTTAGTTTATTCATTTGTGATGTAAGAGTAACAGTAGTACTCAGCTCATTAGGTTAAACACGATCTTATAGCTATAGCACTTCAGTGTCTGACAGTTGATAGATCCTCAATGAATATTCAGTTCAGTTCAGTTCAGTACAGTCTCTCAGTTGTGTCTGACTCTTGCGACCCCATGAATTGCAGCATACTGGGCCTCCCTGTCCATCACCAACTCTCGCAGTTTACCCAAACTCATGTGCATCGAGTCGGTGATGCCATCCAGCCATCTCATCCTCTGTCATCCCCTTCTCCTTCCTGCCCCGAATCCCTCCCAGCATCAGGGTCTTTTCCAGTGAGTCAACTCTTTGCATGAGGTGGCCAAAGTATTGGAGTTTCAGCTTTAGCATCAGTCCTTCCAATGAACACCCAGGACTGCGCTTCTTTAGAAGGGACATTTTGGATCTCTTTGCAGTCCAAGGGACTCTCAAGAGTCTTCTGCAACACCGCACTTCAGAAGCATCAATTCTTCGGCACTCAGCTTTCTTCACAGTCCACCTCTCACATCCATACATGACTGCAGGAAAAACCATAGCCTTGATTAGACGGACCTTTGTTGGCAAAGTAATGTCTCTGCTTTTGAATATGCTATCTAGGTTGGTCATAACTTTCCTTTCAAGGAGTGAGCGTCTTTTAATTTCATGGCTGCAGTCACCATCTGCAGTGATTTTGCAGCCCACAATAATAAAGTCTGACACTGTTTCCACTGTTTCCCCATCTATTTCTCATAAAGTGATGGGACCAGAATTTTCTGAATGTTGAGCTTTAAGCCAACTTTTTCACTCTCTTCTTTCACTTTCATCAAGAGGCTTTTTAGTTCCTCTTCACTTTCTGCCATAAGGGTGGTGTCATCTGCATATCTGAGGTTATTGAGATTTCTCCCAGCAATGTTGATTCCAGCTTGTGTTTCTTATTAATTTTCAATATTACAAAGATGATAATATAATCATTTCTTTAGTTATTTCATGTTATATGCAGAAAGTTCATTGAATTTATCTTGAAATTGACTTTTAACTGTTTCTAAACTTTGACTCCTTGTCCCATGTAAATCTCACTCCTATTATGTAGCCGTTATATGATACATTTGGATTTTGCCATCTTATTCTCCTGCTTAAAACCTTTCAGTGAACTTTCCTGACTTATAAGACGTGTAGGCTTCCAGTGACTGTCACTGCTTATAAACTCAAGCTCATTTCTCACCGTTTGTTTTATGTTCTAGCTATCCTAACGTGTTTGTTCTTTCTTTTGTGGAATGCAGGCTGTTTTTCTTAAGCCAGTTTGTTTGTCTATGTCTTCTTTGCCTGGAAATACTCATTAATACTTTAATTTTGACTGATTAACTTCTACTCACCCTTTAACAGTTAGCTCTATGAATTTGACATCTTTCTGGAGTTAGACTTAGTTTGGGTATCCCTTTACTGATTCTCATGATTCTGTGTAATGATATTATCATATCCACTGCCTTGTATTTTAATTACTTAACGTCTTTCTTCCCAACAGAGTTTGAGTACAGTGATATAAAGTTCTTAGTATTATGTATTCCTTGTTCTTGGCATAGTGCTTAGAGCATAATAGCTATTCTATAAATGCTTTGAACAAATGAATATTATTTAATATAATTGTTATGGACATTTAAAAATAGTTTATGAAAAGTTATATAGCTGTAGGAAATGTTTGCGATATCCTGTGAGGTGAAAAATCAAGGGACAAAATTCTGTATAAAATTCTACATACCACTGTTAGAATTGTGTAAAAAAAAGTCAGTGGCAAAATTGTGTTAGTTTATGAATATATTTATATAAAATTTCCAATTAATTTCTAAGAGAGAATACTTAATATGTATTTCAGTATTAGTGCAATGTATATACTTAGAAAATCTTCCTAAAATATTTAGTCATCTGTGATTTTCAACTGTCTTCTAAAAGCCTGCAAAGTATCCTACAGTGTTCATAAATCTTCACTTCTCTGTTCTTATGTACACGAGGGCTACATGGATATGTTCAAAGCAATGGCATACAATAGTTGTATTCACAGTGCCTTTCCTCAGTGCAAGGTTGGTATAAGATGTAAAGTGTATGGAATCTCAATTTAAAAAATGTAAAAACCCATTTAGAGAAAAATAGCTCTGATTCTAATTTTCAATGCCTTCATTCTGTAATATTTCTCAAAATTAAAGTCAATAATTTTTCTGATAGATACAAAATATCAGCACTTGTATCACATATGATTCCTAAGTTTACCTCCAGTATAAACATTTATTTGAAACTAACTCATAGTTTTAATCTCCAACATATTTTATCTCCACACTTCAGTGTGATGGCCTATCTCCTAGAGAACTCCAACCAGTCATGATGCTATCACATCAGTAGCAATTTTAGACAATTTGAAAGAAGAAAAATGAACATTTTTCCTTTTAGATGACTTTTGGAAACTACATTTGAAAGCCCATTTAGACTATCAAACTTATCATCGTCATAAATAAAGGCAAAGGCAGGATCGACAGAACATTGCCTGGAATCAGGAGGCCAGTGGTGACTTCTAGATACTACTTTTCTTCTCTGCGGTTAGTTTTGGATAATGGCTAGCTTCTGGTCATTTTCTTTCTTTCTTTCTTTCTTTCTTTTTTTTTTTGTGATCATTCAATTTGTGAGTATTGTCTGAATCCACTCAGACTGTATTCATTTTTTATTGATGGGTAGTTCAGCAAACACATCTAATAATTATAATAATCCATTATGCTTAAAATAACTTTATAATTAATAAAGAAATTACAGATGCACCATGTCTAGACCTAATCTACACAGATCTTAGTGATAGAAAATATTTTCCTCACATCACAAATCAAATCTAAAAAAGTCTGAAGAATGTGCAAAAACTTAGTGAACTCTTGCCTTCTAATTCTGTGCTTTATTTTTTCACTACCCCACACTGTCTTCCTTGCATCATGTAGTGCAATAAAATAGAGCTTTAAAGTTGTGTAAAAATTTTATTTTCCACCCTTTGAAAATTTTACATAATATAACATCCTGACCTTTGAATCTGTGTCTGTTTGGATGCAAACTTATAACGTCATTTGGAAAGACCAGTGTAGTTTACAATAAATGCACTTAAGTAAGTAGGACCAAAATATCTTTGGACTAATTGAGATCCAGACACTTGCATTTCTCATGAGGTGAACTGAAGTGAAAGTCGCTCAGTCAATATTTTATATTTCCTATAATACTTCAGGAAGCACATTAGTGTTCCTATGAAAATTCTTGGAAATATATTGATTTTTCCTCATTATTCTTTTAGAGTTCTAAAGGAGACTGAAATAAAAGCTGGGCAACATTTAGGTGTTGATGTTTTCATAAATAACTTACCTTTAAACCTTCTGTAAATATATCAGGAGTATTGGTCAAGAATGAGTTATAATAACTATCTATGGTAAAAATAAAAGCAATACTTAGAAATCAGAAATTATTTTAAATAACAGCAGATTAACTTCACTTAAACTTCAGGAGCCTAAGGTTGAGTCATTGCCTGTTTCTAATTTAAAAAAAAAAATTTAAATACCAATGCTATTTCTACATTTCCACAGCTTTTGAACTTGACCTTACTCAAGATTTCTTTGATAGAATCTTCAGTAGATTCTGAAGAAAGGAAAAGGAAAACTTTTGTGTATTCTTGTACCCATGAATCACATGTGGATTTTTGGTCCTCAGTATATACACCCAGAGTTAGAGAACTATAGGATTTTAATATCATTATACTGAAATTGTTATAAATGAATTAATTATTTGTAGCAATTAGAAAATTCTTGCATGGACACATTCTTTTATTTTTTTTTAATTTTTCTACATTAAATTAGTTTAGAGACATAGCCCCTCATCCTTCTGACAGGAAGAGAAAAGTAGTCATTCCTGAAAAACTGTTCTCCTTAATGAGCCCTTCCCTCAGTAGGAAGCATTTTACCAGAACCTACCTGACTTGCAGGGAGAAGGCAATGGCAACCCACTCCAGTACTCTTGCCTGGAAAATCCCATGGGCGGAGGAGCCTGGTGGGCTGCAGTCCTTGGGGTCGTGAAGAGTTGGACACTTACTGAGCGACTTCACTTTCACTTTCACGCACTGGAGTAGGAAATGGCACCCCACCCCAGTGTTCTTGCCTGGAGAATCCCAGGGATGGGGGAGCCTGGTGGGCTGCTGTCTGTGGGGTCGCACACAGTCGGACATGACTGAAGCGACTTAGCAGTAGCACCTGACTTACAGAAGTGGGAATATCCACCTCCAATCCCCTGTAGTCTTCCTGTTTCATCTAAGGGTTGGTATGGGGGGCAGGGGAATGAGAAGTACTTGTTGCTATTTAAAATACTGAGACCTAATTACAAGGAATACTAAGTCCTTCCTTTCCCACCATACTTCATCACCATGTCAGTAGGATTCCTGTAGAACAATAGGTGATTATACCTGAAAGAATTTATATCTCAGATTTTATTCTATAAGAAATCTCTTGATGGAAACTCAAAGACAATGGGAATGCATAACCGAGGAGATGTTACCTCTGATACGTAAAACTATGGCAGGTAGTAAATATGACCAGTTAGCCGATTTGAGCACTTACATGTAGAATTGTAAATAAATGCAGTTTTTGTTTTTCCCTTTGCTCATTGAAAAGAAACATAGGGCTAGCAAGGACTCACAGACTCGTGTCCGTGTATGGCAAAAACCACTACAATACTGTAAAGTAAAATAAATAAATATTTTTAAAAGTGAAAAAAAAAAAATGTTTTCCTGGTTTGTGCTTGTGCTATGTCGCTTCAGTATGTCCGATTTTTTGCGACCCCATGGACTGTAGTCCGTTAGGCTCTTCTGTCTACAGGATTCTCCAAGCGAGAATACTGGAGTGAGTTACCATTTCCTTCTCCAGGGGATCTTCCCAACCCACAGATTGAACCCATGTCCCTTAAGATTCCTGAGTTGGCAGGTGGGTTCTTTACCCTTAGGGCCATCTGGGAATCCCATTTCCTGGTTTAGCAATCCCTAAAAGTTTCTGAGTTTCAAGAGTGATTAAATATGCATTTACCTGTTCATTCTACATTTCGTTTTTGACCACCTACCATAGGGTAGACACTATTGTTGCTGTAGAGATCACAGCCGCCCAATACCCTGTCCTCGTGAAGCTTATATTCTAGCTATAGGGAGGCAGACAATAGAGAAATAAATGAGTAAGACATATAATGGTTTAGATGGTAATAAATTCTATGAAATAAATCAGGGGAAAATGAGTGATATTTCAAATAGCATGTTCAAGAAAAATCTTATAAAGGTAAGTCCTGAAATCTAGCAAAGATGCATGTTAAGCATTCATTCCTTAAAATTCAAAGTGTATTCGAGTGATAGGTTGTGTGAGCCTCTGAATGATTTGGAGTCGCTCAGAACTACCTAAGATTGCTTAGGCAGGGGGAAGATGGCTAATTCCTGGAGGTTTTATAATCTATCAGGACAAATTTCACAGTAAAGTTTTTAAAATAGATACAAATAAAGGGATTTTGTGTGTGTCTAAATAAAATAATTTATATAATGTTTAAGGAAAAGTATATTTGAATTATCTGATTAATTATAAACTGAATGGTTCTACACTTTCATTATTTTCCAGTATGATAGTCTCAAGAGATACCTCTTATTCCTCTTCTACTGAACATTTATGTGTTAAGTCATTCATTTGTCTTTCTATTCACCTCTAATTTGTCAGTGAACCTTTAACTGACATTTGTTAAAGTTCACTAAATTTGGAAAAGATTCTTGAGGATTAAGAAGTGTCAGAAATAGTTCTGTGTTAAAAACAAAGGGTCAGAAGCAAACCCTCATTAATAATGATCTGTTTAATGGAGAGCTTGGCATAAATTTTGGATCACATAAAAAGAAAATAAAAACTTTGCAGAAAAAAAAAAAGAACTATTTGCATAAAGATAGCCATTGGAGAGTTTATACTTCATTAACCTGTTGAATCTTGTAAAAGGTCAGAAGCAGAAATCATATTAAAAACCATAAAGAAAAACTCAGTAGAGATAATATACTTAATTCCTAGGTTATAAGATTACTTATTGGGTCTAGGCCTGAGGTGAAATATCTTAGAACAAATAATTTTCTTAATAATAGGAATTAAAGTGCTCTAACAAAATATATATATTATTAAATTAATATATAAAATAATAAAATGTTTATCAAGGACATTTGAAGTCTTTTTTTTTTTTACTTTATTTTACTTTACAATACTCTATAAAGCATGCTTTAATAGAGTTTCCAGAAAATTGCACTTTGCTGATATTCAGGGAAAAAGCTATCTAAAGCTGATTCAAAAATATGAGTATCATTTTTAAAGGTCTGATTTACATTTAACAATTTCCTGTTATAAACATCATAAGAATTTTGTTTAACAACACTTAATAAATTTTCTTCATAATAACTGCTGAATATGTATGACTACCTGACTCCTTACAACTTCTAATTACCCTGATATTTTATTGTGGAAAATAAGTTTAATGTATTTTTCTTACCCTAGATTTTTTTTTGAATCCAGCAATTATTAATATATCCTCTCCTTTCTCTTTTACATCTTCCATTATTCTCAGTTTCACCCTAAGTATCTCAGTTACTCTGCATTTGGTAAATTTTCCAAACCTTCAGCAGATGTGTAGCTGCTTTCGGTACCTCAAAGTTTCTGTAGACTGAAGTCACTTCCGTGGCTGCTTCTACTAGAGCAGAGTGCTTTACTAAAAAGATATTCCCACTAATTCTACCTAAATCATTGATAACTTTTTTTTTTGGCAGCCATACTATTCAGGTCCAAAAGAAACTATCTTCATTTTCCTCCTTTCAAAATTACTCATGTGTATATACTTGTGTGTGTATTTAGACAGAAAAGAGAAGTGAACAAGAAAGAAAAGAAGAAACTGTCTTTTCTTTCACTTCACCAATTTCTCTCCAAGATTTAATGTAAATGCCTTCTAAATAATGGCCTTGCTTTTCTATTTCTGGAATATAAGTTACTGCAAAATTTGTGAAAGGTTTCACCTGTAACTTTGGAATAATTAATGAGATGATTTTATATAAACCAATCAGAGTGACATATTCATTTGAAGGAAATCAGTTGATTCTAAAATAAGAGTAATATATAATCCTTAAAATTTATCAGAAGGATATTAAGTGAAACTCTTCCAAGTTTAATTCAAATTCCACATCCTAAAGAAAGCTCAATTAAAATAAACTGTCTTGAGCATACAAAAGTTTTTGTTGAAAAGATGCAAGTAACCTGAAATTAGAGAGCAGTTTTACAATATCAACAAGAAGCACTAGACATAGTGGCTCAGATAGGAATGAATGCCTGCAATGCAGGAGACCTGGATTCTATCCCTGAGTCCAAAGGATCCCTTGGAGAAGGGAATGGCTACCCACTCCAATATTCTTGCCTGGAGAATTCCATTGACAGAGGAACCTGGTAGGCTACGGTCCATGGGGTAGCAGAGTCAGAGGTGACTTGAGTGACTAAAAAACTTTTTTTTTTTACATTGTCAATAAGAAGCACTAGAAAGACAAATATCATTCGCATTTTCTCTTTTGCTTTAGATATACTAATTTGATCATTAAAATTTGTACAAATTATCATACATTTTATACCACCATATGTCCATTTAACAATTATTTATTTTATTTACTAAAAATTTTTACTTTGCAAATACTGTGATAATGTGTGAAATTATTCAATTCTCAAGTACTTATTTATCCACAATTGAATAATTTTCAAATTAAGTTTCTTGATTTTTTTTTTTTAATTTACCTTCTCTGTGTTATAAAATAGCTGAAAGTGAAAGTGAAGTCGCTCAGTCGTGTCTGACTCTTTGTGACCCCGTAAACTGTAGCCCACCAGGCTCCCCCATCCCTGGGATTCTCTAGGCAAGAATACTGGAGTGGGTTGCCATTTCCTTCTCCAGGGGATCTTCACGATCCAGGGATTGAACCCAGGTCTCCCGCATTGCAGGCAGACGCTTTAACCTCAGAGCCACCAGGGTAAGCCCATAGCTGAGCAATTTAAAAATATATATATTTATTTTATGATGTTTTTATGTCTCTTTATACTTTAAAGAGTGGAGCCTAAGGGAATCTTAGTCAAATAAAAGATTAGAAGAAGGTTTTGTTTGTGATACAGTTAATATGATAAGACATTGTAATCTGGCCAGGCAGAATTTCTTTCTCATTATTAGAATAGTATCTCCTTGTTTTAAACTATTGCTTCCCACCTCAAGCCAGCAGCTAGCAATATTTTCTGAGTGGTAGTGGCCATAAGTTTATAAAATCTCAGCCATGTACCCTCAGGGGCTTTCTAAGACATTAGGGTCTAATCTAGGGTTGGTCAGGCATAGCACTTAATCATTTTTGACCATAAAAATTATTTCAGGAGACAGTCATTTGAACCAAACTTTTTTTTTTTTTTTAACCTGGGATTTTATCTTTTCAGCGTGATTCTTGGCAGTAAAAGTCCTTTTGCTTTATAGTGATTAAATGAAAGATATGAGCCCAAAGCTTCACTGGCTCCAAATTTAAAGAAAAATCTCTGTTTTGAGATTTCTTGTATAAGAGAATGATGAAAAGGAGAGAAAGTAGACAGAAAGTGCTGGTCTCTAATTTAGTCAACTCTATATCATTTCCTTTCCTAATCATATGAACTCTTTACTTCTAAAGTAGTTCAATTTGAATTCCTGACACTGGAAATTGAAAAAGTTCCTAATAAGATAGTAGTTAACCAAGCAGGAATATCATTTATTCACTCATACCTAATCACAAGTTAATGCAATAGTTGTCATCCATAAGCCACACATTTAGAAATTACCGATAGTCCTCCGTTTCCTCTTGCTACCTGTCTCCCAAGATAACAGCACTGCTGCTAAGTCGCTTCAGTCATGTCTGACTCTGTGTGACCCCATAGATGGCAGCCCACCAGGCTCCCCCATCCCTGAGATTCTCCAGGCAAGAACACTGGAGTGGGTTGCCATTTCCTTCTTCAGATAACAGCACTAAGATTGAAAACAGTGGGTAGGATACTTCCCAAATTAAAGGATATATTTTATTCAGCACACAGAGTGCTGCTGCCAGTTTCATAAATGTTTATTTAGATGCCAAGGATGGACATCACACNTCAGATAACAGCACTAAGATTGAAAACAGTGGGTAGGATACTTCCCAAATTAAAGGATATATTTTATTCAGCACATAGAGTGCTGCTGCCAGTTTCATAAATGTTTATTTAGATGCCAAGGATGGACATCACACCTTGTTACAATATCTATTTCAAGCTTTCAAGAAGTCAGACTTGGTAAAGAAGAGGCAATTGCTTAGAAGAATGGAAGGGGTAGAAGAAAGGACAATTGCCTAGAGGAGTGTGCCAATGAAAGAAAACAAGAGTAGGAAACTCTTCTTGAACTGAGGCAGTTCACCTAAAGGAAATTTGGAGTGCTTCAGTCTCTCCAGAATTCCCTAGGTGTGCTATTGGACTAATGATTTAGGAAACCTGGTATCATAGATGTAGCAAAATCACTGGTTTTCCAACTTCTGATGGCGATCTGTGTATATGTACATCCATACTCTCTCACTTGTTTTATGAATATATTATTATTAATTAATATATGCAAGATTTTGTTTGATCCATTGTTTTCCTCTACCTAACCAATGTATGTTCTGTATAACAGATTATGCTTTACCACAAAACTTTTCTGAATGTGACCTTTCTAATTAAACATTTTAATGCTGCATTCCATATAATAGTTGGATACAACTGTTGTTGATGTTTTGCTCTTCCTCTTTTCAGTACTTTTAGTTGTCAATGGTTATTTCCTAGCAGATATTGTTCTGATAAATCATTGTTTAATATAATACCCATAATAATAAATCTAGTATGGACTGTGTTGGAGCTTATAACTCCTGCTCCAACAATTCTATGGAAAAGAAAATGGTTGTATTTATTTAACCTCAAAAAAATTACTGAGTGTCAGATTTTAAAAACAGAGAAAAAAACATTTTATTTACTTTTAACTGGGGATTTATTAACGTGCCATAAGCAAATGATGTTTTAATTTTAAAACCTTCCTTTTCTCTATAAGATTTTCAGTGTTATATCTACTAGTCTAACCATTGCACTAATTAAAATCCCAAATAGATGCATTTTATTNGATTTATTAACGTGCCATAAGCAAATGATGTTTTAATTTTAAAACCTTCCTTTTCTCTATAAGATTTTCAG
This sequence comes from Neotragus pygmaeus, assembly GCA_006410875.1. Classification (NCBI taxonomy): domain Eukaryota; kingdom Metazoa; phylum Chordata; class Mammalia; order Artiodactyla; family Bovidae; genus Neotragus; species Neotragus pygmaeus. The sequence continues at coordinate 980,915 of SJYV01047883.1, read as the reverse complement.
TGTTATATCTACTAGTCTAACCATTGCACTAATTAAAATCCCAAATAGATGCATTTTATTTGTTTCCTCCTACCTTGATTATCTTTCTGTTATGGAAAAAGAAGTGAGAAAAAATGGAGGAAATAGCAAAACAAGAATAGAGATCTGTGAATGTAAATATTTGAGACCCTGATAATCTAGACAATTGTAAACATTAGGTACTGTACAGAAAAAAAAAAGTGTAAAGCAAAGAAACTATCTAAATAGCACCGATTTCATGAGATTTTCAGTTTGAGCTTAAAGTATTTGTAGGAGTGAAATGATAAACAGTTGGAAGTTGAAAAAGACTGAATGTCATTTAAAGGGGCTTCCCTCATAGCTCAGCTGGTAAAGAATTCACCAGCAATGGGGGAAACCTAGATTCAGTCCCTGGGTTGGGAAGATCCCCTGAAGGAGGGCATGGCAACCCATTCCGACATTCTTGCCTGGAGAAGCTCCATGAACAGTGGAGCCTGGTGGGCACACAAAATGCAAAATGGAATAATGGGGAAATACCAGAGTTGATTTCAGATGTTTGTGAGACAGCTTTTGAGAAAGTTGGTCTTAAGAGTGAGGACAGCAGATGGAGCCAATAAGTAGGGGTGACAAACAGTAGCATTACTTGGCCTCAGACCACTCAAGGATATCTCTGCTTCTATCACACTCACAAAAAGAAAAGAGTTTTCAAGTCAACGAGTTATGTGCTGAATGTAAGCTACATTCTTTTAGAAATGCATTAGGTCTTCTAGAGGGTCATTTGGGCTCTCAGGGCAGCAGTTCAACATAAGATAAGCTGCAACTTGAAGGAAATAACAGGCTCCATGCCAGACTCCAGGAACACTTAATTCAGTACTCTGCACACTTGCCAAACCTGATGGATGCCTACCTTCACATCTGCTCCGTGTTTTTTTAAATTTTAAATGGTATCATCTTGACTTAATTTTTTAATATATTTATCTGAAGATTTATGTAAGTTAGAATTGCTTTACAGTCCTCATGTATTTAGTCCTGTGGTATATCTGAATGCCAAGCGTGAACCTGAACCTGTATTTACAAAAAATGCTGTCTATGATGTATTGTCATTCTGTTTTTGCAGTTGTTTATTTCCCATTTTCTCATAGAAAACATGACCCATGATGCAGTAATCACAACAACACACTTTACTTCTATTTTCTTATGTAAATAATTGAAAAAAAGGAAACATATATATGTGCATATTTGACTCAGGGANTTGTCATTCTGTTTTTGCAGTTGTTTATTTCCCATTTTCTCATAGAAAACATGACCCATGATGCAGTAATCACAACAACACACTTTACTTCTATTTTCTTATGTAAATAATTGAAAAAAAGGAAACATATATATGTGCATATTTGACTCAGGGAGAATAGTGTATCATTTGCCTTGACAATGTTTCAGAGAAGGACAAAATTCATGTGTCAGAGTTTTGACTTGACTTTTATAAAGAGACACCTTCAAATAACAATAAATCAAAGTGGTTCAGCTCTACTCCAAGCCTAGCTTAGCCATTAAATTGTTCTCATACAACATTCTCATATCTTGGTTCAGTTTATATGTTGTTCACATTTCTAACTTGACTATTTTCAGTAGTTAATCCTTTCTAATTATATTTGTGTGTTTATGGTCTAGGGCATGGTAGAAAGAAAGCATATCAAAGAAAAATAAGCATAAAATAATATCAACAATTCTTTTAAAACATATGGTTATTAACCAAAGGCTTTACTGCAAATGTTTAACTTCCTGTCAGAGGTTAGCAGTATAAAAGAAAAAAGAAAAAGGTCTACTCTCTTAAAGGCAAGGTTAGGATCTAGGCTCCATTGCTTATCATAAAGTTGACCTTAGGCAGGCTGTGTATGCTGAGTTTCCTTATATGGAAAGCAGGAAGAATATTATAATCTGTTACAAGGATAAACTGACAATTTAATGACTATGCAATATATGTAATCATCTTACTCTGCTTATTGTAAAATAAATATAATCCAGGAAACTAGTAGCATAGGAAGGCACCGTTATAGAGTACTGATGAATTAGTGTATTACAACATTTTTGGTGACTTTCACAATGTTTTTCTCATCGTTTTCCCAAGCAAAAGCTGAATTTTATAAAATTTTATTACATGGTTTTATTTCAGGAAGGCATAATAAATGAGAGATAATATAAATCTGTATTTCCTAAACACCAACAATCTATAACATTACTCAGAAAATTGTCTAGGACATAGCTTTCCCATCTTAAGAGAAAACTCTCTCTCTCAAAAATGTCAAATTTTCACTAGTGATATTTTAATTAAGTGTGATATACTTTGTTGTTTCTGTTCAGTCACTAAGTCATGTCTGACTCTTTGCACACCCACGGATTGCAGGACTCCAGGCTTCTCTGTCCTGCACCATCTCTCAAAATTTGTTCAAATTCACGTCATAGAGTTAGTGATGTTATCTAGCCATCTCATCCTCTGTTGCCTCTTCTCCTTTTGATATACTTAGGTATAAATTATTGCAATTACTTTTTAATGTTGCCATCAAGAAAGCAGTCCTTTTTCTACTATTGTATTCCTAAGGCTCAGACATTATTTATATGTTAGTTTACATGTTTAGTATTATAGATACAGATTTATGAGAATTGGTTTTTGAATGAAGTGTCATTTAAGTGGTTCTATCTTTTGCAGTCTACATGAGGTAATGTAATGAAATCATGATGACTCTTATACCCAAATTATTACTATGTAAGTCTCCTTGGTATAAATATTTCCACATGACTCCTGGTGATTTCTGATGCATCCTGGAGCTTATTGCATGTGCTTCTAAGAACAAATCTCATGTTCTACTCTAACTTCCCATTGTTTTGGATGTATTGCTGTGTTTGCTCCCCATGTTACATAAGATGTCATTGCTGAGCACAACAGTTTTCATTGATGGTGGTAACTCTTGGTTTGGTGCAATAGAGCAATGTCCTTTGTTTCTCTGTCATTTCGTCATGCATTCAATTAATATATAGCTTAATTTGACTGAATTAAATAATTTAAAGCTAGCTGTGACTACTAACTTTTTGATAATTTTTGATAGCACAACTAAGCTTAAACTGAAATTTGTAACACTAATTGAGAGAACATACAGGACATGCAGAGAAAGTAGAAAACAGAGAGGCATAATACCTGGCCTGCATATAGGCCTGAGTTTCACAGCAGCTGTAATGTGGACATTTGGGGTTGGATATTCTTTAACAAGTAGCTGCCCTATGCCTTGTAGGATATTTCATAGTATACATTACCTAGAAGCCAGTAGCATCATTCCAAGCCATAGCAATCCAAAATGTTTCTGGACATCGCTAAGTGCTTCTGGGGAACAAAAATTCTGATTAAGATCCATTCATCTGGGGACACGGACAGCTTACTTCTATCCCTAGAAATATTTCAAGCCATCACATACCTAAGAATTTAGACCCAAACTTCCACAGAGTTTATAGAGAGGTCCATCCTCAAACCAATCTGAGAGCCACAACTTAATATCTTTTCTGCTATTGCAGAGATGGCCTCTTCACAAAGCATAGAAGCAAGTCCATCATTTTTCAAAATCTGTCTCAGATTATGGTAAAGAAATTCTCAGGGCTTCAAGTCTCTTTAGCAGTAATTCTTTTTGATTCAAACCCTGGAGTTCCTGAAACAACTGCTCAAGGTATAACAACTTATGATTTAGTAAGTATGGAATAAAAGTATGCACCTATTTGAACAGTGCTAAATACAGCAATTCTCCTCTTCTTTCACAGAATTCAATCTGCCATGAAACATGAGTAGACTATTCTTGTTATGGAGCCACTTAAATAATAGTTTCAGTGTCATGTTTTTATCTATATTTCCCTAAGTATCAAAGGACTGATGACAAATAGAAAAATTCAACTCTTAGCCTTATTTTCACACTTCTATATGGCATTGTTCTACCTTCACGTAGGAGTACTCCACATCCCCTGGAGTAGGAAATGGCAACCCTCTCCAGTATTCTTGCCTGGAATATTCTATGGACAGAGGATCGTGTCAGGCCATAGTCCATGAGGTCACAAAGAGCTGGACAAGACTGAGCATGCATGCAATATATATAGTCTTAAATTCTACCCTCAAAAAGAATGTTTTGTTAATGCACTTTTTAACTTTCTGAGAATGCTCCATTTATATAAAATGCTCTCTAATGACCTTTCTGGAAAAATAACACAAATGAAGTCTCTTTTGTCAATGTTTTCAATGACATGACATTATCATAATATAATGTATGTATTTATTATTGGAATTGAGTTTATTTTAAAGTTCTGAATTTGGATTTTAATGTTTTGACTTATTTCTTATTTTTCTCTGGTACTTCTGCTATTGAAACCAATCTTTTTATTTAAAAATATTTTCATGTTGAGTCATATAAAAAGTAAAATCCCTGCAATGTAACATTCTTTTTTAAAAGTTATATTTCATATAATTGTATATTGGATTGATAAGGGGAAGGAGAACTAATGAAACTATTGAGATATTTTTAGACTTTTTAAAGTTTAATTTGCCTGTTCACCTGGGCACTTTAGGGAATTTAAAAGTATTTTGATATAATATTCCAGTGAGAAAAGTCATCACCAAACGGCCTGTTCTTTTTAGTGCTAATATTGTTCACGCGTCAACACCTGCTTCTTCAGAGATGGTAGCAGCTGTTTGAGTTGGAAAAAGGAATGAAACCTTGATAGTTTCACACTCAGTACTACTATATAATGAGCTCAGCCAGCTTCTGAAAATCCACTTATCTTTTGGAGAAAAGTGAGACATTGCTTGCAGAAACTTTGTTTATTCATTCATAAATGAATCATTATAAACATATGATAGCACATTTTCAAAAATACATATTTAATGAACAAAATGTATAAAACCTATTTAATTTAACCAAGAATACATATTATCATGGTGTCAAAGAGGCAGGAAATTCTTTTTGAAGTCATAATATACCTCGGTTTTATGTTGGTTTATAATATGCATATAGTTTGTGAATTTATGATTTATATTCAATGACTTAGTTTAATATATAAAACATAAAGCCCCAAATGTTCTTCTATCCATAAGATTTGTATGTTTTGCCCATCTATGTCTTTCTGACACAGTCTTTCAGACAGTATCTCATGTAAATATGAATCGTAATGTCCCCTTAAAATATCCAGTTCAGTTCAGTCGCTCAGTGCTTAGAAAATAATCATAGCATTTAATAATAGATTATATTCAAATGAAATGTATGACGTCAGACACAAAGAATACTGAAATATGTAATGCCTAAGCAAAACTGCATTCCTCTGTGTTTTTTAAATTTGTAGAGACAGAAGTAGTTTGTGGAGAATGGGTATGTGACACTACTTGCAGTATTTAACATTTGAAGTTAGCCAGCAGTTGTCCTTACTGAAGTCCTGTCATACTTTAAACTTGGAGTTGTCCTTGAAGACCATGGGGAGGTTTTGTGCAGAACTCAGTGACCCATTTACTTTGTGAATTTGAACCCAATATTGCACCTGTGCTCTGCAGTGCCTGTTTTACCTCTGAGTGATATTCAAGGTGTTGTGTTTAATCAACCAAAACCTATATGGTTTGGCCTATCATTTTCTTAGAGATAAGAGTTTCTTCTCAGTTATGAAGGATAGAGGTTACAGAAAAGTGAGGAGACTGTTGGAAAGACAATTTGTAACCATAAATACTCTGATTCTCTGCTGGAAATAAAAGTTTACAGCTGAGAATATAGCCTAAGTGGATTTTTAAACCAAAGTATCAAAATTGGAATGGCAATAGACATCTACTAGGACTGAGGAAAATGCTGTCTAACCTTTAGTAGACATTTAGGATCTATTATACTAATTTCACATTATCTAGCCAAAGTACTCACCACCTGCAGCATCGGCAGATGTATTATTCAGCCTCTTAAGGACCTTACACCTGTGTTTGATTTCATTTCAGCTTTAGTTTAACATCTTGAATTAGATCCTCTAAGGTATCTTCATTATCAACTGAATTTTTAGACAATTTATACCACAAAGTATTTATAATAAAACACACACACAGAGCAACATCTCATTTCAATTCTGGTCTTATGTTTTTAAATGCAACCAAAGTAATGACCTTAGGAAACTTGATCAACCAATGTATACTGTATCACAGTTTTTATTATTCATTTTCATATGATAGCTCAGTTTACTACACAAATCTGGAGTGTAGTGATCTATAAAAAAAGCTTCATTGTTATTTCTGTGGGAACAGTTCTGTTTCATTCTATCTGATTTAAAATTGAATCCAAAATTTTAGAAATGAGTGCATCATGCAGGGGAAAAGAGAGAAAGGGGGAAGAGAAGAAGCAGGGAGTGTGCTGCTGAGTGTGCTGAGAGTGCTATACATAGCTGGTGAGGGAGTATGACCACTGTGTCATAGTAAAGACAGCAAACCATCCTTAGGCACTAACCCTTTCTAACCCAGTAGCAAGGTGCTACCTGGCCTGCCCCTTAAGGCAGCCAGGCAAGTGCTACACCCGCATTTGAGAGCTCCACTAAAGCATACAATTTTGACAGAATATCCTGGTTCCTGTACTCCATCATCTAATACACTTTACATCCTGCCAATATTACAGAGTATTATATTCATAGAATATTTCCTCAGGATGTCTTTTGACCTTGAGCCAGCACCTCAAAGGCTTTAAGTGCCCATCTTTCAACGATGACAGCTTATTCTCTCTCTCAGGTGGCAAAGAATGCCTGGCTCCAGCATAGAGCTTTTCATATGGGCCTCAGAAGGACCATTCCAGAATTTCTAATTCCTTCTAAGACTAATCTTCACATGTCTTTTTTTTTTTTTTTTTAATATAGGCTTACATTCTGGTTTGGGGAGCCTTTGCTCTATCTTCTAGGACTTCTGTGAATCACATGGTGAAAATGCAGGAGATATGCTGAAGCAAATACTGCCAGATGTTTTTTCTGACAACGGCTATTTTCTGTACACTTGGACAGATCATCGTGTATGTAGCTTTGTTTCAGAAGATACGTGGCAATGATAACTTTATCAGGTTACCTCCTGTTCTTGGTCTGTAAGGAGAATGGATAAGTCTTCAAAGGGCATCAAATAGCATGTACTTTAGAGCTGATGAATGACTTCGTACTTACTCCCACATGATGGGATGGTCCCATCTTGGATTCATAGCAATTGGTAGCTATGATAGGGCCCCCTAAATTCATTTTGTCAGTCTCCTGATTACGGTAGCTCAGCTTACATGTTCACATCAGTTAGAATGTTTCACCTAGCCTTCCTCAAAGTTCATGAACATTGTACCATCTTCATGATAAGCACAGTGATTTTACAATTGTGGACCCAGCTCTAAGCACCCAGTTCTAAAGAGCAGCCTAATTAAACTTACATATGTATCTGTGTATAAGAAATATACTCAGAGTCACAACATGCAAAAAATGTCTTTATATTTTGAAAGTGTGAAGCATTTCTATTAGCCTCCAATATAACATTAAAAAAAGAAAGAAACCACATGTGCTCTGTATTATTTGGCATAGCACAAGTAATCTGAAAGAGTAGGGAATTTTACATCAAATGAATTGCAATAATGTCTTTGTTATCAAAAAATTGAAAAAGCAAAACAATAATAAAAAACAAAATTTTTATGTTAAAAATTAGAAAAGAAAAACATTTTTGTCATTGTTGTTCAGTCACTTAGTCATGTCCGACTCTTTGTGACCCCATGGACTGCAGCATGCCAGGATTTCTTGTCCATCACCGTCTCCCAGAGCTTATTCAAACTCATGTCCATTGAGTCGGTGATGCCAGCCAACCATCTTATCTTCTGTCATCCCCTTCTCCTGCTGCCTTCAGTCTTTCCCAGCATCAGAGTCTTTTTCGATGAATCAACTCTTTGCATCAGGGTGGCCAAAGTATTGGAGCTTCAGCTTTAGCATCAGTCCTTCCAAAGAATATTCAGGATTGATTTCCTTTAGGATTGACTGGTTTGCTCTCTTTGCAGTCCCAGGGACTCTCAAGAATCTTCGCCAGCACCACAGTTCAAAAGCATCAATTCTTTGGAGATTCTACTATTACATCCATACACAACTACTGGAAAAACCATAGCTTTGACTATATGGACCTTTGTTGGCAAAGTAATGTCTCTGCTTTTTAATATGCTGTCTAGGTTTGTCATAGTTTTTCTTCCAAGGAGCCAGCATCTTTTAATTTCATGGCTGCAGTCACCATCTTCAGTGATTTTGGACCCCAAGAAAATAAAGTCTGTCACTGTTTCCACTCTTTCCCTATCTATTTGCCATGAAGTGATGGGACCAGATGCCATGATCTTAGTTTTTTGAATGTTGTGTTTTAAGCCAGCTTTTTTTTTTTTACTATTTGTGTTTATTCATTTGTTTAGCTTTGTTCTCTTTCATTTGTTGTAGTCTAGTAATGGTGCTAACTGGTTTATATTGGATAGAATTTATGAAGTGAAGGAGTACCATCCTAGAAATATTGTTGAACCTTTGTAAAGGTTGAAATGTTAATGACAACAAAAAAAGCAATACAAATTGAACTTTTGCACTGATTAAAGACATAGTTCCTGTATGTGGAATTTGCCATAGACATACTATAATGCTATCAAAAAAATTAATTTCTCACTGTAGGGAAGAAGACTATTTTGCTTATTAACAAAGTACATTTAAAAGATAAAATAATTTATTTACAAAGATGGTGTTTTTTTCTATTGCTTGCAAAACAAAATGGTTTTAGTTCTTATTCAAGACCTATGTTAAGTAATTCTTTTAAAACCTTTTTAAAAAGGTATTAGATACTCTTCTTGACTCTTAAATCCCAAATTAGTGCTAAATTCTAAAGACTGTTTTTACATAAATTGTATATTTGCAACAGGATCTGAAATATTATTCAGTATATAATGTATAAAACATAATGAAATGTGATTGAAAAAGTGAAACTAGAATATATATCTGTGAAAGTTTCCAGAACCTTTACTCCTCTATTAATTCATCCATTTGTTATAGAATATTTTCCTCCCAGTTGATTGCCATTCTTTTTATAAGGGTGATTGTTGTTTTTAGTCACTAAATCTTATCTGACTATTTTATGACCCCAGGGTCCTCTGTCCATGGGATTTCCCAAGCAAGAATACTGGAGTGGATTGCAATTTTCTTCTCCAGGGGATCTTCATTACCCATTGATAGAATCCATATCTCCTGCATTGATAGGCAGGTTCTTTACCACTGAGCCATCAGGGAAGCATAGGAGTAGCAGATATTTTACAAGTGTTATCATTCAGACAGTTTTCTTACATGTGAACCTCCTACCTCCTTTATAAACAGGATCACTGTTATGTCTCAACCTAATGAGCACCCTACAAAGGTGTTTGTTTGTTTTATTTGCTTTGCTTTGATTGCTTAGTTTGGTCTGGCTTGATTTGGTTATCTTGGTTTATTTTGGGGAGGATATGAAAATAACCTTGCAGGAATAAAATATAACAAACGTTATGAGATATGTTGAGGCAAGTATTGTGCATGTGTCAATGACAGTTGACATGTAGTCTTGGCATGAAGCCGGTATCTGCAATGTACTTGTAAATGACTAGTTCTTGTATCCCCATTCAATTTTTTTTGTCCCTATGGGAACATGGCAACCCACTCCAGTACTCTTGCCTGGAAAATCCCATGGATGGAAGAGCCTGGTAGGCTACAGTCCGTGGGGTCGCAAAGAGTCGGACACGACTGAGCGACTTCACCTTCTCTCACCTATGAGAACTTTTTAATTAAGTATCCAAGGTATAGGAAAATGGCCGGGCATACCTAGACGACCTGAAATATGAAATGGAAAAGTATCCAAAGTGCATTTCCTAATTTTGCTCCCTATTTCTTGAATAAATCAAATGTGACACTTCATTTATACCTGCTTTCTCACTTTTGCTACATCTTGACTGTCAATTTAATTTTTGATGTTTCCTCTTAATAGCTTACCCACTATTGAACATTTTCTGTGTATCAGGCACCAATGTTATATTCCTTTCATGATCTTATATATTATCTGTGAAGTATTTAATATTCCCATTTTACATGTGAGAAAACTGAGGCTTATTTTAAATAGTCTGTCCAAGTTCTATGCTCTTACTTCAGCACATCATTATGCCTGTAAAGAACTTGAAAACCTGAACTGCCTCTGCAAATAGTAGAATAAATTATCCCTGACTTAGCAAATATATTAGATATTTTATATAAAAGAACAATGAAGACAAATATTTAATTTTCAATTAATAAACTCAGTAGGTGAAAATGACCAGATCTTACGTGAATCACAATGTGGTTAATAGATCATTTTTGAAAAATTTGAATTATGATAAAGTAACCTGCTATAAAGAGATACTGTCCTTGCTAAAATGTTAATTATTTCAAAATGGAAATCTGATTGTTCTTAGGATAATTGACTAGGCCACTGGGTTACGTGATTTGGCTATTCATGACGTTTCTTCCCTTAAATTGTGGTTTGGAAATATTATGAAAGATGGGCTTCTTTCACTGAAGTCGATAGTTAATTTTTCAATGTCCCTTAACTGCTAACATTTGAAGTGAACATTTTTATTACTGAGAAGAGATGCTTTTGGAATCACTACTGGGATAAGAGTCATAGTGGTTTTTGCAATGATGGAAAGGTTAGAACAATTAGAAAGTACTCATGGTATAATTGGGATTATGAATTACTGGTACATTATGAAACTGTTTTAAATGATTGGAGAAAAGTAGAGTTAAAATAATAAAAGAACACCAATGTTAAATCACAAAGGTCATTTAAGGATTATTATTTACTCTATCATGTATTTTTTTCCTTTAGGGGACACATTTATTCTTTAATATTTATCTTTGTGTATATTTTATATTTACTATGTCCAAACAATAAAGTTATTAATAGCCATTCCTCTAATAACAGTCTCATCTTTCATCTGTTCTGTTAAATATGACATGCTGAAATTCATTCTGAAGGATAATTTATTAATGTATTAATGTACCCAGTGACCTGTAGATATCCAATAACTGCCAAAACAGCAGGACTGAGGTTTGTCCTATGAGTCATATGTAAAAAATATTAACCTTATGTACCATCTTAGGATGTGACTCTGAGATATCATTATAAAGTTCTAATTACACACTCATATTCTGAGTGATGTAGCTTTTTCATGACAGTCACAATCAGTAATATTTTGATGTTTGAAACAACCCAAACACTTTTCAGACTGTTCAGTGTTTGCTTGGTTTGGACATTCCTAGTATCTTTCCCAGTATGAGAGTATTTGTTATGCTTCTTCTCTTGAAATTCAAATAGTCCCAGTGTGACCTGAAGGAAGTACAGCTTTCTGAGTTACCTTGATAATGGAAATGACTTCTGTTAGAGGTGTGGAAGGACTGAACTCAGCAACATAGACTACAAATCAGAAAAAAATTATTTGGTCTTGATTTGAGTGTGTGTGAATTTGGGTGAAACAAATTCCTGGATTCTCAGGGACTACACCTCATCCCTTAAAAGTTTCACTCCTATGTCTTAAACTTCTCCCTCTTTATTGTTTCATACTTGTTGATATATATATATATATATACATGCTCACCTCTTGCTAAAAGTAAAAAACAACCAAATTCATATACCAATCTTCTCAGCCCAGATATATCCAGGTACTACAGTACCTCTGTCCACAATCTGAGAAACTGCTTACACTTTATCTAGACTATCCTTTGGCATCATTGATCTGCCCTACTGTCTATTTGTTCGCAGTTTCAGTATTTATTTTTTCATAGCTTCACTTTTCCTCTCCTAGTTTCCATTTGTAGATAATCTTGATTCCTCACTTCTTAAGTTGGATACTAGCTTATTTATATCTGTCTTCTTTTCAAATATATTTATTTAAACGTGCATATGTCCCTTTTAATACAATTTTCACTCCATTCCTCAACAATTGAGATGTAGTATGTTTGTTGTCATTTAACTCTTGTGTTTGAAAATCCCATTATGATTTATGCTATGATTATACATCAATTAATTAATATATAGTTCTATTGTTTTTGTTATTTATTTTTTAAAAGTTGTTTAGACTATGGTCATAGAACGTAATTCTTAGCCATTTCTTTAGATCAGTTCAATACTTAAGTCTCAGTATATAGACATTTTTATAATTGCTGTATATAAGCTTGAGAAGGATGAATATTCTTCATATATTTTTTCATGTCCATTAAATTTATGTTGTTTATTGTGTTTTTAAAATATTTTATACTTATATTCTATTTTTTTCCAACATGATGTCAATATTGAGAGAAACATGTTAATATCTGCTACTTTGGTAGTTCAGTTCAGTCACTCAGTCTGTCCAACTTTTTGCCACCCCATGGACCACAGCATGCCAGGTCTCCCTGTCCATTGCCAACTCCCAGAGTTTACCTAAATTCATGTCCATTGAGTCGGTGATGCCATCCAACCATCTCATCCTCTGTCGTCCCCTTCTCCTCCCGCCTTCAATCTTTCCCAGCATCAGGGTCTTTTCAAATGAGGCCGCTCTTCACATCAGGTGGCCAAAATATTGGAGTTTCAGCTTCAACATCCTTCCTTCCAATGAACACTCACTGATCTCCTTTAGGATTCACTGGTTGGATTTCCTTGCAGTCCAAGGGACTCTCAAGAGTCTTTCTCCAACACCACAGTTCAAAAGCATCAATTCTTCAGTGCTCAGCTTTCTTTATAGTCCAATTCTCTCATCCATATGTGACTGTTGGAAAAACCATAGCCTTGAAGAGATGGACCTTTGTTGCAAAGCAATGTCTCTGCTTTTAAATATGCTGTCTAGTTTGGTCGTAACTTTCCTTCCAAGGAGTAAGTGTCTTTTAATTTCACGGCTGCAGTCACCATCTGTAGTGATTTCAGAGCCACCCTCCCCACCAACCAAAAATAAAGTCAACCACTGTTTCCCTATCTATTTCCCATGAAGTAGTGGGACTGGATGCCATGATCTTAGTTTTCTGAATGTGGAGCATTAAGCCAACTTTTTTACTCCTTCACTTTCATCAAGTGGCTCTTTAGTTCTCCTTCGCTTTCTGCCATAACGGTGGTGACATCTGCATATCTGAGGTGATTGATATCTCTCCCAGCAATCTTGATTCTAGCTTGTACTTCATCCAGGCGAGGGTTTCTCAAGATATACTCTGCATATTAGTTAAATAAGCAGAGTGACAATATACAGCCTTGACGTACTCCTTTTCCTATTTGGAANCTACATACATCTGCCTTTTTGTTCACCTTGTTTTTTTTTATAGGTAGTTTAGAATTGAAGCAGAAATGAGAATAATTACAAAACTCCTCAGTTCTGATATTTTTTTTTTCTTTTGCCAACACTTAGAAATTTATTTTTATTGTGTTACAAATACAAAATATGGGAATCTACTCTTAATTAATTTTGAAATGTACAATGTGTGTGTGGTAAGACATGTCCAACTCTCTGAGACCCTATGGACTGTTGCCCGCCAGGTCCTTTTGCCATGGGATTTTCCAGGCAAGAATACTAGAGTGGGTTGCTATTTCCTATTCCAGTGGAACTTCCTGACCCAGGGATCGAACCGGTGTCTCTTGTGGCCCCTGCATTGGGAGGCTAATTCTTTACTACTGAGCCACTTGGGAAGTGAAATGTATGATACAACAGTGTTGTTATTTATAGTTACCATGTTTTAGAACAGATCTCTGAAACTTATTCATTTTATACAACTGAAACTTTATACACAATGAACAGCAATTTCCTGTTTCCCGTCCACCCAGTCCCCAACATCCACCATTCTATTCTCTGTTTCTATGGTGTTTGCCTGTTTTAGATATCCTATGCAAGTGAACTCATGTAGTACTCAGCTTTCTGCAACTGGCTTATTTCACTTAGCATAATGTCCTCTAGGTTCATAATGCTGTCCCACATTGCAGAATTTCCTTCTTTTCTAAGTCTGAATAATGCATATTTTATTGTAGACACACACATAATTTATTTATCCATTGGTGGGCACTTCAGTTGTTTCTGAATTTTTATTATTGAGAATAATGTGATGAACATAGGAGTATTTATATCTCTTTGAGGTCTGGATTTCATTTCTTTTGGATATATACCAAGAAGTGGGATTGCTAAACTTATAGTAATCCTATTTTTAATTTTTTGAGGAACTGCCATACTATGTTCATAAAAGCTGCATTATTTAACATTCTTAGCAACAGTGTGCAAAAGTTTTAATTTCTCCACAAATCCTTGTTTCTTTTTCTTTTTTTTTGATAAGTCTTTTGACCATTTATGCACCTTCTTTTAAGGAATATTGCTGTTAATTCCATACTTCCAATTTATCCTCCCCACTTCCCCTTTGTTAACCATATATTTGTTGTATATGTCTGTGAGTCTGTTTCCATTTTGTATATAGAGTCATTTGTACATAGAGTCATTTTGTATTATTTTTAAATTCCACAGATAAGTGATGTCATATATTATTTGGCTTTTTCTATCTGACTTACTTTTCTAAGTTGAATATATTCTTAGGTCCATCTATATGTTGCAAGTGGAAATATTTCATTCTTTTTTAATAACTGAGTGATACCCATTATATATATATATCATATTTTCTTAAGCCAAGTATCCATTGACGGACACTTGGGTTGTTTCCATGTCTTGGCTATTTTAAATAGTGCTGCTGTGAACATTGGGATTNGAAATATTTCATTCTTTTTTAATAACTGAGTGATACCCATTATATATATATATCATATTTTCTTAAGCCAAGTATCCATTGACGGACACTTGGGTTGTTTCCATGTCTTGGCTATTTTAAGTAGTGCTGCTGTGAACATTGGGATTTACATATCTTTTCAAATTGGAGTTTTTGTTTTTCCAGATATATACCCAGGAGTGGGATTGCTAGATCATATGGCAGCTCTATTTTTAGTGTTTCAAGGGAACTCACTGCTCTTTTCCATAATGATTGCAACGAATTACATTCTAAGCACCATGTAGACATTTTTTCCTTTTCTCCACACCTTCTCTAGCATTTATTATTTGTAGACTTTTTGAAGACAGAAATTCTGACCAGTGTAACATGTTACCGCATTGTGGTTTTGATTTGCATTTCTCCAACAGACTGAGCGATTCCACTTTCACTTTTTACTTTCATGCATTGGAGAAGGAAATGGCAATCCACTCCAGTGTTCTTGCCTGGAGAATCCCAGGGACGGGGGAGCCTGGTGGGCTGCAGTCTATGGGGTCGCACAGAGTCGGATATGACTGAAGCGACTTAGCAGCAGCAGCAATAGCATTGTGGGCCATGTTCTAATACACCTGTTGGCTATTTGTATATCTTCTTTGGAAAAATGTCTATTTAGATCTTTTGTCCATTTTTTGGATTGAGTTGTTTTTTCAATATTGAGTTGTATGAACTATTTGTATATTTGGCTAAAATTTACTAAGGATTATTACGTTTATGTTCATCAGATATTTGGGCATTTAGTTTTCTTTTTCTATAGCATCTTTGGTATCAGGATAATATTTGCTTCATAAAATGAGTTAGGAAGTGTTCCCTACTTTTCAATTTGGGGGGAGATTTTTAGAATTGGCTTTGATTCTTAATATGTTTGATATAGTTCAACAGTGAAATCAACTGATCATGGGCTTCCTTGTTGGAAGGTAAGATTTATTAAAAAAAAAATGGAAGCTTTCATTCCAATATTTTTATCAGAACACTCAAACCCCAATATTTTAGCAAAATGATGGAATTTATGCAGTTTTTCTCAGTTTCATCAAACTTATATAAAATTTCCCTCTTTCTTGTCAATGGGAAAAGTAATTCATCTAACTATCTGAATGTTAATCACTAGATTGATGTATTTAAACCTAAATGTGAAAGTTGCTCAGTTACGTCTGACGCTTTGTGACCCCCATGGACTATATAGTCCTTGGAATTCTCCAGGCCAAAATACTGGAGTGGGTAGCCTTTCCTTTCTCCAGGGGATCTTCCCAACCCAGGGATCGAACCCAGGTCTCTCACATTACAGGTGAATTCTCTACCAGCTGAGCTAGGAGCCCACTGTGTAGTTAAACCTAGTTTACTTTTACTTACTTCCTGGTTTACACATCACCTAGCCACTATCCTTTTATTATAAAGAACAATTACACGATGACATATATTCTCATTATATTATTATCTGACACAGCAAAGTCTTCCAAAGTGTATTCAACAAATGCTGAGAGAATGTCTTCTATTTTACAGGTGCATGGTAAGTTTCTGTACATATCTACATGCCAGGTCTCGCTGCCCAGGAGCTTGCTCAAGCTCATGTCCATGTCCATCGTGTCAGTGATGCCATACCACCGTCTTGTCCCCTGTCATCCGCTTCTCCTGCCTTCAGTCTTTACCAGCATCAGGGTATTTTCCTGCCAGTCAGCTCTTCACATCTGAAGGCCAAAAGCATTGGAGCTTCAGCTTTAGCATCAATCCTTACAATGAATATTCAGGATTGATTTCCTTTAGAATTGACTGGTTTGTCTCCTTGCTGTCCAAGGAACTCTCAAGAGTGTTTTCCAACACCACAGTCAAAAATATCAATACTTTGGCACTCTGCCTTCTTTATGGTCCAAGTCTTACATCCATACTATGACTACTGGAAGAACCATACTTTGACCATACAGACTTTTGTTGGCAAAGTAATGTCTCTGCTTTTTAATATACTACCTAGGTTTGTCATGGCTTTTCTCCCAAGGAGCAAGCTTCTTTTAATTTCATGGCTTCATTTACCATTCACAGTGATTTTGGAGCCCAAGAAAATAAAGTCTGTCACTATTTCCAGTTTCCCCATCTAAAGGCCAAACAAAGTTAAAACCACAATGTCATATGTGACGTCTCATTGCTTATGGTACAGGAGTAGCAAAATTTGTGAAACCTTATCTCCTGTGGAGACCGTCATTCTGAATCTCTGTCAAAATCATGAAACATATTTACGGAGCACCTCACCTCAAGCCAGTCATTGTACCAGATGTGCAAATAAAACAACACAGCACATGGCAAACATATCTTTTATCTCCAAAGAGTTTAACCACCCCCAGCCATCTCCATCACCTGTTGACCATTCATTCTCCACTTGCTAGTGCTCTCTCTGTCATTTTTCAGTTACTATTTCTGATTGCTTGCAACACAAACTCAGATGCCACATAAACATACTCACACACAATCAGAGGTTATGAATCACTCATCAGATAATGCAACTAATTGGAACATGCTACCAGGAAATATCTAATAGGAGATTTTGGATATTCTGCTTTTTTCTAGGTATCATGCTTTTTAGCTAAAGGATATGCTTTCACATAAAGATGATTGGACCAGGAACCAAAAAAAAAAAAAAAGACTTGTTTAAGCCAGATTTAGTATTTGAGTGACTGTTACGGTTAGGATTAAATGATATTGTGTACATAATGTTCCTTGGAAGATAATAGACATTCAGCAGATTAATTCTTTGCTTAAATGAGAAAATGTATGAAAGTATTTTTAAACCATAAAGCAATATGTATTTTCTCCCTTTCTCTCTCTCTCCCCCCCATCTATCTCAAACAATCGATCAGATTATTATGTTTATTGCCTGTCTAAAGTGACTGTGGTCGTGGAAAAAACTATCTTTTATGTTGAGTAATTCACATCACATTGGTTGTGGGACAGCTGTTTTGGTAGCAATAACTTCATTGTATCCTAAAATTATATTTAAAATATGAAATTTGGCTCACTTATGTGGAAGATCAGTAGTATTTTTCATACACGTGAATCTTTATTTCCATGCTTTCTGGTTCAGAATTACCTTTTGCTTTGTAGAATTTTTTTTAAATCACACTTTGACCAAGGGAAACCTCCCCAACAAAGCATTAAATTTTGAAATCTAGTATGAATTATCTCTGCAGTCAGGAGGGCATGGAGTTGGAGCCTGATGAAGTAGAATGAAAAATGATCTATGGATCCTCTCCAGTTTCTGCTGTTTGATTCTCTGGTACAGAGTTGCTTTGTTAAAGAGACGGCTTCTCTATCAGGATATATATGATGATTGCATGGGTATGGTGTGCATGCTGTTACTTCATTCCCTTTCTTTATTAACTTCTGACTTTTTTATTATCATGCTATTTCTTTTTACTATAAATAGTTAATTATTACCTTGATAGCACTGAGTAAAAACTTCTAGTTTTTTACTTCTGCTAACTATTGTTTGACTAGCAGTTACAGAGATTTATTTTTGCTAAACCCCTACCATGCTAGACAGCCATAAACCAAGGGACACAGTACATTAAGGGAAAATCCTTCTTTTGTGGCAGTTCAACCCAAGGGAGTGTGTATGATTCCAAGTTTATTAAAAAAAAAAACACTATTTATTAAGGGCCTGTAGATTTTGTCAAAGAGGTATAGTTACCATCATTTAAACAAAGAGTTCCACTAATCAAATCCTGGAAAAATATATTGCTTTAATTAAGCTGTCACTGTTGACCAATATTATTACTGTTGATTTGTTAAAATAAAGTTCAATAAAAGGTCTCAATAAATTTAGTAGCAATCCTGTTGATTGTGGAGTATTGAATAAGATAATAAATTATTCAAATTTTAGTAACCAACTTACTTACAAATAAGTTCAAGTTAATGCATAAGGATGAGTGTGCAATCTTCTTTATTGAATGTGTGATATGTTTATATCTTTTCATCTAATTCCCTGCTGTAAATTCATGTCATGTCAATACTAAAATGTCTGCATAAAATTTAACATTTATAATTTTATAATTCCTTAGACATGATAGGTACAGAAACTTGCTTATTTCAGAAATAAGCCATGTCCATTGATTAGTCCATATGTTTCCAGTTGTATCTTTGGTGTTCATGATCTATCTTTCTGTACCAGTGAGCTACTTTATGGTTTCTTGAATTGACCATATGAATTACATATGGATTATACACATGGGTCTTTTTCCCTGGGACATCACCCTTTTCTAACATAATATTCTTAATTTAATATGCTCCCAAGTAGTTTGTGCATACTTCTGTGTTGCTGTTATTTAATGGCTCAGTTGTGTCCTACTCTTTGCTACCCCATATACTTGTTTCCCCATATATATGCCAAGAAGTAATGGAACTGGATGCCATGATCTTAGTTTTTTGAATGTTGACTACTTCTGTGTTAGTACTTATTATATTACATGGCATTCATATGATGTTGGTGAGTATAATTGTAGTGTCTACATCTTTAATCTTTATAGCCATATAAACCAAAAAATTATCTAGCACATTAGATGTTTAAGATATCTCTATTGAAAGAAATTAACAATTTTAACCTCCTTTCAAATCTAAATATATCTTTCTTGGAAAATTATACTGAGAGAATGACAAGGTAAAAATTTCCTTTCTTATCTAACCATAATATTTATCAATAATATATCTAATTGATGATGCCCCAGAAATAATTGGTTATTATTTTGTATATATTTCATTGCATACAGTGAATTGAATCCATTATTTCATTAAAAAATTAACAATTAATTTAGTTCACATGAAAGACAATTTATAATTTATATTCAAAATAACTGTCTAAGAAAAAGCAGTTTTTATATTGTTCATGTTACTTGGTATAAAACTAGAAGCAAATATACATGTATTATAGTCTGCCTCTAAAAATAAATTACTAAAAATATGTGTCTCTTTGGAATCAAGATAGAATTCTGTCCCAAACCTAAGTCTTTGCCCAATTTCTACTTATTTCTAATATATATTGCTATTAAACTCTTTCCCTTTACCACAGATTATACGTGAATTTCATGAAAGCAAAATTAACTTCTATCACTTAAGCAAGAGCATGTTTGTTATTTTTAAGCAATAATATACATTTTAAATAAAATATGGAAAAACTTTCAGTAAATGAAAATTTTCTAGTGTTTCTCAAAAGTGTCCCTTAATTATTTCCTCTTCAATTTTTTTTAATAAATATGAAATTGTCTGAAGTCATTTGAAGTGCAGAGTACAGACAAAAGAAGAAATAGAGGCTGGGGAATTGATAGGGTGACATGGATTCAGAAATCAGATCCTCCCTTCACAACCCATTTTTCTCTGTGGTTCAATTTATTAGAACTAAGGCCTCTTTCAAAACTATTTAACTATTTAATTCTTGATTATTGGATATAATTTAAAAATATGATGCTTCTGAAGAATAGCAAGCAACAATGAGGTGGTAAACTTAACTATTGGCTAGACTCCAAAAACAAAGGAAAGTATAAGATCAGTAATGGTTACCAGTACTAAACATCCAAAACAGGATGGAGAAAATTTTAGACCAAACCTGGCTATTGTCAAAGGAGGTATGGTAGATGGAGAATAAATAATTTGATTGAGATTATTTACAATATGTAATAGAAATATGGTCTAAGGAAATAAATACTCCTGTTTTATAACTTCTTCCATGCTTTTGAAACTTTTGTAATGTTTAAGCTCTACTGCCTCAGATTAAAATATTTTTATGTTTAAAAATAAATGAAGAATAAATAAAAGTATAAAGAATAACATAACACCAAATAGATATAGCAACTGCTGACACTTCAAGCTGCTTATTTTTTAAAAAATAACATATTACAGCAAAAAAAACATGAAAAATAGAATATTATAAGTCAAACTCAGAATTTTTCACTCCATAATTTTTTCTCCTAACCTTGAGTTATGTCGTAAGCAAAGTAAAGTTGGCATGTATCTATACCTCCTACATTTTTATGATGTATGTGGTGGTGATAATAACCATTTAATATATTTTAAAAAGCATAAATTGTACCATGCATGCATGCTAAGTCACTTCAGTTGTGTTCAATTCTTTGCGAGTCCATGACTGTAGTCCACGACTGTAGTCCACCAGGTTCCTCTGTCCATGGAATTTTCCAGGTGAAAATACTGGTCTGGGTGGCCATTGCCCTCTCCAGGGATCTTCCCAACCCAAGGATTGACCTTGCATTTACTGAGGTTCCTGCATACAGGCATACCTATGGGAGATTGTACCATACATTATCTATATTTTGGCCATTTCCTTTTTTTCCCACTAACATGCCATTTTGGTGACTTTTTCATGTCTAAAATAATGTTCTAGCTCATTCGTGTTATGTGCTTTATAGTATTATATGACTATATTTTCCAGGATATTTCTCTTTATTCATTCCTCCCTCCTTTTCTCCCTCCCTCTCTCCTTTCCTTCCTTCCTTGCTTCCTTCTTTTAGATATATTTTATTTTATTGTTGTTGTGCATTCAGTCTGATGGTTGCAATTCATATTCCTTTCCCCTGATACCACTTTTAAATTGTGTATATTTCTGCTCTTATAATAGTTGTCTTTGGATTTTAACAAATATATTCAATTTGACAGTACACTGAAGTTTATAGTTTTATCTTCTGCCTAAACATTCCAGAATTCAGAATGCTTAAATATTGATTTGCCTCATATGTAACCTTTGATGCTATTCTATATTGTCTTAATTCTATAGTTTTAACTCACCATTGGAAGTTATTGTGGTGCATGTTGAGATTTACTACAATCATTAATTTTTATGCTTACTGTTGATATTTTTACCCTTCTCCTGAATTTTGTATATTTCCTTCTTTTCTACCCAAGTACACTGAGCAACAATATATGAAAAACATTCTGTTGCATCATAAAATGTCTTCATTGACAGTGAAGTTCAAATGGGTCTCTTCAGTGACAGTTCAGATGGGTCTAGAATTCAAGGGTCATAGATATTTTCCTTAAGTAGCTTGAAAATTATATTGTATTTATATATTTTATTAATGTTGGTTATAAGTCACTTAATAATCCAATTGTTGTTCCTCTATATATATTTTGATTTTTCATATGATATTGCTTATATGTGGAATTAAAATAAGATATAAATGAACTTATATACAAAACAGAAATAGACCCACAGAAAACAAACTTATGGTTACCAAAGGGGAAAGCAGAGGGAGGGAAAATTAGGAGTTTTAGATTAACATATACACACTACTATGTATTAAGTAGATATCCAATAAGAACCTTTCATATAGTACAGGGGACTATACTCAATATTTTGTAATAACTCATAAAGGAAAAGAGTCTGAAAACATAAATATACATGTATCGTGATGCATGTATACATGAATCAGTTTGATGTACATCTGAAACTAGTACAACATTGTAAATCAACTGTGCTTCAATTAAAAAAAAATCACATGATTATCTCAATAGATGCAGAAAAAGCATTTGACAAAACTCAACATCCAATTTGTGATTTAAAAGAATTAGCTCATAAAAGTAAGTATAGAGGGAACATATCTCAACATAATAAATGCCATTTATGACAAAGCCACAGTTAAAACGCTTCTCAGTATTTTCCTCTAAAATCAGGAATGAGACAAGGATGCCCACTCTCAAAGGTGGGAGTGTGGAACTCAGAGATACAACCTACTATGTATAAGATAGATAAGCAACAAGGATATATTGTATAGCCCAAGGAAATATAGGTATTATTTTATAATAATTTTATATTAAGTACAACCTATAAAAATATCGAATCATATGATATGTGCCAGAAATTAATATTGTGTATCAGTTATACTTCAGTTGTAAAAATCTGGCTTTAAATTCTGTTTCTGGCATCATATAATTCTCTCATTTATATCTAATATTTGGAACTTCAAAAACATGAATATTTCTAAGTCAATTTTTAAAATGTAATTTAGTATTTTATATTTTTGTAATAAGAAAGAACTCCACATCAGCTAGGGCTGCTTTATTGTCTGATGTGCTTCATCACATACTTAAGTCTTAGAATTTGTTCACATCATTGGCTAAAATTCTTAGTACTATGGCAAGGGACGTAGTGCATGTGCATCTGGAGAATTGCTTATGTGACACTGTATGTGTATGGATGTTTTTTTGTGCATGTGTGTTTAGGACGTTAAGTTTTGAGTATTATTTTTTGCCAATACATATTTAAACAAAATTTGAATTTAGGTCACATGTTAAAAAATTTATCAATATCAAATGTTTATGATCAGAAATAAGCATTAGAAAAATCCCCCAAAANGTTTTTTTGTTTTGTTTTTTAAATCATAAATGGGTGACAAAAGCTTTTTCTGCATCAAATCTGGGACATGCTTTCTTTGTTATTGTTGTTCAGTCACTGAGTTAGTTCTTTGCAACTCCATGAACTGCAACATGCCAGTCTTCCCTGTTCTTCACTGTCTCCTGAAGTTTGCTCAGACTCATATCCATTGAGTTGATGATTCCATCCAACCATCTCATCCTCTGTCCTTCCTTCTCCTGCCCTCAATCTTTCCCGGTAACAAGGTCTTTTTTAATGAGTTGGCTCTTCACATCAGATGGCGAAAGTATTGGTGCTTCAGCTTTAGCATCAGTATTTCAAATGGATATTTGGGGTTGATTTCCTTTAGGGTTGACTGTTTTAATCTCCTTGTTGTCCAAGGGTCTCTCCAGATACTACTCCAGCATCACAATTGAAAAGCATAAATTTTTTGGTGTTCAGACTTCCTTATGGTCCAGCTCTTGCTTTGATTATATGGACCTTTGTCAGCAAAGTGATGTCTCTGCTTTTTAATATGCTGTGTAGATTTTTCATAGCTTTTCTACCAAGGGGCAGGCATCTTTCATGACTGCAGTCACAGTCCGCAGTGATTTGGGAGCCAAAGAAAATAAAGTCTGTCACAGTTTCCATTTTTTCCCCATCTGTTTGCCATGATGTGATGGGATTGGATGCCATGATTTTTTCCCATTCTATTGTTTTCCTCTATTTCTCTGCATTGATCACTGAGGAAGGCTTTCTTATCTCTTCTTNGAGCTGTTCAGAACCCACTGGCCCAGGTGATGAGAGCTGGGAAGGGAATCAGCCCCTCTCTCGCTCGGGCTCACCTACGGGCCTGACCCTTTGCACTTTTGTGCACCAAACACCAGATGTGAGGCTCTGAATTTCTAAGGAGCTGGCCTTAGAAGGCCAGGAGGAGAAATGGGCCTCGTTTTTAAATTTAAAAATAGACCCCTTCCAAAAGGCTGAGAAGTGAGTTTGCTAGACCTGCCAGTTAAAAGATCAGACTGGGGGTTCGGGTGGAGAGGATATAGAAGGGGCACACCTTTCGAGTCCTCAACCCCACCAGCCAGTTGGGCTAAAAAAAGAAAAAAAAATTTTTTTTTCTTTAATGGCGAGAGGACAGGCCTTGCGGCTCTACAGCACAGTTCTACTCCTCCGGAGGTGGGGACCTCGCGCGAGCGCCTGGTTCCATTGAAGTCTCTGGCTCACCCCCCTCCCCCCACCCCAGCTCGATTCTGTCACTTTAAGTCCAGCCCCTGAGAGATAGCCAATAGGAGCCAAACCATACATCAGTCTCCCAGCCTTAAAGCTACAGTAGGGTTAGTGGGCTCCAGGTCTCTGGTGCCCGAGCCGCCTCCCCCGCTTCGCATCCCCTCTGCACGCACGGGAGTGTGTGCCCGAGTGCCGGAGCGCTGGGCTGGGCGCGCACGGCTCTCGGCCACTCTCGGGCCCTTGAAGGAGTTCCCCTTCCTGCCACATCCTTTCTTTACCACCTGGGCTTCTCCATAGGATNACCAGCTGAGCTACCAAGGAAGCCCATCTAGGCCTACAGTGCTATAAAATTCCCCTGAATACTGTTCAACAACATGCCACAATTTCGTATTTTTCTTTTTTTGACTCATGAGTTATCTAGAAGTATTTTGTCTAGTTTCCAGCTTGGGGAAATTTCCAGAAATTTTTATTTATTTTTTTAAATTGCAATTTAATTTCACTATGGAAAGAGAACATACTAAGACTTGCATTTTTAAAAATCTATTCAGACAATCTTTTATGAGCCAGAATAAAGCCTATCTTGATACATATTTCATGTGCACTTGAAGAGAATGTATACCGTGCTACTGTCTGGTAGAGTATTCTATAAATGTAAAATTACAATAAGTTCATTGATAGCATTAAAGTGTTTCATATCATAAATGATGCTTTTTCTTATTCTATTATTATTAAGTAATAGTTATTTAAGTAACCTGTAACTTTAACTGTGGATTTGCCATTTATTCTTTCAGTTTAGAGCATGGCTTTATATATTTTAAAACTTTTTTATTATGTGAAATTAATTTAGGGTTTTGTCCTCCTGAATTATTTGCATCTTATAATTATGAACATACTTTCTTTATTTCTGGTATATTCTTTGCTCTGAAGTAAGGTTTTCTGTGTTGTTGTTGTTCTGTTATTTGTATAATCATCCCAACTTCATTCTGATTAGTCTTGTGTAGAGTGTGTTAGCCCATCTTTGACTTTTAACTTATTTATGCCTTTATATTTATAGTGTATTTCTGGCTATATAGAATATGTCCTTGCTTTTTTTTTAATCGAGTTTGACAATCTCTGCCTTTTAACTGGGGTGTTGAGAACATTTTTTATTTAGTATGATTATCCTTATAGTTACATTTAGGTCCATGATCTTCCTTTTTTTTTTCTTTTTTTGTCTTATTTGTTCCTTATTCCACTTTTGCTCCTTTTTTTTTTTTTGCCTTTTGACATCTAAAATATTGCCACTACCAAAAAAGAAATGGTAGATATGAGATGTGGTAGAGAGAGTGGTGTTAACTACCTCTGTGGTTGTACACATTTTGATTTATATAACTGTATCATATCAACATGTAGGACCCCTTAAACTTACACAATGATATGTGACAATTATATCTCAAAAAAGCTGGAAAATCGTATTTTACTTTATAGTATAAAAATTTTTACTTTGTTTTGTCTCATTAGCTTACCTCCGTGAAAGAACTTCTTTGGGAAAAAAAAAAAAGGATTTATCATTGTATTTTTATTCTCACTATGAAACGCACAATTTAACAACAAAAGGTACATTTTTCATATATGAAAAGAATTTTGTATTTATTAATTCATATCAAAAGATTTGGCTTCCAAGTAGTAATTTAGACTGTAGGAGCTATATATTTAAAGCTAATCAAATTTATGATGGATTTTTTCCTACATATCTACAAAAGTGACAAGCTAGTTAATTTAAAAGTATGGATTGATTAATAACTCTGTCTATGAGTCTTTATTTGTAAATGAATATAGTCGTGGCAAACTAATTTTTTAATTTTAAAAGAATGACATGTATGTATTGTTAAAGCTATTTTTAAAAAGTCTTGTAGTTTTTCAAGAAATCTTAAAATTAGCTAAACAGATGTCTTTTCCCCTTCAAATAAATAAAATCTCAAAAACAACTTGAAGACTCCTTCATGACTGTTTAATAAAAAAAAAAATTATTAGCTCTCTTCCACTATTGGTTAGTTTTTACTTCACCAATAGATCTTTGTGATCCTCTGGCCCTTGCACTATACACTTTAGATTCTGTTTCAAATTTTAAAATAATCATCTTTTAATTTTACAGCATAAGTGCCCTAAATGGAAGGTGGCAGCTGTCTTTTAGAACGTAATATTCAAAAGCAGAGACATTACTTTGCCAACTAAGGTCCGTCTAGTCAAGGCTGTGGTTTTTCCTGTGGTCATGTATGGATGTGAGAGTTGAACTGTGAAGAAAGCTGAGCACTGAAGAATGGATGCTTTTGAAGTGTGGTGTGGGAGAAGACTCTTGAGAGTCCCTTGGACAGCAAGGAGATCCAACAGTCCATTCTGAAGGAGATCAGCCCTGGGATTTCTTTGGAGGGAATGATGCTAAAGCTGAAACTCCAGTACTTTGGCCACCTCATGGGAAGAGTTGACTCATTGGAAAAGACTTTAATGCTGGGAGGGATTGGGGGCAGGAGGAAAAGGGNCAGTCCATTCTGAAGGAGATCAGCCCTGGGATTTCTTTGGAGGGAATGATGCTAAAGCTGAAACTCCAGTACTTTGGCCACCTCATGGGAAGAGTTGATTCATTGGAAAAGACTTTAATGCTGGGAGGGATTGGGGGCAGGAGGAAAAGGGGACGACAGAGGATGACATGGCTGGATGGCATCACTGACTCAATGGACGTGAGTCTGAGTGAACTCCAGGAGTTGGTGATGGACAGGGAGGCCTGGCATGCTGCGATTCATGGGGTCGCAAAGAGTCAGACACGACTGAGCGACTGAACTGAACTGATACATGTTATTTTTGTTCTTCATTGCTATAAAATCAGCTGAGATTTGGTGATTTCTCTTCTCACTCACTGGAGTTACAAGTCGCCCTATGTTAATAGTAAAGTTCGTGAATAGTGATATCATATTAATTAAAGAAGTGTCATTTCAAAAGTATACTACATTTCAAAATGAAGTGAGAAGCATTAGAGAGTTCGAGCAGAGGGCTTCCGATAACGAAGCTATGTTTTTAACAGGACTCTTATAGCAATAGGATTAAGAAGAGACTAGGTGTGAAACTGTCTAAAGTGAAGTGAAGTGAAGTGAAGTGAAGTTGCTCAGTCGTGTCCGACTCTTTGCAACCCCATGGACTGTAGCCTGCCAGGCTCTTCTCTCCATGGGGTTCTCCAGGCAAGAGTGCTGGAGTGGGTTTGCCATTTCCTTTTCCAGGGGATCTTCCCGACCCAGGAATCGGACCCAGGCCTCCCACATTCCAGGCAGATGCTTTAACCTCTGAGAAACTGTCTAAGCAGGATACCAAATTTCAGATCATTGTCATAATTCCAGCAAGAGATAATGGTGAATTGGTTCCAGTACTAACAACTCAGTGAGAAGGGTTATATTCTCAATATATTTTGAAGGCAGTTAGCAGTATTTTCTGATAAATAGGATATGAAGTATCAGAGAAAACAAAGGAATGAAGGACGACTCTAAGCTATTTCTTATGAACAATTACAAGTGGAATAGATATGCCATTAACTGAGAGAGTAATCAACACTATTTATTTCCATTCATTCTCTTAAACCTGGCAATTTGATTCTATTTCAAACCCTGGAAATAAATTGGACCTTCAAATGCCTTCCTGCTTGCCTACCCTGCAGTATTTTATTACTTTGATCTCTTAGGAAACTCTTCCCCCTTAACTTTCATATCACTTGTTATTATTTCTACCTGGCCAAAAGTCTTTGCTGTATGTTTCTTTCTAAGTCACTCTTTGTGATTCACTTTCACTGATTTTGGTATACAAAGCAATTAACAAAATTGTGTACCTATTAATAAATAAGTTAAATGTCGACTGAATGTGATTTATTCTTTTTTGCTCTAAGATGTACTGCTGTTGGCATGACTAAATATAGAAAAACAAAGGCATTTTTCTTAAGTGACTAAATATGTATCAATCAAACAATATAAATATGGCTTCAGAAATTTTAGCCTTATTCAAGAAATTTAACAATATCATTTGAAAGGATTAAGCATTCTTAAATCAGAGCAATTTAATAGAAAATATTTGTTGCATTTTGTAATGATTTTACTTAAAAATGTATAGAATTTCTGAAATGATTTCATTAGCGTGAATGGTCATTTTAAATGGCTTCCATATGTATTTATAGTATAAAAATAATTTCATGCAATTTATGAATATTTTATATTATTATTTCAATTTCAAAGTATTACTGTGAATTATATTTATGCTGTGGCACCTCTGTTTGTTATCCTTCACACATGAGGCACTGATTTATTTTTCAGATATACAGATTTCATGATTTATTGGTGTACTTTAATATTTTCTGTCTTGATTGCCCAAATGTTCCACACCTGTTCTTGCGAATATGTGTTAGTCTTAAAGTGATTTAACACAATCGCAAACCCTTAATGTAATGCTTTATCATGATCCAATGTGATTATATTGTGTAATGCAAACTTAGCTTATGTTTTTACACTCCTTGAGCTTTTAATGACCTATATCCTGTAGCTAATGAGAAATATTTCATGCTTTACTTAATGTGATCATCAAAGAGAGATAAGATTTTTATCCAGATAATTCGAAGTTTAGATTAAGTAGTTCTTTAAGATTCTCTGGGCTTCCCTGGTGGCTCAGAGGGTAAGCCTGTGAAAGGTCAGTATCTTTAAATGAAGTTATTAATATTCATTTGAATATATGTTCTCATACCATTTACTTTCTTCCTAAAATACTTTTCTAATTAATATTTATCAGTGATTTTGTTTTGTGTTTTGTTTTCCTTTAACCAGTTAGAAATAATGTTGTTTACTTCCACTTTCTTGTTTAGATTTTGGAAGGAATAGTATAGGATTGTAAATATATGTTTATATTTATTTCCCTTTAGTTTTAGAAAGAGAAACATTGTGAGTTAAATATTCTCTGATTGTGATGAACTGTGTGTCTTTCCAAGGAATGTGGAAAGCCTTTTATCAAAGACTTGAGGGCACTAAAGACTGTTGGCTGCTTCTTTGTTAATTTGTTTATTTTACATATAAAATGCATATGTGTCAAGTAGCAAGCCTTATTGGGAGTTACTTAACAAATTAGACTAAGCTAAATATTTTTAGAAAATTTCTAGTGGTAATAATTAATAACATATAACAAATTTCAATTTTTGCATTTGTGAGTGCCAGTATTCATATAGACTGGCTCACAGGGATGGTGTTATTGCCTGTTGGGAGGCAATTTTCCATGGTGTTTTTATACATTGTGTGAAACTTTTGTCCTTGAATATCTTTTCAAGGATATTTCTGAAGCAAACAGACTTAGCTAAAAGAGATGTTATCTTCCTCCATGGCAAAAAATGGATTGTTTTGAGTTTACTTTAATCAAAATAAGATCTCCCTCTGGGGAAAGTGTTGAAGAGGCTTGCTGAAACCCTCTTATAGAATTGGGTTTTTTCTAAATTCAGAAATCCTCCACTGTGACATAAGCCTACTTTATAGTATTCATCTAAGTCATTCAGCATCACCACCTTGGTTCTTGGGAAGGAAGGGAATTGATGAGAATCTGAAGCCTGTCTCTGATCCAAGAGTCTACTGTCAGTCTTAAGTGTGGAATGCTCACATATTAACTTTCAAGTAGGATAAAATCTCTGACCTTTGACAGTTCTTGACACTACAGTTGTTTTACAGAAGAAATAACAAGCTCAGGCAAAGTAAAAAAATAGCCCAACTCCCTAGAGGTCATTAATTACGTATTACAGAAGTAGAACTTGATCTCTGGCTCTAGGTTTGTGCCATTACATGAGGTTGCCTCTAAGCATGTGGACTTTTACTCTATAATATGTTAAATTTATGTATCTTGGAAAGCGACTGAAGCTGAAAACACAGTCAGGACTCTCTGGCAGTTAATTTTAGTAGTGAAGACTTAATCAGACATTAATAAAACAACATATTCATTAAGATTCAGTTATGTATTCAGTATAGCTAACAGAGATAATTTTTTAAAAATATATATTTTATATTAAAAATTAACAAATAAAAATAGTTTTAAAATTGTAGCTTGGTTTTGAAAATTTTGTTCCTAGAATTTGTAAAGATAGAGAAATAGATAGTATGGAGAGAGTAATACGTAACTCTCATCTCCACCAGTACCTTTTTTCTCCAAAATGCTTCTCTCCCTCTCCCTCTTTTGCTCTCTCTCTAGTAAGTGCACATGCAAATGTATTTTGTGATGACTTTCAGGAGGAAATCACATTGCCTAATAGACTATCACTAGTATTCCTACAATTTTTGTTAGGATTTAGTACTCTTGCTATTGTAAGGCAAATTTACTTCAGGGTTGGGAAAGCTGTCTATGAGGAACACCAAACTGTAATAAAAATTTGAACTAAAAGTTTAGACACCACATTCTACTCTCATGTGTGTCACCAGCTGTAGGACCATTGTCGTATCACTTAACTTGTTTGCTTTCCAATTTTTTGTCTTAGGGAAAAAAAGTATTGATCATTTTCAGTTATTTTAAAGGGCTTTCACACACTTTCACCAGTTCTAGCAGTTGACATTTCTTGATTTGGGGTTAGAAGTATGAAACTTTCAAAAGTAACATAGGTCTCATTATTGCATTGCATTACTTCATAAATAATTTGAATACAATAAGCATTAGCTTCCCTCATAGCTCAGTCAGTAAAGAATCTGCCTGCAATGCAGGAGACCTGGGTTTAATTCCTGGGTCGGGAAAATTTCTGGGTTGGAGAAGAAAATGGCTATCCACTCCAGTATTCTTGCCTGGAAAATCCTATGGACAGAGAAGCCTGGCGGGCTATAGTCCATGGGGCACAAGAGTCGGTCATGACTTAGTGACTAAACCACCACCACCAAGCATTAGCTACTATATTTGATCTATTTAATATTCTTTTTGTGTTCTACTTATATCCATACTAGCAGTAATATTTCATTGCAATTTTCATAAAATAAACTGCTGTTTTATTTTAATGCTGAATTTCATAATAATCTCATTTGCCAAAAACTTATAGATAGTAGGTGTATGTAGTTCATATACCACTACTATGTAATTTATGGACCAAATTTAAATTTTTAATTGCATATAAAATAGGGGACATTTTATATTGTCCTCTATATCATAGTCCAACTCTTGGCATCCTACAGTAACTACAGTGCTATGAAAATTGTGTTATTCTATTATTACTATAGAGGATGTAAACAAACTTTAAAATAAAATTCAATCTTAAGAAAGTGAAAGTAATAGCAGTCACAAATTAAAAGACATGTGCTTCTTGAAAGAAAAACTATGACAAACCTAGACAGCGTATTAAAAGGCAGAAACATCACTTTGCCTACAAAAGTTTGTATAATCAAAGCTATGCTTTTTCCAGTAGTCAAGAACAGATTGTGAGTTGGACCATAAAGAAGGCTGAGCACCAAAAAATTGATGCCTTCGAATTGTAGTGCTGGGGAAGACTCTTGAGAGTCCCTTGGAAAGTAAGGAGATCAAACCAGTCAGTCAGTCCTAAAGGAAATCAATCCTGAATATTTATTGAAAGAACTGATTCTGAAGTCAAATCCAATACTTTGGCCATCTGATGCAAACAACTGACTCATTGGAAGAGACCCTGATGCTGGGAAAGTTTGAAAACAGGAGAAGAAGGGGGCAGCAGAGGATATGGTTGGATGGCATCACCAGCACTGAGTTTGAGCACAACTCCGGGAAATGGTGAAGGACAGGGAAGCTTGGCGTGCTGTATTCCATGAGGTCACAGAGTCAGACATGACTTAGTGACTGAATAACAATAAAAATACATATGCCCCAGCTTATGTGCTCATGTAGAGTTTTATTTGGGACATTCAGTTTTTCATTAAAGAAGGAAGACTTTTTACATAGCTTGCATAATAATCTTTCTTTGTGTTTTGTTAGGTAGATATAATAGGAACTTTGAATGATAAATCATCACAGTAATACATTTTGCAATAGTGACTGTATACAGATGTCACTTCTTTCATCCTAACAGTTTGTTTACTAAGGTTGTTTCTGGGTTGCATGTTATTGAGTGAAATGTATCAACTAATAAGTAATTCTGACCTTAATCATTTTATCATTATTGATATTAAAAAGTATATTTTTAAGTAAAAAATTGGTACTCATTTAAAATGTGACTTATATGTTATACAATAAGGAATTTATAATCCCTTGATCATTCAGGTGATTTTTTATTTTCAAATGAAATTATTTATACCAACATTTTTATCAGTGAAAATGTTCAGTTCAGTAGCTCAGTCATGTCCGACACTTTGCAACCCCATGAATTGCAGCACACCAGGCCTCCCTGTCCATCACCAACTCCTGGAGTTCACCCAAACTCATGGGCATTGAGTCGGTGATGCTATCCAGCCATCTCATCCTCTGTTGTCCCCTTCTTCTCCTGTCCCTAATCCCTCCCAGCATCAGAGTCTTTTCCAATGAGTCAACTCTTTGCATGAGGTGCCCAAAGTATTGGAGTTTGAACTTTAGCATCAGTCCTTCCAAAGAACACCAAGGACTAATCTCCTTTAGAATGGAAATGTTAGCTCAGAACTAATTCAACATCATACCTCATGTATTTATTTATCAATGATTTTGTTGTAAAATCCAGCCTAATTCTACAAATAAAAAATATTCAGTGCCAAAAGTGAGCTAACACATATTTCTATCACTAACTTACTTAAAGGCAGTTATTAATATAACAGAGTAGAAACAATGGAATTAGTTTTCTCATAATGTTGTACCTCCATACTGGCAATCAAATTCATTTTAGTTAGAAGTGTGTATTAGTCACTCAGTCCTGTCTGACTCTTTGTGATCCCATGGACTGTAGGCAGCCAGGCTCTGGTGTCCATGGAATTCTCCGGGCAAGAACACTGAAGTGGGTTGCCATTTCCTTCTCCAGGGTATCTTCCTATCACAGGGATTAAACCTGGGTCTCCTGCATTGCAGGTAGATTCTTTACCGTCTGAACCACCAGGGAAGAGGATCATTTTAGTTAAATTAATCCCAATTCTGTGAGCCATTTGCTCTTTACTTTCTGCTTAAATGTTTCTATGTATTATTGAGTTTCCAAGTAATTTTATTCATCATATTGCTCAAAGTTTTGCTGCCATTTTCCTATTTTGTTTTGTTTGTATGTTTTTTATACCCCAATTCTAAAACTTAAAGTTTGTTCTGAACTTCTTTTTAAAAAAAATTTCATTAAAAAGAATTCTCAGGAATTCCTAATTGTTATAACAAAGCATCTTTTGAATTCTATCTTATAAATCAATTACTTGAAACGATATTTTACCTCCTCCTTTTAGGTAATGATTTTTTATCAGTTCAGTTCAGTTCAATTGCTCAGTCGTGTCTGATTCTTTGTGACCCCTTGAACTGCAGAGATTATGGAGATTATGTAATTACAGAGTTACAGAGATTATGGGAGAGCAAATAACCTCATTGGTTATGGCTCAGAAATTCTCTATTTTCTTATTTTCTCACTACTGACCGTTGATAAACCTTAAGGCAAGAGATTTGCAAGCCAGCAGCTTCTACAGTTGAAGGGAACTGTTTTTAGTCTCTTTCCAATTCCTCAAATATTACATCTCAGATTATATAAACTATACCAATGATAAATTTCTAGTTTCAAAAAAGATGATTTATACATAACTTTAAAAGAACATCTGTTTTTTACAGTGACTGAAGCAGTACCAGTACTAACTGAGGCTGAATCACCCCCCTGGGAAAGTGGTCGTCTTTCACTTCTGTAATTTTACATGTGTGGAAAATGCCAAATAAATCCATCTTCCACTTGTACTTTTATATGTACTCAAATGCTTACAATCATAAATCTAGTTGTTGTAACAAAACATCTTTTGAATTCTATCTTTTAAATAAATTACATGAAACAATATGTTACCTCCTCCTTTTAGGTAATGATTTTTCATATTTAAGACTGATTTATTAGGCTAAGACTACAAAAAGGATACCATTTCTTCACTTACATCACACCCCTCTGAAGGACTTTTTCTGTTGCTTGAAAACTGAGAGAAGCTTTGTATTTTCTAAATTTTACTTTCCTTCATAAACTTTTAGAAATTTAATATATTGTATACTCCTGAGTTATTCATCTATACCCAAAGCATTTGCCTTTATCTCCACATAAAGGTCTACCTATAGTTAGAATTTATGGTTGCTATGATCTTAGAGCATTTTTAAAGCACTTTACACTGTGTGATATTAAGCAAAAGATATTGCTGTGTTGGCTCACATGTTTCTAGGGGAATTTTATCTTTCTACCTGTTGTATATACCTACAGGAGTTATACTAACATAATGTCAGTATTGTATAATATAAAGTTAAATTCTATTAGACTGATTTTTTTCGTGACTATTTTGCTTACATGACCAAATTTGATTTGTGAAGTAAAACATTCTCTCACTGTAGTGAAAATGCATGGAAACTAACCATAAGGGATAGAAGCAATTAAAACAATATTTGGGTCTATGGTTACAATTAAAGAGATACTTATCAGTTTAGGAATTTTTCATGAAGTTTGAATAGTGTTCCCAAATAAACTGCTGCCATGAGACTTACTTCAGATCATGTAAAACCATTAACAAAGCTTTAAAAGAGCATTCCAGGAAGCCTTATATGTTCTCAAAGGATAGCTTACATTATTTTGACATATTTAGAATATGTCTACAACCTGTTAGTCATCATTATGAAATACAGAGTTGTTTTACTTTGTATTTTGAAAATGTATTTTAGACAAGTCACAGTCTAACTGCTACCGGAACTCACTGTTTTGTGTTAAAGTGGTTATAGAATTACAAAGAACTGCATTCCAACATGTTAAGGAGTAGTGACATTTGCTACTGTAAATACTTTCTGATATTCATAAAGATTTTTAAATCTAACGATCCTTAAGTGGTAGTGGACCGCCCTATCCAACATAGTTTCCCTCCAATTCATGTCATGCTGATAGTTTCTGTAATTAAAGAACTTAGTGCACAGTCCTAACATCTGCTGTTAAATCATATGTGTATGATACATATGTACATAGAATACAGTATTTGTGTCTGCAAGCATACATAATTATATATAATCATGTAAATATACAGTCATACATACATAATCTCATATATATATAATACACACACACACATATACACGCATGGCCTTCCCTGGTGGCTCAGCGGTAAAGAATCCAATGCAGGAACTGCAGGAGACATGAATTGGATCCCTGGGTTGGGAAGATCCCATAGAGGAGGGCATGGCAACCCACTCTAGTATTCTTGCCTGGAGTTTCCCATGGATAGAGGAGCTTGGCAGGCTCAGTCCATAGGTTCACAAAGAGTTGAATATGACTGAAGTGACTTAGAATGCATGCATGCAGACACACACACACGTATATAAGTATATATGGTCTTCATAAACATGTCCAAAGTCACAAGCTTGTGACTTTGTTTGTTTAGTTATATGAAAAAGTATAAGTTTATTAAATGAATTAAGAAAAAAAATCACAAGTTTTCTACTAAATATGACACTGCACATTTGTGCATATCCTTGCAGAGGCCATTTCTTTACAAACAGGGATCTGTGGGATTTTTAACACTATCTGAAGCTTCCTGTTTATTCACCCATTCTGGGATTTCCCGTTTGCCAGCACTACAAATGCACTGTATTATAAATGAGAACAGCTTGTTGAAGGCTGTGTTTTAATGTTTTCTGGAAATAGATGAAGACAACATGTTCTGATATATTTGTAGCAAATCCAGTTAGGAGCTTATTTAGGGAGTTTTTGTTTTTCTTTCTTCTTTAACAAACATAGGAAATATGTTCTTATAGTGGTATCAATAATAATTACAAATTCTTCCTAAAGAAAATAATTATGCATGCTTTAAAGTTAACTTCCTTTTTGGAAAACAATTGGTATTCAGTGTTTGTCTAGGTAAGCGATATTNTTTATTAGGCTGAGACTACAAAAAGGATACCATTTCTTCACTTACATCACACCCCTCTGAAGGACTTTTTCTGTTGCTTGAAAACTGAGAGAAGCTTTGTATTTTCTAAATTTTACTTTCCTTCATAAACTTTTAGAAATTTAATATATTGTATACTCCTGAGTTATTCATCTATACCCAAAGCATTTGCCTTTATCTCCACATAAAGGTCTACCTATAGTTAGAATTTATGGTTGCTATGATCTTAGAGCATTTTTAAAGCACTTTACACTGTGTGATATTAAGCAAAAGATATTGCTGTGTTGGCTCACATGTTTCTAGGGGAATTTTATCTTTCTACCTGTTGTATATACCTACAGGAGTTATACTAACATAATGTCAGTATTGTATAATATAAAGTTAAATTCTATTAGACTGATTTTTTTCGTGACTATTTTGCTTACATGACCAAATTTGATTTGTGAAGTAAAACATTCTCTCACTGTAGCGAAAATGCATGAAAACTAACCATAAGGGATAGAAGCAATTAAAACAATATTTGGGTCTATGGTTACAATTAAAGAGATACTTATCAGTTTAGGAATTTTTCATGAAGTTTGAATAGTGTTCCCAAATAAACTGCTGCCATGAGACTTACTTCAGATCATGTAAAACCATTAACAAAGCTTTAAAAGAGCATTCCAGGAAGCCTTATATGTTCTCAAAGGATAGCTTACATTATTTTGACATATTTAGAATATGTCTACAACCTGTTAGTCATCATTATGAAATACAGAGTTGTTTTACTTTGTATTTTGAAAATGTATTTTAGACAAGTCACAGTCTAACTGCTACCGGAACTCACTGTTTTGTGTTAAAGTGGTTATAGAATTACAAAGAACTGCATTCCAACATGTTAAGGAGTAGTGACATTTGCTACTGTAAATACTTTCTGATATTCATAAAGATTTTTAAATCTAACGATCCTTAAGTGGTAGTGGACCGCCCTATCCAACATAGTTTCCCTCCAATTCATGTCATGCTGATAGTTTCTGTAATTAAAGAACTTAGTGCACAGTCCTAACATCTGCTGTTAAATCATATGTGTATGATACATATGTACATAGAATACAGTATTTGTGTCTGCAAGCATACATAATTATATATAATCATGTAAATATACAGTCATACATACATAATCTCATATATATATAATACACACACACACATATACATGCATGGCCTTCCCTGGTGGCTCAGCGGTAAAGAATCCAATGCAGGAACTGCAGGAGACATGAATTGGATCCCTGGGTTGGGAAGATNCCTCCAATTCATGTCATGCTGATAGTTTCTGTAATTAAAGAACTTAGTGCACAGTCCTAACATCTGCTGTTAAATCATATGTGTATGATACATATGTACATAGAATACAGTATTTGTGTCTGCAAGCATACATAATTATATATAATCATGTAAATATACAGTCATACATACATAATCTCATATATATATAATACACACACACACATATACACGCATGGCCTTCCCTGGTGGCTCAGCGGTAAAGAATCCAATGCAGGAACTGCAGGAGACATGAATTGGATCCCTGGGTTGGGAAGATGCCATAGAGGAGGGCATGGCAACCCACTCTAGTATTCTTGCCTCGAGTTTCCCATGGATAGAGGAGCTTGGCAGGCTCAGTCCATAGGTTCACAAAGAGTTGAATATGACTGAAGTGACTTAGAATGCATGCATGCAGACACACACACACGTATATAAGTATATATGGTCTTCATAAACATGTCCAAAGTCACAAGCTTGTGACTTTGTTTGTTTAGTTATATGAAAAAGTATAAGTTTATTAAATGAATTAAGAAAAAAAATCACAAGTTTTCTACTAAATATGACACTGCACATTTGTGCATATCCTTGCAGAGGCCATTTCTTTACAAACAGGGATCTGTGGGATTTTTAACACTATCTGAAGCTTCCTGTTTATTCACCCATTCTGGGATTTCCCGTTTGCCAGCACTGCAAATGCACTGTATTATAAATGAGAACAGCTTGTTGAAGGCTGTGTTTTAATGTTTTTTGGAAATAGATGAAGACAACATGTTCTGATATATTTGTAGCAAATCCAGTTAGGAGCTTATTTAGGGAGTTTTTGTTTTTCTTTCTTCTTTAACAAACATAGGAAATATGTTCTTATAGTGGTATCAATAATAATTACAAATTCTTCCTAAAGAAAATAATTATGCATGCTTTAAAGTTAACTTCCTTTTTGGAAAACAATTGGTATTCAGTGTTTGTCTAGGTAAGCAATATTTACATAAAAATAATA
The DNA here is from genome assembly GCA_006410875.1 of Neotragus pygmaeus. Classification (NCBI taxonomy): domain Eukaryota; kingdom Metazoa; phylum Chordata; class Mammalia; order Artiodactyla; family Bovidae; genus Neotragus; species Neotragus pygmaeus. The sequence goes on along the minus strand of SJYV01047883.1, from coordinate 942,172 downwards.
GAAAGTTATTTTTCATATAAACCTTAAAATTCCTCTGCATTGCCCCACAAAGAGTAATAGTAGTTATAAATTGTTTATTATTAGTATAATATAGTGATATTTTTGGTAATGATTTTGTTTAATAATTATAGATCAATTAATAAACTCTTGTTATTCCTATTTACTTATTTTAGTGGATTTTGAAGAAATATCTGGATAATAATAATTTTTCTGGAAAAAAAGGGTGAGAATAAAATAAAGTCCCTCCTACTTCACTGCCAACATATTTTGCTTTCTGTACCCTTACATTTTGCCTACTTCATAATCCTAATCTAGACTGCCACTTCTTAAGAATTCCATGTACCACAGAGGTCTATTAGTAGCTCTGTCAGAAATCCTCCTGGAGTGCCCATTTTCAACCTACTTGATGTCTCGCTCTTTGGGAATGCAGTTTCTCTCGTGTGTCTCAACAGAAAGTAAATTTTACTCATAACCACAGTAGCTGAAATATTTCCTAGTCTGAGTTCAGTTTTTAAATATACCTTGTTTATCATAATAGAAAAAAAAAAGAATTCCATGCAATTTTTGAAAATTTTCAGCAGTTTTTAAAAATAGTAGATAAAATTTTGATATTTGATAAAGTTGACCTTTACTTTTTGATATGTGTGGATGTCAGTGTGGGTGTTTTGTGGATGAGTGTGTGTGTGTATGTGTTTCAAATGTCAACGTGAAAGATGTATCACACTATAATAGTAGAATTTTGAATATATTAACAAGCCTAAATTTATGCAGTTTTAAATGGGACAAAGAATTAGCATTATAAATTGTAGCAGTTTATAATGAAAGTTGTTTACATTAAAAGTACATGACAGAAATGTAAGAAAATGACTAAGTGTAATATGAAAAAAAATTACTTAATTGAACACCCCCAAATTTAAGGTTTAAGTATAATCATGGTATATATAAATTTGCAAAAATTTGTTCTATTCTTCCCCAGTGATTTACGTTTCATCAAGTGCAGTTACCTTCATTACTGATCATTTTTTAAAACAAAATTTTATATGACAACATTGTGTGGTAAAGTGAACTACAAAACTGTTTAAAATTGTGCAGCTTCAGAATGATGCATGGTTCACTGCAAATTGCAAAGGGTAAGGAAAAATGGAATGAATTTCTAATAGACCTTAATTTCATCTTTAAAAAATAGCATTTGCTAAATGAGCATCTTAAGAAGTGTTAAATTATGCCCATATATATAAAACATTAAAAGGATATTTGTACTGGGTGGCTAATTTCATCCTTAATTGCTGAGTTTATTTACAGGATACATGGTACCATTACAGATTTTTATCTTTTCAATTATATTGTTGAACTGCTTACACATTTTTCCTAAAAGATTCAACTTCATCAGTAAATCACTCTATTCATAAAACATGTTGCAAATGGACCTTCTCCTTTTTGTAGTGCTGTCAAAAACTTTTTGGATGTGAAAAAAAAAACATGTTTAACCTTCTTTTCCAAATATTCATTTTGCAATATTTATGCATGGTATTTTCTTTTTTAAGATTTAGCATTTTAAAATTATGTCTAAAATAGATATAATAAGAAAGTGTACAAATATGAAGTGTGCAGCTCAATTACTTTTTACATATGATTCCTCTGAATAACCATCATCTTGATCAAGATATTAAACATTTCTGTTACATTATAAAATTCTTTCCTGCTGCTTTAGCCACCCACCAGGGGTAATCACTCTTCTGACTTCTGTTAACATCAATTCATTTTACTTGAAACAAAATATCTGTGGGATTCACTCATGTTGTTGTGTTTATCAGTAGTTCATTGCTTTTAAGTTGCTGGTTTGTTTTCCATTATAGGCATATGCAACAGACTAGTATGCCATCCTCTTGATGATGACCATTTGAGTTGTTTTTAGCTTTCTTCTATAATGAATAAAGTTGGTATGGATATCCTTGTTCTTGCGCTTTGTTGAACATATATACTCATCTTTTTTGGCCATATACTTGAAGTACAATTGCTGAATCATAGAGTAGGTATATGGTTAGCTGTAATAGCTAAAATTTTAATAGTTTTCAAAAGTTACACTACAAATAATCATAGGAGAGTTCCAGTTATTCCACCAGTTATCTTTCCCAATGCTTGGTATTTTCAGTTTTTTAAATTTAAGACTTTCTGGTAAATATATTATATAGTGTATTGTGATTTTAAGTGGCATTTCCCTGATGAATAATTGTATTGACTATCTTTTGAATGCTTATTGGCCATTTGGTCACTTTCTTTGGTATGCTATGTGTTCAAGCCTTTTGACTATTCTTTATTTATTTTTGGTCTTACTTGATTTGTGCTAATTCTTTATACATCCTAGATATAACCCCTTTGGTAGATAGATGATGAAATTGTTATCCTAGTGTATCACTTGTCTTTTCAGTCTCATACTGATAATTTTAATTAACTAAAGTTCTTAATTTCAATGCAGTCCAATTATGTTTTTATTTTGTTATTTTTTTTATTTTGTACCCTGTTTAGGAAACCTTTGCTTACTTTAAGTTCATGAAAATATTCTCCCATGATGTATTCTAGCTGCTTGATTATCTTAATTTTGTACTTATATTTATGAAGCATCTTTCACTAATTTTTATATATGGTGTAAGTTAGGAGTAAAGTTTGTTGGTTTCTTCCTCCCATATAGATATACAAAAGTTCAAGCCTCATTTGTTGAAAATAAATCATAGCTCTTCTTCCACAGCTTTGCACTGGCACCTCAGATGGGGAGTATTCAATATTTCACCATTAAATATGTCAGCTGTAGCTTTTTGACTNGGTGTAAGTTAGGAGTAAAGTTTGTTGGTTTCTTCCTCCCATATAGATATACAAAAGTTCAAGCCTCATTTGTTGAAAATAAATCATAGCTCTTCTTCCACAGCTTTGCACTGGCACCTCAGATGGGGAGTATTCAATATTTCACCATTAAATATGTCAGCTGTAGCTTTTTGACTTTTGTTTTTGACGATAGCTTTATTGAGAAATACTTGATACATGACAATTTATTAGTTTAAGGTGTATAACATAATAATTCAATATATATATATGTATATATTACAAAATGGTTGCCACAATAAGTTTAGTTAACATCCATCAGTTTACAGTTATAATTACTTATTGTTGCAGTGAGAACTTTTAAGATTTTCTCTATTAGCAGCTTTCAAATATATAACACATTCTCAATATTTTCAAAGTTTCATGTTTTCAAAAGAGTAGCCAACTTAGACTCCATGTGTTTATCTTCAGCACTACTCTGACAGTAGGCTAACTATGAGAAAGCCTGAAAGTGAAAAGTGAAAGTGAAGTCACTCAGTCATGGTGGACTGTAGCCTACCAGGTTCCTCCGTCCATGGGATTCTCCAGGCAAGAGAACTGGAGTGGGTTGCCATTTCCTTCTCCAGGGGATCTTCCCAACCCAGAGACTGAACCCGGGTCTCCCGCATTGGAGGCAGACTCTTTAACCTCTGAGCCACCAGGAAAGCCCCTCATATATCCCAAAAGTTTCTCACTTTTTCAGGTTATAACTTGAGATTTAATATTCATTTAAGTCATTCTTATTTATTCATTTACATGTGACTATTTTAAACTCACCATGAGACCCAAATAAGTAAAGCAATCATCCTCCAGCTTATGCAGCCATTTTAGATGATAACCAAGTGAGACAATAGTCTGCAAATTCACTATGAAAAGCCCTCTTCAATGATATTTCAGTGTTTCTCAAATTCGGCCCTATTGACATTTTGAGCTGGTTATCCAAAATGCCAATTTTGTTGTGGAGTGCTGTCCTGGGCATTGTAGTATACTCAACAGGATTCAAGTCCTCCACTCACTGCATACAAAGACCAATTCCTTGTTGTGACAATCCAGAATATATCCAGACATTGCTAAATGTCCTATTTTGAAGGGTTGGAGATGGTAGGGAGGATGAAATAATCCCTCACTGGAAAAGCACTAAGATACGTTGATATTCACCACAATACAAATACTACCTATCTTTTGCCATATAATGTTTCCCAATATGATAACCAGATCAGTTATTAAAAGACAATCTCGAAAGATACTATAATTTTTAATCTAAATACCTTTACTAATAAGCTTTGTAATCTTTCACCTATTTAACAAAATGAGACCAGTTTTATGCTTACCAAACAAAAGAAAATGATTATTTTATTTTTATTTCAGGAAACCTAGGGCTTACGGAGAGCATTAAATTTACTTGATGCTTACCTGTTTCCACTTGTTTTTCCTTCACTGCACTATGAAGATACAGTGTGTAATGTCATTCTCCTTATTTAAATTGATATTTATATTCATGGCTTCTTTCTTCATGTGCTAAACTTTTATTCATCCTTCAAGACCCCATTTTTACTCATTTTGACAACATCTTCCACAACCCATTTNTTCCTTCACTGCACTATGAAGATACAGTGTGTAATGTCATTCTCCTTATTTAAATTGATATTTATATTCATGGCTTCTTTCTTCATGTGCTAAACTTTTATTCATCCTTCAAGACCCCATTTTTACTCATTTTGACAACATCTTCCACAGCCCATTTTTTTGGGAAAAAAACAAACCTCCTAGAACAATTTGTTCAAACATTTATAATTGCATTTACCATATCACTCTGTAATTTACTGCCTTACTCTTAGCCTCTTAGCTTATGTAACATATCATATTCTAGAATGAAATGAATCCTAATCAATTTACTAATTATAGTTCTTTAATTTATAAATTAACATTTATTTTCCAACTGAGGATTAAATATTTTCAAACTCCCAATATCTAGCTTAATACCCAACACAGCTATCATGTAAGAAATGTCAGTATCATATTTTAAATATTAAACCTGATAAACAAGATCATTAGATGAAAATAAAATAAACTTCATTATTTTTTAACTTTAAGGCTGGTTAACAATCTAAATAGATTAGCTATAATGATAAATTTAAAGATCTTAGGATATAATCTAGGAACTAAACAATTTCAGTAAAATTCAGAAAATTTAAGATTCTTTATATATATATAATAGTTAGGCCTGAACTTTTATAAAAGTTGCTTAAGAAATAAAATGTCTAATCATCATAACTATGTTTATTTAAAATTTGCTTAGAAATAGCTCCCAAAATATGAATACATATGTGTGTGTGTGTGTAAAACGTATGTATATATAATGAAGTAAAGTTAAAGTGAGCTGTTAGTTTCTCAGTCGTATCCTGCTCTTTGCATCCCCGTGAACTGTCACCCACCAGGCTCCTCTGTCCGTGGGATTTCCAGGCAAGAATACTGGAGTCAGTAGCCATTCCCTTCTCCATGGGATCTTCCCAGCACAGATCAAACCTGAATCTCCACACTGCAGGCAGAGATTCTTTACCATTTATATTACCTGTATATGGTATATACATGTAATTAATTTATGCACATTATGGTTTATGTGTATATAATAATAAAGATATACATATATATATATTTCTATCAGAGTTTAGCTAAGAGAAACTCCTATAGTCATTTTAAACAAAAAGAGATTGAATTTAGGAAATTGGATGCTTAAAATTGTCAAAAAGACTGGAGAATCAGGCTCTAGGTTAGGCTTCCAGTGATGATCCCTACAGAACATTGCAGAACTACTACTTTGCCACAATTAGGAGGTAGGGAACTCTGGGAACACACCACTCTGGCCACTACCAGAATTGTCAGGTAAGCCACAAAATACCTACTTAGTTCAGCTCAGTTCAGTCGCTCAGTCATATTCAACTCTTTGTGACCCCATGAACCACAGCACGCCACGCCTTCCTGTCCATCACCAACTGAAGTCTACCCAAAGCCATGTTCATTGAGTTGGTGATGCCATCCAACCATCTCATCCTCTGTCTTTCCCTTCTCCTCCTGCCTTCANTGGTGTTGTGTTTTAATATTTAAAACAATTTCAAATATATGATATCATTACTACTTTTCTATAAGCTTGTTATTCAAGATTGCTGCTGCGATATTAAGAATTTTTTTTCACTCAGTTTATTAAATTATTTTCTACTGTCTTAAATATGTGCTTATGTGAAAATGAGATTGAAGTATAGAATGCCACCTGTTTTCTAGACCTGATAATCTTGTCTAATAAGGTTAGTTGCGTTTCTCTTAAGTTATTGTCTCACTGCAACCAGGAGAAGAATCCTTTACTTTTAGAATCTGTTAAGTAGAGTTTGTTTTGAGTTGGTGGTGTTGGAGAGCCTAAATAAAAAGCTAGAAATGGCTGCTTAACTGTTGCATGTATTAGATTGAAATAAATCCTTAAGATAGAAGGCTCGAAGGTGGTTTAGGAAAGAACGACTCGCTCAGAATTAGGAGGCTGAATTCATGGTCTCAGTATTACTACTGCCTTTGGGGTTTTAGAGGTTTCCCTGGTGGCTTAGATGGTAAAGAATCTGCCTCCAATGCTAGAGACTCAGGTTCGATCCCTGGGTTGGAAAGATCCTCTGGAGAAGGAAATGGCTACCCACTCAAGTTTTCTTGCCTGGAGAATACCATGAGGAGAGAAGAATGGAAGGCTACATCCCACAAGGTGGGCAGAGTTCAGTTCAGTTCAGTTGATCACATGTCTGACACTTTGTGACCCATGGACTGTAGCATATCAGGCCTCCCTGTCCATCACCAACTCCTGGAGTTTCCTCAAACTCGTGGCCATTGAGTCAGTGATGTCATCCAACCATCTCATCCTCTGTCATCCCTTTCTCCTCTCAACTTCAATCTTTCAAGGCTCAGAGTCTCTCAAATGAAGCAGTTCTTCTCATCAGGTGGCCAAATTATTGGAGTTTCAGGTTCAACATCAGTCCTTCCAATGAATGTTCAGGACTGATTTCCTTTAGGATGGACTGGTTCCATCTCTTGCAGTCCAAGGGACTCTCAAGAGTCTTCTCCAATGCCACAGTTCAAAAGCATTAGTTCTTCAGTGCTCAGCTTTCTTTATAGTCCAACTCTCACATCCATACATGACTACTAGAAAAACCATAGCCTTGATGAGATAGACTTTTATTTTCAGTAATGTCTGCTTTTTCATATGCTGTCTAGGTTGGTCATAAACTTTCTTCCTAGGAGTAAGTGTCTTTTAATTTCATGGCTGCAGTCACCATCTGCAGTGATTTTGGAGACCAAAAAATAAAGTCAGCCACTATTTCCACTGGTTCCTCATCTATTTGCCACAAAGTGATGGGACCAGATGCCATTATCTTGGTTTTCTGAAACTTGAGCTTTAAGCCAATTTTGTCACCCTCCACTTTCAGTTTCATGAAGAGGCTCTTTAGTTCTTCACTTGCTGCCATAAGAGTGGTGTCATCTGCATATCTGAGGTGATTAATATTTCTCCCAGCAATCTGATTCCAGCTTGTGCTTCATCCAGCCCAGCGTTTCTCATGATGTACTCTGCATAGAATTTAAATAAGCAGGGTGGACATCTAGGTTGTTTCCATGTCCTGGCTATTATAAACAGTGCTGCAATGAACATTGGGGTACATGTGTCTCTTTCAATTCTGGTTTCCTCGGTGTGAATATACTATTATGTAAGAAATGAGGCGCCGGTCTATGTTCGATGCAGGATGCAGGATGCTTGGGGCTGGTATACGGGGATGATCCAGAGAGACGTTGTGGGGTGGGAGGTGGGAGGGGGATTCAGGATTGGGAGCTTGTGTACACCTGTGATGGATTCATGTCGATGTATGACAAAGCCAATAGAGTATTGTAAAGTCAAATTTAAAAAAAAAAATAAGCAGGGTGACAATATACAACCTTGACATACTCCTTTCCCAATTTGGAACCAGTCTGTTGTTCCATGTCCAGTTCTAACTGTTGCTTCCTGACCTGCATACTGATTTCTCAGGAAGTAGCTAAGGTGGTCTATAGTCCCATCTCTTTAAGAATTTTCCACAGTTTGTGGTGATCCACACAGTCAAAGGCTTTGACATAGTCAATTAAGCAGAAATAGATGTTTTTTGGAACTCTCTTGCTTTTTAGATAATCCAGCAGATGTTGGCAATATGATCTCTGGTTCCTCTGCCTTTTCTAAAACCATCTTGAACATCTGGAAGTTCATTGTTCATATACTGTTGAAGCCTGGCATGGAGAATGTTGAGCATTACTTTACTAGCGTGTAAAATAGGTGCAATTGTGCAGTAGTTTGCACATTCTCTGGCATATCGTCAGGCTTCTTGCATGTGCATCCCTCATCCAGAGGGAGAGTTGGGTGTGACTAAACAACTAACATTTTTAAGACTTTGGACATCTCTCTGAATTCCGAAGAAGTTTGTAATATTCTAAATTGTATTTTAGCTCTAATTTATCGTAAATATGCTTACTTTGCCAAATAACCCTGCATATACTCTTGAATCACATAAAATATTTTGTCTAAATTATCACTTATTTCTTCTTATAAACATGCCTCATCATTGAAATGGTATGAAGTATTCCTTTTGCTAAAATTTTATATTAGAAATGAATCATATTGAGTTGTTTTGGTAGGTTCCCAGATTCTAATCTTATGTTCTAAAGTATAAATACTGTATTATTTATCTAGTCCCAGAATGATTAATCATATTGCTTATATGTTGTATTTGTCAGTGTCATGGTATACTTCTGAAAGTACTCAAATGTTTATGACACAAAATGTGTAAAAATAGCAACTCAAGGAATAACTCACTGAGAATGCCTCTAATGAACTTGGGAGAGAATATTAACAGTTCAAAGTATTGAAATATTCACTTAAACAATGAACACAATGATTATTGTACAATTGAGAAAAAAATCTTTCTGAATCTCTTTGTCACAAATTTATGATTTTATGGTTATATGAGTGCATGAACAGGAAATACACGTTCACTTTAAAAAATATTCATTTGTTTTCACCATTCATTAAGATGTCTTAAAAATTATTTGGTTGTAAATTTTATATAGTCCCCCTCTACATCTTGGTCTTTATTGAAAATTGTTCTTTTTCCTAGAAATCCCTGTCTGCACGTTAAAAAAAAAATTAGCCTTTATTAGACGTATTTAGCAAACTGAACCATAGATGTCAGAAGAGAGTTGAAATAGAAAAAGGGCTCAGACCAATGTAGGCTCAGACCAGTGTAGTCTAGATGTAAATAAAACTGGCACACATAAAACAAAATATACTAATTATATACACACACACACACACGTGTGTGTGATTGAGGATTCTATTAATACAATGATGTGCTTAAATGAGTAAAGCAAAATAGTTTTAGAGGATAAAGACTAATTTTAGAGATGCTCGGAATAAGAAAACAATTTTTAAGTCCAAAGCACAATGGATATGACATCTTTTTGCCTAAAAACTGCTAAATAAAGTTGGTCTTTGAAATGAGACTAGAAACCCAGCCAAAGGAAACATGAAACTTTGGCTTTAAGTAGGTAAAAGTGTTTAGCATATTTTAAAATTTAATGTAAAAAGTTTCTGAAAAACTACATTCATGCATCTATCATAATTTTTCCAGACTATTTTTTTTCATATTACTCAATACAATTTTTTCCTTGTTCTTTAGCAGTTGAATATGCTGAAATGTATGTAGGACTTATGAAGTTTCTGGAATAGATTATTCTATTTATAAGTATGGTTTCACAAATATTTAGTGTTGTAATTTCACATAATAAAATTTTTAAGAGTCTTAATATGTTAGTTTTTTTCCTGTTATAACTGCAAAGCAGTTTTGTAATCAGTTGATTTACTGTAACTTACTTTTAAGATGGGTGATTATTTCAAACCTTAATGATATTTCATTCAAATCATTGTATATAGGCTTAAGAAAAAGATTTTCTTATCTGAATAAATGGTTTCTTAAAGAAGTTCTATAAATCAACCTTGAACCTTTTAGAATTTGAATATTCTTGGATTGTTACAAAGCAGCTGAATATCTCTTTCTGATACCATGATAGGAAACAGGAAATTTTCATATATCTAAATCTATATTTATCTATGTTTTAATGACACTTCTGATTTTGATTGAGAGGGAACACTGAAAATATTGAATCCTAATGATACTTCATTCACAATTATGTCTAAAGATTTATCCAAAGCTTAGAATCCCAAAGTAGTAAATTTATCTCTAAATTACCATTGTTCTGAGACATTTAATTTTGCTTTGTTGAAAATGTTGATGAGTTTCTTATTCTAAATGTGTTACTGTCTTCCTTAGTCATATTTTTATTTTAGTCTTCCATTCAAGGCAATGGGAATAAATTTATAACCTGTCATTTTAGAGGCTAAATCCAATCATCCTAGAAATCAAAAACCTTATTATTCAAGTCAATTTTTTTTTCCTCTCCTAGCCTCCCCATTCCATAATCAGGAATGAGATCAGATATCTTAAATTTAATATACATAACTTAAACTAACATATTTAGCAATATCTACTGAACTTTTCCAACATAATGAGGCATGCCTGTGAACAAAGAACTTTGGAGAAGTGAACAGTGAAATTTTCACATTGCATGTTCCTGGGTCACTGCTTCTTCAAATTGAATTTGAGTGTTCCAAGGCATCTACATAATAGAATAGCATTAAAAGTTAACTGTTAAATTTCAAATCTGCCACTGAGATCAAACTTTCATTCCTTTTGTCTAATAACTTTGATGTTGCTTACAAATGATGAATATTTTTACTCTATGCTGTTGGCTGCCTTTCTTTAGCATTGCTGTTATTGTTTCTTTAAAGTCAATGTGTCAGCTAGTATTTATCCTAACAGTTCTTTACTTTTTCTTCAGATGAATGCATTACCTTTAGAAAAGTTATGATCTAATATTTTTTTCTGCTCAAAAGAATAGATTCTAGTTTTTGAGGGTAAATTCATATCCATCTTGGTTGTAACTAGGTTTTCACTGTCATCTAGTGTCTCTTATAAATTTTCCATTTTGTTTTACAGTAAATGTTTCCAATAATCTTCTGCTGTCAGTAAACTTAACCCTACCCTTTTTTCTCATTTATGAAAGTAACTCTTTCTACTAAGATTAAGATCATTTCTCCTTTCTTGACTATGCAACATCTACCTCCATCCGTCCTCCTTCTTTTTCCTATCTATTCCCTTTATTCATACCCTAATCCTCTTCTGCTATCATTTTCTATGTAATTATATTTATATATGCTTTAAAAATTACAATCCGTGGGATTGTAAGAGTCAGACACGACTTAGTGACTAAACCACCATGACCATGCTTAATATCTTCAAGTTTTTCATATCCTAGGGAAGATTTTGGCAAGCCTTGCTGATCCCTACCTTTTATTTATTAATCTTTCCGTTGGTTTTTCATTCACTTCAAAACACTCTTGGTGGATAATCTATATCTTCTACTATTTTTTTTTCATCACTTATTCCTTGTAGTCAGATTTTTGTGTTGTGTTGAAATTGTTGTGTTAAGTATTGACAGTAACTTCAAAATGCAAACCTATGCTCTGTCTTCTTCCCAACCATCATTTTCAAAACTTTCAACACTGAGTGTCACTTTCTTTCGTTAAAACCTGTCTTTATCATTAACTCTGACTCTTTTTAATACCACACACTTTAAGATAAGCTAGATTCAGTAACAGATACTACCAAGTCCCATTAATTTTACAAAACAAAGGTTTGCATTTTCATTCACAGTGTACTCTGGTTGGCAAGACTGTGCTATCCAGGCTAATGGAGACTCTTCATAATCATAGAGCTACATCGCCAGGAACACAAGGTCGTCTCAGTTGTGGGTAAAACATTAGTCATAGAAATCTTGAGGATAAAAGGTAGGATAAGTAAATCTAGAAAGCTCAAGAAATTCAGTAAGGCTGAAGCATACAATGTTGGAAAGGGAGGAGAAATGCTAGAGGTAGACTAAGTGTGAAGGAAAGACCACATCTTAACAATTTATGTTTGCCTATACCAAACAATTCAGTCTTTATCTTCAAACAAAATAGGCTACATGAAGAATTTAAGGATGGAGATAATACAGACTCAGACATGGTTCTATCTGTAGTGTGGAGAATAGATTAGAGACAGGAAATATTGAATTTATTATTGCGGCATAATGATTAAAAGTTATCTATGTGTATATATATATATATATAGAGAGAGAGTTTTATCCCTTATTATTATTAATTTATATTAAAAAAAATGTCTTAAAACTCCATTTAAACCATTCTTTGTGTGAATGGGAGTCTGTCTTCATTCCTTTTAAGAACATAGTGACTGAGGCCAAGGACTATTTTCTCTGGTATGTCCAGAATTTTTTGTTTCCACTTATTGAGTTATATGCTTACAGAGAGAAGTGCTTGTTTACCAACAGCAATTTGTTTTCATAATTAGGAAAGTTAATTTAATACTATGTTAAGCAATTTAGCTCAGACAGTAAAGCATCTGCTTGCAATGCAGGAGACCCGGGTTCGACCCCTGGGTTGGGAAGATCCCCTGTAGAAGGAAATGGCAACCCACTTCAGTACTCTTACCTGGAAAATCCTATGGACAGAGGAGCCTGGTAGCTCCAGTCCATGGGGTATCAAAGAGTCAGACACAACTGAGTGACTTCACTCACTTTAAGCAATTTAGATACAAGGGCAGAAAAAATAAAGTATTTTCATTTTTATAAAACTAAATGGAATGATTAAGTAATAGCAATTCAAGGTTCCTAAAGGATTTTATTAGATGAGTTGCATATATGAAAACTGCACAAGAGAATGGTAGAAAGAGATGTATTAATATCCTCCTGTTGTTATACCGTATTACCACAAAAATAGTAACTTCAAACAACGCAAATGTATTATTTTACCATTTAAAACTCAGAAGCCCATAATAAATCTTGGGGAGCTAAAATGAAGTTATCGACAAGGTTGTGTTCCTTCAGGAGGCACAAGGGTAGGATCTAGTAGTATTTGCCTTTTCCACCTTCTATAGCAGTGGTCCCCAACCCTTTTGACACCAGGGCCTGATTTTGTAGAAGATAATTTTTCCCGAGGACTAGGGGTGGGGTCTGATTTGCGGATGATTCAGTCGCATTACATTTATTGTACACTTTTATCTAATGCTGCTGCTAATCTGACAGGAGGTACCAGTCCACAGCTAAGAATATGGAGACTCCAGTTCTATAGATCACCCTTATACCTTGACTTCTGGTCCTCTTCCATATTCAGAGCCAATAATGGCATCATTCTGGCCTCTGCTTCCATGGTTACATCTCTTTCTCAGACTCTGACCTTCCTGCCTCCTTCTTATAAGAACCCTTTTAATTACATTGTTGTTGTTATTTAGTTGCTAAGTCATGGCCAGCTCTTTGTGACACCCTGGACTGCAGCATATCAAGCTTCCCTGTCCTTCACTGTCTCCCAGAGTTTGCTCAAACTCATATGTTCATTGAGTTGGTGATGCTATCCAACCATCTCATTCTCTATTGCCCCCTACTCCTCTTGCCCTCAGTCTTTCCCAGCATCAGGGTTTTCCAATGTGTCGGCTCTTTGCTGACTTTAATTACTTTAGGACCAATTATCTAGTAAAGGTAATCTCTCAACACCAAGCTTCTTAACCTAAGAGTGCAAAGTCATCTTTGTCATGTGAGGTTACATATTCTCAGGTTTTGGGGTCTAGGATATGGGCATCTTTGAGGGAGTCATTATTTAGCCTGCCATGTGAATAAAAAACAAAATTTATAATGATTCTGTACTCAAAACTGTATGTTATCCCTGGAAGGAACCAAATCCAGTAAATCCCAAGAAGCATATGGATGTGGTTTATAGAAAGGAAGGAATGAAGAAAGGAAGCACCAGAGGAAAGAAGGGGCCCACATGCCAATTCTTGGAACATAGCCATGAGTCTCAAAGTCCTTAGTCCTCTCCAAAAACACACATATGTTCATAACTTAAAATCCAGTGTATCACTTTTTTTTTTTTTTTTACTTTACAATACTGTATTGGTTTTGCCATACATTGACATGAATCTGCCATGGGTGTACATGAGTGTATCACTTTTAAAAAAAATATTCCTGATGTACCTTAAAAAAAAAAAAAGATTCGCAATTTCATCTTTAAAGCACCATTCCCTGTTGACTTGTAATCATCTGCTAGATCTAGAGAGAGTAAACTAACCTGAGAGTTGTTCTCCTTAGAATTGCTGTGTTTCATAGTCACTCTTCTTCACACCCTGTTTCCCTCCCAGGACTGGGTAAGACAACAGTTCTCAGGAGGTGGCAGGGAGACTGAAGGAAAGAAGAAAACTCTAATCCTGAAAAATAGGAAGAAACTAACTATTCTCTCCTGTGCCACTGCAGATATTCCAGCTTGAAGCAGGTCTGGGTCAAGGGAGGAGGTTACTTAACACTAAATCAAGTTGAGAGTCTTGATTAATATTTTGGACTTGACATTCTTAGCAAATTGAGATGGTGACCCAATGACTGCCTGTTATCTATGAGTGAGCAGGAAAGTCATGAAGCATGCTAGAGATCTCATCCATGAGCAGGGGAAGACTCTGCCATAAATAAAGCATAAAGGAACTGATGGGAAATAGAATATAAAACTGTATATCGATTCCCTAGTGATTTTTAAAATTATTTAATATGCCCTGTCAGCATACTATAATAGGAAAGGAGGGTTGGCCCCAAGGAGAAATGAAGGCTGTATATTTTTAAATTTTCTTCATTCACTCTTTACTTAAACTCCATGGGACACAGTGTAAAATGAGAAACATGCTCATGAGTTTTAATACCTTACTAGCCAAGTGGAGAAGGAAATGACAACCCACTTCAGTGTTCTTTCCTGGAGAATCCCAGGGACAGGGGAGCCTGGTGGCTGCCTTCTGTGGGGTCGCACAGAGTCAGACATGACTGAAGCGACTTAGCAGCAGCAGCCAAGTGAATATGATCAACAGAGCTGTTTTAAACAATGTCATTTCACTCAGTGGCAGATAAAAAAGACATGGTATGTTGTTGTACATAAAAAGCACTTTTAAAGGGAAACAAAAGCATATATGTTAAAAACAGAGTTGGAGATAGTGGTGAACATTGCACAGTAAGAAAAGAAAGACTTAAAGGGTGGTTGCTTATGTTATGCACCTTTTCCCCATCTATTGACTTTGCTTTGATTGAAAAAAGTTGCCATTTAGCAAATGAAGAAAGTTTTTCTTTTAAAATGATTTCATATAGTAAGCCTGCTGCTGAAGTGGCTTGCATCAAATATTTCTGGTATATATTGAAATGGAAGTTCATTTTACTTTCTGTATTACTGCTTCAGCAATAACATGAGCAATAATTAGGTAAAGTTACTGTGTGAGTAAACATAAATAGATTCATTCCATTAAAATATAGATATAAATATATATATGTGTGTGCATATATATGTATATATTAGTATGTAATATTTCTTTGTTACATAATGAGATGTGACACTGCAGTTTGCTTTGGTAAGGATTAAGCTCATGAAAGCCTCACTTTAAAAGCTTTTCAGTTACAACCTCATTAGCAGAGTTATATTGCTAGCATGTTTACAGACCCAAGCTCTTTTTAGTATCTTCCAAATGTAGAGTATTTCACTGAACTTAAATGCTCTTTTCTCCCATTTTATGGGTACAAGGTCAAAGTTATAGCATAAGATATTGACTGAGTTTCTTTTAAAATAGCAAGGCTGCAATATTTATGCAAATTAGCACTTTTTTCAATTTAGCATTTTAATTTTGAAGGTCACACTCATAAAGACCATGGAGACTTCTTACCGTAAGGCTTCTGAATTTTTTAGAGCATAATTGAATTGTCTGGATAGGTGGGAGATTGAAATACCAGCTATGTCATCTAACTCATCATATTACTTACACATTTTTTTTTCATCATACTAATAAAATTTTTTATAAGCATGCTTCTTTCTTAAATTGGCTATTTGGTTCTTTATAAAGAACACCTCATTGAGAGTTGTTGAGAAACCGAAGTGTGTCTTTAGTTTTCTGTAGAGTAACACATTTCTCCTGCCTGTGTTCTTTAGTGATCAAATACTGCTTATTAGAGACATAATGTCAGCACAGTAATTTAGGATTAGATAAGAGATGAAGGAAATGTAGAAATGGAAAGATATACCCATCTGAAGGCAGTATTCCAGAGAATATCAAGGAGAGATAAGAATGCAAAGAAATAGAGGAAACAATAGAATGGGAAAGACTAGAGATGTCTTCAAGAAAATTAGAGATACCAAGGGAACATGTCACTCAAAGATGGGCATAATAAGGGACAGAAATGGTATGGACCTAACAAAAGCAGAAGATATTAAGAACAAGTGGCAAGAATACACAGATGAACTATACTAAAAAGAACCTAATTTCTCAGATAACCATGATCTTGTGATCACTCACACAAAGCCAGATATCCTCGAATGTGAAGTCAAGTGGACCTTAGGAAGCATCACTATGAACAAAACTAGTGGAGGTGATGAATTCCAGCCAAGTATCTTCAAATCCTAAAAAAGTGATACACTCAATATGCCAACAAATTTGGAAAACTTAACAGTGGCCACTGATGCAAAGAGTTGACTCATTGAAAAAGACCCTGCTGCTCAGAAAGATTGAAGGCAGGAGGAGAAGTGAATGACAGAGGATGACATGGTTGGATGGCAACACTGATTCAATGGACTTGAGTTTGAACAAACTCCAGGATAAATGTTGAGAAAACTTTTACAGGGCAACACATCTTTTCCTGATGAAGAATTATTCAGTATATATTTTATTATGCAATAAATTTTCATCTTTACAAATTTAGGGTTTTATGTCGGTTATTGTTTTTGTTGAAACTCAAGTACCCAGGTGCCTTCTACTGATCATTATTCTTTAGGATGTTTTATAAGAGAGGAGGGAGAAAGGTACAGTCAACTGCATTTGTTGTCCTTGAGCATTGTGATGGAATGAGTTGTCCAATTAAGATCCATGTTTCCAGGTGGGACCTCTCGTTGAGAGCCAGTTAGGATCGGATGAGACTATGGGATTTTGTGAGATCTTATGAGAGAGGAACACTGGTCGGATGATGTTGTCTTATGAAAGAGTAAGAGACAATGGAGCTCTCTTTGCAGATATATAAAGGAAAGGACATATGAAGACACCACAAGAAAGTGGCCAGGAAAAGATTTCTAATCAGAAACTGAATCTGATGGCACCTTGATCATGGACACTAGAACTGTGAGAAAATAAAATTCTGTTATGGCAGCCCAAGCTGATGAATAAAAATATGCAGTATGACTATAACTGTAAAAACTTGCCCTTTAAGTCTTAGCTCATTTTGTCCTCAGTAGATGAAGTTTCATATCATGAAAAACTCACCAAATGATTTATAAATAAATAATTTAGAACTGTTTATATGGGTAAATGATGGAAACCAGGCCATACCCCCACAACTGGAGTGGGACATATCATTGAATTCCACTTAAAACTGATGTTTTTAAAATCTAAATATATACTAAAAAGTACCAAAACTTTGAACCCTGCAGTATACTGAATGAACACATGGTTAAGTGTATCTTGTGCTGCTCTTTTTTATGAGCAGTTACCCAATGAGTTAGTGGTTTGGGGTGATTGTGACAATGTGCAATAAAAGGAATATGCAACAAATAATTTTGATAATATGCAATAAGAGCAAGAAAGTACTGAAATCAGATAAAAATCAATTTTATTTTTATTTTATTTTTATTTTTACTTTATTTTTCTTTACAATACTGTATTAGTTTTGGCATACATTGACATGAATCCACCATGGCTGTACATGAGCTCCCAAACATGAACCCCCCCTCCCACCTCCCACCCCACATCATCCCTCCAGATCATCCCTGTGCACTAGCCCCAACCTGCATCCTGCATCGAACATAGACTGGCGATTTGTTTCTTACATGATAGTATACATGTTTCGATGCCATTCTCCCAAATCTTCCCACCCTCTCCCTCTCCCTCAGAGTCCAAAAGTCTGCTCT
Organism: Neotragus pygmaeus; assembly: GCA_006410875.1. Taxonomy (NCBI): domain Eukaryota; kingdom Metazoa; phylum Chordata; class Mammalia; order Artiodactyla; family Bovidae; genus Neotragus; species Neotragus pygmaeus. Next base: position 924,183 of record SJYV01047883.1, on the reverse strand, counting down.
ACACATCTCTGTCTCTTTTGCTGTCTTGCATACAGGGTCATCATTAACATCTTTCTAAATTCCATATGTATGTGTTAGTATACTGTATTGGTGTTTTTCTTTCTGGCTTACTTCACTCTGTATAATCGGCTCCAGTTTCATCCATCTCATTAGTACTGATTCAAATGTATTCTTTTTAATAGCTGAGTAATACTCCATTGTGTATATGTACCACAACTTTCTTATCCAAATGAAAACAAAAACATTCATGTATGTGGTTTGCTCTGTAGAGACTAGTATGGGATATTTACATTATATTTCTAAAACTTTCCTTATGAGTGTTTTAAAATTAAGTATTGATTTGATTTTAGTTACACTCTTGGGGCCTTAGTGATAACCATGGTTCCAAGTTTTACTCTTTATTCCTCAGAAATAGAGAATCAATCAGAGAGACCATATAAGTACTTTAAAAAAATATATTTATTTTTAATTGAAAGATAATTGTTTTACAGTATTGCATTATTTTCTACCAAACATCAACATGAATCAACCATAGGTCTACCCATTTCCCCTCCCATTTGAACATCCCTCCCACCTCCTTCCCCATCCCACCTCTCTAGATTGTTACTGAACCCCAGCTTGAGTTCCCTGAGTTATACAGCAAATTCCCATTGGCTATCTATTTTACCTATCCACTGTTGTTTCCATGTTATTCTCGCCATGCCTCCCAGCTTCTTGTTTCCCCAGCAGCCATGTCCATAATTTTGTTCTCAATGTCTGTGTCTCCATTGCTGCTTTCAAATAGGTTCATCAGTACCAATTGTCTTTTTTAGATTCCATATATATGTGTTATTATTTGCAATAGCTAGGATGTGGAAGTGACCTAGGGGTCCATCAACAGATGAATGGATGAAGAAGCTGTGGTGCATAAATAAATGGAATATTACTCAGCCATAAAAAGGAATGCATTTGAGTCAGTCCTCATGAGGTGAATGAACCTATTATACAGAGTGATGTAAGTGCATTTTAAAGAGTTATTTTAGTTCTTAGAAGACTGAAATTTAAATACTATAATACCAAAAATAAAACAATTTTATTTTATTCTGTGTCAGTAATGCCAAGAGCACTATTACTTTTTTATATTTCAGTGATCATATAGTATTAAATATAAAAACATTTGCCACTTAAGATCTTTGAAGATTGAAAGATATTTCAATTTTTATTTACTTAAGATTATATCAATTAAAATATTTTCTATTCTGTTTGTACAAGACAAGAATAAGTTTGCATGTATCATATTTAAAGGTAATATCTAAATTTTATTTTTCAGATGTAAAACAGCTTAGATGCTAATAACTACATTAGTAAAAAGTAAACTGGTGAACAAATCAAAGTTATAAAGTGTATGAAAAGTCAAGTCATTATGCATAATATTAAACCTGTGGGACAAAAAGTTTTCATGAAGTTTACGTAACAGACACAGTGTGAATGATATCATTTATTATGTACTGCTAAAAATGAAAATTCACAAGTGTAAAAGAGTCTTATTTATTTTATGATGTTTTTATATCATCCAGCTAAGAAATTAGCAGGACTAAGGCTCTATCAGTTTACAAATATTATTATTTATTCCATTGAAACAATTACACTTTTTCCATTTTCCATTTAAGAAGAAAAAATTAGCCTCAAGCAATTTTTAAATTCTTAGTTAGTGAATAGAACATATTCTTTTTAACACCTCAGACCATGGAATTCTCTAGGCCGGAATACTAGAGTAGGTAGCCATTCCCTTCTCCAGGGGATGTTCCCAACCGGGGGATTGAACCCAGGTCTCCTGCATTGCAGGCAGACTCTTTATAGTCTGAGTCACCAGGGAAGCCCCTTTAAGATCTCACCCATGTTTAAGTCTAGAGGAGAAAAATGACAACCCACTCAAGTATTCTTGCCTAGAAAATCCCATGGACAGAGGAGGGTGGTAGTTTACAGGACACAGAATTGCAGAGTTTGACATAACAAAAGTGACTGAGCATAGCAAAGTATACAATTACTTTGTACACGGTTAGGAAAAATATATATTATTTGATACAAAATCATCTTCACTCACCAGGGAATTCTAAAATCAATTAATGAGAAATAATAAGGAACAAAAGAAAATTGTATTAAATTCATCCCTCAAAATTGTCCCAAATTCTTAAAAATTATCCTATGAAACTTTACTGAAATGGTTTATAACAATTTGAAAGAATTGAGAATAATTATAAGATTTAAAATTCTGTATCATGCATTACTGCTAATTTCAAAATGAAACATTAGTAAATTTAAGGAAAGTTAGAAGTTCTTGTTTTGCTTCAGTTCAGTTCAGTTCAGTCGCTCAGTCGTGTCTGACTCTTTGCGACCCCATGAATCGCAGCATGCCAGGCCTCCCTGTCCATCACCAACTCCCGGAGTTCACTTAAACTCACGTCCAGTGAGTCAGTGATGCCATGCAGCCATCCCATCCTCTGTTGTCCTCTTTTCCTCCTGCCCCCAATCCCTCCCAGCATCAGAGTCTTTTCCAATGAGTCAACTCTTCTCATCAGGTGGCCGAAAGTACTGGAGTTTCAGCTTTAGCATCATTCCTTCCAAAGAAATCCCAGGGCTGATCTCCTTTAGAATAGACTGGTTGGATCTCCTTGCAGTCCAAGTTTTGCTTAGTTTATTTTTAACATTTTTGTTTTGTTGTGTACTTTTAAAGAAAAATGCCATTTACTCACAGAAGCTGAATTTTAACACAAATGTAAAGTTTGATTAAAAAAAAAAGAAAGAAAGGTAGCTGTTAGATTAGATTTGCAGAGAAAAAATAAATGAATTATCCTGTAACTTGAAATAACTTTTTGTTATAGTGAGCTACAATCAAAATGGAACTTATAATGTAACTATGTTTACTTACAACTTACCTGCTATTATTAGAAATTAATTATTGTAGACTTCCCAAAAGCCACTAGAAAAGCCTGCTGATAAAGCAAAGGAGAACATCATACCCCTAGATTCCTAGTAGATATCCCAATTAGGAAAATCAGAAAGGCTATTAGGAGGTTTTTGGCTTAGTGATTTTAATATAAGTATTGCAGAGTGAATGATTGGAGTTGGCTAGAACTGTTTAATGATAACTTTAGATTGGAAGGCACAAAATTGTAAGAGGGTTGAAGTAATCCTTGGTGAACAGTCTGTTTCATATCCAGTGAATAAATATTTCTAAGCCAGCACACACACACACAGAAATATATCACAGTAAGTGAGTGTGACCCCTGTATTGTTTAACATTGAGCCAGGAGAGGATGGCTGATTCTTGTAGCATTTCCTACAGGCACAGGAGTTGTGTTGATTAGTTCTTTGTTCCTCACTTTGATCACTCTTCACTCTACACTAGAAAATAAATCATTATGGTCTGGGGACATGATAAATCCAGGTTTACACAATTGTTTGATTTGTCATGGTCATAGATTTTCTGAGGGTAGATATTTACATTCTTGGTCTTCTTGTTAAAAATTCATTTTACCATTTTACATGATGGTGGGTGTGCTGTAGCATTTAAAACTTGGGAGGTCACATTTGACCCTTAACACAACAAAAACTGAGAGAAGGGCTATAATTAGAGTTTTTAATCCTGGAGCCCAAATTTACTCCAAATGAAATGAACAGATCCCATTTCTAACACAAAGAGCACATAGAAAGATTTATGGAAGTATTAAGCAAATTACTTGCATTCTTGATTCCTTTGATCATTTTCAAGATCAATTTGATAATCTCAGAGATCTCTCTGAAAGCATGGGGTGTTTATTCCCTAAAAATAAATCAACTCACTAAACCAATATCATATGCAAAGTAGCTTGTTCGATTTCATCAACCTTTCAGGCAAGGCATTCTTGGCTTTTTGTGAAATTGCCTGATTCTCCTACAATTCTCTGAACAAGAAGCATGATTCTTCCCACTTTCTAGGCCTTTCATAATGCATGATGTGGGAAGGCTTGGTGGCTGAAGAAAACTTCAAAATTTCTGTTCAGTGGTAAAATTTTTGAACTCATACCAAGGCACAGTTGATTTTCTATTGGGGATTAAAGATCTCTGTCTTAAAGTGGAAATTAATGGGTAAAACTGAACCCTGGAAGCCCCAGAGGTCTGTGTTATAGAAGAAGATAAAGAAGCAGGGCAGAAAAAGCCTGGTGATTTTCCTTTGACAGTATATATTGCCAAGGAATCTGGACAGTCTGGTAATGATAGTTAACATTTGTACTTTGTGTGGTTGTTAAAAATATAGCTGTTTATTGTCTGTTACTCAGTCTTTACAATAACCCTAAGAAGTAGGTACTTCCATAACCACCAACTTACTGAGACAGAGTTAGTTCAAATAACTTCCAGGTATCTCTTAACAAGTAGATAGTGATGATGGTGGTGGTTTCAAACCCAACCTCAGGAAAATTTTTTAATCATTATAAAATATCACCTCTCAGATAATAGAGATGTTAATTAACTCACTTGAGGAATTCCTTTCATAATGCGTATATCAAACCATCACGTTGTACACATTAAATATATTACAATTTTGTATGCCCTCCATAAAGGTAGAATAAAATAAAGTAACCTCTGTAAAGTTAGAATAAAATAAAATAGTCACCTCTCAAAAGTCAGTAGGACTGTAAGGAATTTCCCTGGTGGTTCAATGGTTAAGACTCCATGACTCCTTGCTTCCAAAACAGGGAGCATAGATTTGATCCATGGTTGGAGAACTAAGATCCTGCTTGCCATGAGGAGCAGTCAAAAAAAAAAAAAAAAAAAAAGTTAGTAGGACTTTAAAAGAAAATAATAGTTAAAGCCAGACAATCTCTGCAAGCCTTTATAAAATTTATTTTGCCTAGAAATTTAAAATAAAAAGTCTTAAAATATCTACTCCATATGATGGACTTTTGGAGGCAAAAGAAAATCTGAATTTTATGAAAATCCAGAAAATCTGAATAATATGAATAAATGTACTATTTTTCTAATGAATTAAATCGTAAATATATCAGAAAGGGTAATGAATAGGCTTGTCAGTAACTGTGTTTATGAATTTCTGATCTATGTAAAAAGTATGCTTTAATGTGGAGTTTTATATTAGGCTACATTTGTTTTGACTCCATTTAATGTGAAATAAAGTTGGACAGAGCTTGACAGCTAGTTTTTGAATGATTCTAACCAAATTTCACTAAATTGTGAAATTGATTAGCCACTTATTCATATGGCTAAATTCTATATTGAGGCTTTTTTATATACTGAAAATAATTCTTTGCTTTATTATCTTAGCTGATCAAGGTTTTGTTTACTCTAGGTCTGAGGTCTTCATAAGCAAAAAAAAAAAAAAAAGCTAAAGGAAGCATTTGCTTTTTTAAGAACATTTAAAATGAAATGAAGTTCAGGTTCACCTTGAGACATCAAACATCATTTCTAATTATTTGCTTTTTCTTCAACCTTAATTGGAAAATTGATCATTTAAAAATTGTATTTGAAGTGTAAAGAAATGTGATCCATGGAGAAAAGAAAAGTACTACATACTGGGTTTGAAGCTTCGTGAAAGTCTTAACAAGATGCTTAGTCATACTTTAAGAATCATGTACCCAATACTTTGGATTAGAGCTTAAAGGAAAAGACATTTTAATCAATTTTTTTGGCTATTAAAATTAAATGTGAGAGTGGAGGAGAAATAAGAGGTAGAAGAAAGGATTGAAAAGAAATACTTTCATGCCGAACTTGGAAAGCAATCTGTTTTCATTACAAATAAACCTTACTAGACATTCATAGGGAGAAGGCAATGGCAACCCACTCCAGTACTCTTGCCTAGAAAATCCCATGGACAGTGGAGCCTAGTAGGCTACAGTCCATGGGGTCTCGAAGAGTTGGACTGAGATGACTGAGAGACTTCACTTTCACTTTTCACTTTCATGCATTGGAGAAGGAAATGGCAACCCACTCCAGTGTTCTTGCCTGGAGAATCCCACGGGGCGGGGGAGCTGCTGGGCTGCCATCTATGAGGTCGCACA
>SJYV01047883.1:891019-917873 GCA_006410875.1 Neotragus pygmaeus | reverse complement strand
AAAAAAAAAAAAAAAAAAAGTTAGTAGGACTTTAAAAGAAAATAATAGTTAAAGCCAGACAATCTCTGCAAGCCTTTATAAAATTTATTTTGCCTAGAAATTTAAAATAAAAAGTCTTAAAATATCTACTCCATATGATGGACTTTTGGAGGCAAAAGAAAATCTGAATTTTATGAAAATCCAGAAAATCTGAATAATATGAATAAATGTACTATTTTTCTAATGAATTAAATCGTAAATATATCAGAAAGGGTAATGAATAGGCTTGTCAGTAACTGTGTTTATGAATTTCTGATCTATGTAAAAAGTATGCTTTAATGTGGAGTTTTATATTAGGCTACATTTGTTTTGACTCCATTTAATGTGAAATAAAGTTGGACAGAGCTTGACAGCTAGTTTTTGAATGATTCTAACCAAATTTCACTAAATTGTGAAATTGATTAGCCACTTATTCATATGGCTAAATTCTATATTGAGGCTTTTTTATATACTGAAAATAATTCTTTGCTTTATTATCTTAGCTGATCAAGGTTTTGTTTACTCTAGGTCTGAGGTCTTCATAAGCAAAAAAAAAAAAAAAAGCTAAAGGAAGCATTTGCTTTTTTAAGAACATTTAAAATGAAATGAAGTTCAGGTTCACCTTGAGACATCAAACATCATTTCTAATTATTTGCTTTTTCTTCAACCTTAATTGGAAAATTGATCATTTAAAAATTGTATTTGAAGTGTAAAGAAATGTGATCCATGGAGAAAAGAAAAGTACTACATACTGGGTTTGAAGCTTCGTGAAAGTCTTAACAAGATGCTTAGTCATACTTTAAGAATCATGTACCCAATACTTTGGATTAGAGCTTAAAGGAAAAGACATTTTAATCAATTTTTTTGGCTATTAAAATTAAATGTGAGAGTGGAGGAGAAATAAGAGGTAGAAGAAAGGATTGAAAAGAAATACTTTCATGCCGAACTTGGAAAGCAATCTGTTTTCATTACAAATAAACCTTACTAGACATTCATAGGGAGAAGGCAATGGCAACCCACTCCAGTACTCTTGCCTAGAAAATCCCATGGACAGTGGAGCCTAGTAGGCTACAGTCCATGGGGTCTCGAAGAGTTGGACTGAGATGACTGAGAGACTTCACTTTCACTTTTCACTTTCATGCATTGGAGAAGGAAATGGCAACCCACTCNTTGCCTAGAAAATCCCATGGACAGTGGAGCCTAGTAGGCTACAGTCCATGGGGTCTCGAAGAGTTGGACTGAGATGACTGAGAGACTTCACTTTCACTTTTCACTTTCATGCATTGGAGAAGGAAATGGCAACCCACTCCAGTGTTCTTGCCTGGAGAATCCCACGGGGCGGGGGAGCTGCTGGGCTGCCATCTATGAGGTCGCACAGAGTCGGCCACAACTGAAGTGACTTAGCAGCACCAGCAGCATACATTCATAACCCAGTATTGGCTGGGGTTAAGGCTTCATATCATTATGGCAGCTATTTTGAAGTTGGTAGATTTCAAAGTTTTGCAGCCTATTAAATACTTGTTTAAGAAAAATTGAAATGCCAACTGTATAAAGATGCCCTGACTTTGAGAAATGTAATCTGCCTGCAGTGCAGGAGATGCAGGAGACACGTGTTAAATCATTGGATCTAGAAGATACCCTAGAAGAGGGGAATGGCAACCCAATCCTATATTCTTGCCAGGAAAATCTCATGGTCAGAGGAGCCTGCAAACTACAATCCATGGGGTCTCAAAGAGCTGGACATGACGGGGAGGACTGAGCACACACAGAACAATCAATATGTTAAACTGGCATTTACAAAAGGACAGAACTTGATTTAAACACAGATTTTTATTACAAGGGGTAAGTAAGAAAAGGGGAAATTTACCATACTAATCAATTAGCAGAAGTGTTCCTAAATCTTTTCTTGATTTCTATAATAAAAGATATACACTCTTACAAGTTGTATAATTGTGCTTAAAGAAATACCAATCAGGAAATTAATGATAAAGTAAGAAAGCAAAACTATATACTCTTAGGACTAGATAACAGATTTTCTTTTAGATGTTCAAATTAATATTCATGTTGAGTGCAAAGTAAATATATCAACTGTTATTGAAGTCTTTGAAATATAGTATTTTAATCCAGTACCCATTAACATGCATATATATCCTAAAATGTGAATTTTAATGGAGATTTATATAGATAATATAAAAAGGCAAGCTAGAAAAATTAGATGTGCTAGTTCATATTCATGTTTAGATAATACAACTTTATTATTTTTAATTGGTACGTTTTAATTTTCAGATTCCATCACAGATAAAATGATCTTTTTTGTTTATTCTGATGGTTAGAGGAATACTACAACATGTTGTATTAAAAAAGGAACTCACCAGATGAAGTTTTATGATGTTCATACATAACATTTTGGGAATTATGATATACCAGCTATTTACTTTTATGCATTCTGATATTTTAGGACATAGCCCACTAGGTTCCTCTGTCCATGGGATTTCTGTCCAGGCAAGAATATTGAAGTGGGTTGCCATTTTCTTCTCCAGAGGATCTTCCCAACCCAGGGATCAGCCCAGGTCTCCTGCATCTCTTGAAATGGTAGCCAGATTCTTTACTAACTGCTCTGCCTGGGAAGCCAAATATTTTACTAGTTTTAATAATTCACTTATTTTTTTAGTCCACTTTATGTAATTATAACATTTAGATTTTCTGCTAAAATTGATAAGTTTCTTAACATCAGCTTTATTTAAATATTATTACCTTTCAAAATTATTTGCAATGAGATAGTGATCTTTATAAAAAAATTATTATTGAATATTGAGCACTATTTGTTTGGTTCCCTTAATTTTCAAGTGTTGAGTCAGACTCAGAAGAGAAAATTTCGAGTTCTTTTTAGAAGCCCATTATAGTTTGCCAAAATGTCAAAGTACTCAACATTAACTTGAATAAAGTGAATTTGAATGATTGTTGAGCCATTCATGGAATAAAATTTGAGGTGAAAATGGGGGATAATTCTGTGAGTGTTAGGAAGAATAGTTCCTGGAGTTAGTTACTTAATGCAGTTACTTAAGTTTAACTAGTATGTATGTGTGTGAAGGCTAAGGGAAAACCTTTTTCAGTTCTGTTAGGACAAGAAGAAAAAGAGGGAGAGGTGCAGATAGCCATCCAAGAAACAGATGCTAAAATAAGCAGATTAAGTATCTGGAGTGAGTGCTAAACATTTAGCTAAAACCAGACAATGAAATGCTTGTGGCATAGATAGATATTTTATAAGGAAGGTGAGGATACAGCTAGGAGAAAGCATTGTGGTTGTTTGGGAGGGGTCTTGTTTCCTATACTAGTTGGTTGAGTTATCTGGGTCAGAGTAGTTTCAAGATTAAATGCCAATATGAAATAAACGGGATTCCCTGGTGGCTCAGGTGGTAAAGAATCTGCCTGCAAAGCAGGAGACCTGACTTCGATCCCTGCTTTGGGACGATCCCCTGAAGGAGGAAGTGGCAACCCACTCTGGTATTCTTACGCGGAAAATCCCATGGACAGAAGAGTATGGCAGACTACAGTCCGTGGGATCACAAAGAATCAGACACAACTGAGTGACTTTCACTTCATGAAATAAATATATTTTTGTTTTTTTTTAAAAAACTTACTTTATTAAAAATTGTTTTCAGAAGCAATCTTTTAATTGAGATATGGAATTCAGTGCAGTTGTTCAGTCATGTCCAACTCTGCAACCCCAAGGTCTGCAGCATGCCAGTCCTCCCTGTCCATCACCAAAACTGGAACCTACTCAATCTCATATCCACTGAGTCAGTGATGCCATCCAACCATCTCATCCTCTGTCGTCCCCTTCTCCTCTCACCTTCAATCNCGAAGAATTGATGCTTTTGAACTGTGGTGTTGGAGAAGACTCCTGAGAGTCCCTTGGGCTGCAAGGAGATTCAACCAGTCCATTCTAAAAGAGATGAGTCCTGGGTGTTCATTGGAAGGACTCATGCTAAAGCTGGAACTCCAATAGTTTGGCCACCTCATGAGAAAGAGTTGACTCATTGGAAAAGACTCTGATGCTGGGAGGGATTGTGGGCAGGAGGAGAGGGGATGACAGAGGATGAGATGGTTGGATGGGATCACTGACTGGCTGGACATGAGTTTGAGTGAACTCTGGGAGTTGGTGATGGATAGAGATGCCTGGCATGCTGTGCTTCATGAGGTCACAAAGAGTTGGACACGACTGAGTGACTGAACTGAACTGAACTAAGAGAAATTTCATGTCACTATTCATGCAACAAATGACTACCAGATTTCTGTTATGTGTAAATCTGTGTTTGATACTGTAATTCAAGAATATTATAAATTTCATGAAAATTTCTTCTTGCATTCTGAATTTCAGTTTTTAATTATTCTGGAAATGTCTACATCTAATATTTCTTACATGTTTTATTCACTAGTATTTTATGAAGGAGATCAAATGAGTTTTCCAAGCTGGAGATACCTCAAAGCTACACATAAGTTATGACGGGAGTGATTATCCACAGTCAGTCACCTCTTTTGGCCCTTCATGAATGCAATCACAGGAATCAGCTAAAATAATTAAAGCTATCAGCTTGAAATGTTCTCTCACTGTGAGTCAATAAACTTGAGCAAAATGNCTACACATAAGTTATGACGGGAGTGATTATCCACAGTCAGTCACCTCTTTTGGCCCTTCATGAATGCAATCACAGGAATCAGCTAAAATAATTAAAGCTATCAGCTTGAAATGTTCTCTCACTGTGAGTCAATAAACTTGAGCAAAATGCATACATCTCTGAAACATCTTGCAAATAAAGAATGATTGTGCTGAAAAAAAAAAAAAAAAAACCAGTGTCAATGGCCCACAGTGACAAGTTTTTTTTTTTTAATCAGAATTTAAATGAGATCTTCCTTTAAATATAATCTCTTGGCTTACATCATTTTAAAACTAGTTCAGATGCTCTCATGATTCATAGAACTCCCTGGGTTCTCTTGCTCTATCCATAATTAAGTGAAGAATGCAAGTAAAAATTACTATTATCTAAAATCTTCTAAAAGTTTGACACATTTTTCTTTCCTCTATTTTCTCCTTTTAAACTTTGTACTGGAAAAAGAAGATATATGATAATCTATGTCATATTCAATTACCATTCTTAAAAACATTAATTAAGCTTAGGGAATTACTGCCATTTATAAAACAAGAAACATAATGATTTGCAAAATCTATAACAGAAATAAGTAGCAAGTCAACTTACAACAAGCTTATTCTTCCATTGATTCATCATAGAAAATTTAAGAACACTGATCACTAGACTAAAAACAAACTTAGCTAAACCATTAAAGCAAAATGTGTGTAAATGTATGCTAATGTATTTAGAAGACTGACACCAAAGATTTGGAATGCAGTAGAAAATGATACATACATATATACTATTATTTAACCTTTTGGTATCATGGGACTCTGAGAAATGACAATCCAAATTAGTGCATGCAAGTCAAGAGGCAATGGATAGAACCAGACATGAAAAAAGGGACTGGTTCAAAATTGGGAAAAGAGTATGTTAAGGCTGTATATTGCCACCCTGATTATTTAACTTACATGCAGACCACATCATGTGAAATGCTGGGCTAGATGAATCACAAGCTGCAATCAAGATTGCTGGGGGAAATATCAACAACCTCTGATATGCAGATGATACCACTTTAATGGCAGGAAGTGAAAGAAGAACTAAAGAACCTCTTAATGAAGATGAAAGAGGAGAGTGAAAAAGCTGGTTTAAAACTCAACATTCAAAAAACTATCATGATGCCATCCAGTCCTATCACTTCATGGCAAATAGATGGGGAAAATGTGGAAACAGTGTCAGATTTCATTTTCTTCAGCTCCAATATCACCTGATGTGAAGAGCTGACTCACTGGAAAAACTGAGGTCAAGAGGAGAAGGGAGACAGAGGATGAGATGGTTGGTTGGCATCACTGATTCAGTGGACATGAGTTTGAGGAAACCCAAGGAGATAGTGATGGATAAAGAAGCCTGGTGTGCTGCAGTTCATGGCGTCGCAAAGAGTCAGACATNCATCCAGTCCTATCACTTCATGGCAAATAGATGGGGAAAATGTGGAAACAGTGTCAGATTTCATTTTCTTCAGCTCCAATATCACCTGATGTGAAGAGCTGACTCACTGGAAAAACTGAGGTCAAGAGGAGAAGGGAGACAGAGGATGAGATGGTTGGTTGGCATCACTGATTCAGTGGACATGAGTTTGAGGAAACCCAAGGAGATAGTGATGGATAAAGAAGCCTGGTGTGCTGCAGTTCATGGCGTCGCAAAGAGTCAGACATGACTCAGCAGCTGAACAACAACAACAAAAAAGAAACCAGGAATCATGATATTAATTTTAAATACAGCAGGTTTAAAAGTAAGGAAAGTCTTAAGGATAAAGAAGGGCATTCAGTTCAGTTTAGTTGCTCAGTCGTGTCCAACTCTTTGTGACCCCGTGAATCACAGCACACCAGGCCTCCCTGTTCACCACCATCTCCCGGAGTTCACTCAGACTCACGTCTATTGAGTCCGTGATGCCTTCCAGCCATCTCATCCTCTGTCGTCCCCTTCTCCTCCTGCCCACAATCCCTCCCAGCATCAGAGTCTTNCTGGCTGAATGGATACAAAAACAAGACCTTTATATATGCTGCCTACAAGAGAACCACCTCAAAACAAGGGACACATACAGACTGAAAGTAAAGGGCTGGAAAAAGATATTCCATGCAAATAGAGACCAAAAGAAATCAGGAGTAGGAATACTCATATCTGATAAAATAGACTTTAAACAAAGGCTGTGAAAAGAGACAAAGAAGGCCACTATATAATGATTAAAGGATCAATCTAAGAAAAAGATATAACAGTTATAAATATATATGCACCCAACTTAGGAGCACCGCAATATGTAAGGCAGATGCTAATAAGTATGAAAGAGGAAATTAACAGTAACACAATAATAGTGGGAGACTTTAATACCCCACTCACATCTACGGACAGATCAACTAAACAGAAAATTAACAAAGAAATGCAGGCTTTAAATGATACAATAGACCAGTTAGACCTAGTTGATATCTATAGGACATTTCACCCCAAAACAATGAATTTCACCTTTTTCTCAAGTGCTTACGGAACCTTCTCCAGGATAAATCACATCCTGGGCCATAAATCTAACCTTGATAAATTCCAAAAAATTGAAATCATTCCAAGCATCTTTTCTGACCATAATGCATTAAGATTCGATCTCAATTACAGGAGAAAAACTATTAAAAATTCCAACATATGGAGGCTGAACACCACGCTTCTGAATAACCAACAAATCACAGAAGAAATCAAAAAAGAAATCAAAGTATGCATAGAAATGAATGAAAATTAAAACACAACAATCCAAAACCTTTGGGACATTATAAAAGCAGCACTAAGAGGAAAGTTCATAGCATTACAGGCATACCTCAAGAAACAAGTCAAATAAATAACCTAACTCTACACCTAAAACAACTAGAAAAGGAAGAAATGGAGAACCCCAGAGTTAGTAGAAGGAAAGAAATNTGAGAGTCCCTTGGACAGCAAGGAGATCCAACCAGTCTATCCTAAAGGAAATCAGTCCTGAATGTTCATTGGAAGGATTGATGTTGAAGCTGAAACTCCAATCCTTTGGCAACCTTATGTGAAGAACTGACTCATTTGCAAAGATCCTGATGCTGGGAAAGATTGAAGGTGGGAGAAGAAGGGGACGACAGAGGATGAGATGGTTGGATGGCATCACCAACTTGATGTACATGAGTCTGAGCAAGCTCCAGGAGTTGGTGAAGGATAGGGAAACCTGGTGTGCTGCAGTTCATAGAGTTGCAAAGTGTTGGACATGACTGAGTGACTGAATTGACTGACGGTGTAGTACCATGGGGTCGCAAAAATTTGGACATGACTTTCACTTTTATTCACAGCCAATATAATCTCTAGACAGATAAGTTTTTTGAGACTAGCAATGATTTCTATGAAAGCCTTTTAGATATGAGGTGCAATACGCCCACAATGTAATAACAATCTGGAGACCTTAAAAACATGAATTAATAGCCCCTGGAAAGTTTTGCAAGAGAAAGAAAGCCAAAGGTATTGAAGAAAGCACTGGGAAGTACAATGAATAGATCAAAATCTTGTTCTAAATCAGCTTTAAGATTTAAGCCTCTTGACAGGTGTGGTTCACACAATATTCTGTTTCACAGCATTGATATGATTTCAAAGCTGAGGGAGTGGCTTTAAGATATTCCACATAATCCTTGTATTTCCAACTGTTTTGTTNAATGAATAGATCAAAATCTTGTCCTAAATAAGCTTTAAGATTTAAGCCTCTTGACAGGTGTGGTTCACACAATACTCTGTTTCACAGCATTGATATGATTTCAAAGCTGAGGGGGTGGCTTTAAGATATTCCACATAATCCTTGTATTTCCAACTGTTTTCTTGTTCATAAAAACTTGCAAGCTGTCTGCATCCTCTCTTTTGGGAAAGTCAGCACAGGTTTGTTAGTCATAAAACTGCAGAACACAACATTCTTAGAAAAATGTCACATCTCCTGGTTGTGGAGTGTAATCTTGCCTTATTCAATTAAATGACTTTTCTCAGTGTTGAGATGCATAGCCAAAGGGGAACATGAATTTCCTTAATTTAAAAATGGCTGTGAACTGACAGAGTCATTTAATCATGTGGAACTAAATAGAGAGACTAGGTTCTGTTTATCTCTAGTAGAATAACAAGCTGCAAATAAATGTAAAACATTTCAGTGCATAGGTAAACCAAGGATGGTATTTCAAAATAACATACCAGGGTTCTATTTCACAAATAATATTTATATTGTTAGTTACTGAATTGTTTGCAATCTGTATGCCTTGGCAAAGAAACCCCATATCTTTCCCAATTAGATCATTTTCTTAAAAGCTTAAGTCACTTGGCATTCAGAAATCAGACATTTTTGATTGGTGAATTTTAGATCTGCCCCTAACTAGGAGACAATTAGCAAACCACAAGAGCTTTCTAAGGATTATTATGTTTTTCTATAAGTGGGGTGTAATGATTAAGATAATTTTGTCCATGCATAAGGACAGAAGTAGATTTCTTCTCCAACCCCTCTTTCTGCTACTGCTACTGCTAAGTCACTTCAGTCGTGTCCGACTCTGTGTGACCCCATAGACAGCAGCCCACCAGGCTCCCCCGTCCCTGGGAGTCTCCAGGCAAGAACACTAGAATGGGTTGCCATTTCTTTCTCCAGTGCATGAAAGTGGAAAGTGAAAGGGAAGTCGCTCAGTCGTGTCCAACTCTTCGTGACCCCATGGACTGCAGCCTACCAGGCTCCTCCATCCATGCAATTTTCCAGGCAAGAGTACTGGAGTGGGGTGCCATTGCNAGTGGGTTGCCATTTCCTTCTCCAGTGCATGAAAGTGGAAAGTGAAAGGGAAGTCGCTCAGTCGTGTCCAACTCTTCGTGACCCATGGACTGCAGCCTACCAGGCTCCTCCATCCATGCAATTTTCCAGGCAAGTGTACTGGAGTGGGGTGCCATTGCCTTCTCCAGCCCCTCTTTCTGGCCAAAGTTAACTCACACATTGGTCTGCCACCCTGGATGACAAGCCACCCTTCTGATGGCTCATGCTAGAATTCCAGGTGTGATGCTGATCTTGAGTGGCCTTGGCTTGCAGCAGCTTGAGGCAGAGTTTCAGTTCCTGCTCAGAGTCTGAAGTCAGGTTACAGCAGTGAGAACTCTGAAATCCAGTCATTAGACTACCAAGGANTGGCTCATGCTAGAATTCCAGGTGTGATGCTGATCTTGAGTGGCCTTGGCTTGCAGCAGCTTGAGGCAGAGTTTCAGTTCCTGCTCAGAGTCTGAAGTCAGGTTACAGCAGTGAGAACTCTGAAATCCAGTCATTAGACTACCAAGGACCAGTGGGCCCTTCAACTTTGTAGAAATGAAACAGAAAGAAACAAGTGTTTATAAGGAGGGAAAAAGAGTACATGTGCATATACACACGGGTGGGCTCAGAGACAGAATCACACCCTCGTGGTAGTTTGAATCCCTTATATGGGGCGTTTCTTCCCAGTTTCCTCTGGCCAATCATCTTGCTTTGCCTGGTTCTGAGTCTGTGTTTGGTATATCTCAGAGTCCTCCCATGTGTGCCTGTGCAACTCGTAACCAATCTGGATTCTAGCAAAAGGCCTCTGACATCAGTCCCCTTTTTGATTCCCTAGGACCTTTCTGTGCATGTATAGTTGGGAAGCTCTTCTTGACCTCTAGAATGAGAAACATGTGATCTCTTTTCTGAGTAGGGCTAGCTCCTCCTCTTCATCTTGGAGTATGTGTTCACATGGGACAAACTCCAGCTCTTCAGCCAAGGGCTCATCTATCTCCACTACCTCAGTGCCCAGAGGGAGGCAACTTGTCCCACAAGACTCTGTATGATCACAGAGTGTTTGTCTGAACTCACTGAAAAGGGACTGTCCTTCAGGAGAGCAAGGAGATCTACTGATATCAAAAGGCTTGTTAGGGATCTCTATGCTAAGCAGCTTCCAAACAGTAAGATTCCATAGATAAGTACAATTTCAAATAAAATCAGTCAGTTCAGTTCAGTTCAGTTCAGTCACTCATTCATGTCCAAACTTTGCAAACCCATGAATCACAGCACTCCAGGCCTCCCAGTCCATCACCAACTCCCGGATTTTACCCAAACCTCATGTCCACTGAGTCAGTGATGCCATCCAGCCATCTCATCCTCTGTCGGCCCCTTCTCCTCCTGCCCCCAATCCCTCCNATACATGACTACTGGAAAAACGATAGCTTTGACTAGACAGACCTTTGTTGGCAAAGTAATGTCTCTGCTTGTTTAGTATGCTGTATAGGTTGACCATAACTTTTCTTCAAAGGAGCAAGTGCCTTTTAATTTCATGGCTGCAGTCACCATCTGCAGTGAGTTTGGAGCCCCCCAAAATAAAGTCTCACTGTTTCCATTGTTATCCATCTATTTGCCGTGAAATGATGAAACCAGATGCCATGATCTTAGGTTTCTGAATGTTGAGTTTTAAGCCAACTTTTCAGTCTCCTCTTTTACTTTCATTAAGAGGCTCTTTAGCTCATCTTCACTTTCTGCCATAAGTGTGGTGTCATCTGCTTGTCTGAGGTTATTGATATTTCTCCCGGCAATCTTGATTCCAACTTTTGCTTCATCCAGCCTGACATTTCACATGATGTTCTCTGCATATAAGTTAAATAACCAGGGTGACAAAATACAGGCTTGACATAATCCTTTCCTGATTTGGAACCAGTCTGTTGTTCCATGTCCAGTTCTAACTGTTGCTTTTTGACCTGCATANTGAAATGATGAAACCAGATGCCATGATCTTAGGTTTCTGAATGTTGAGTTTTAAGCCAACTTTTCAGTCTCCTCTTTTACTTTCATTAAGAGGCTCTTTAGCTCATCTTCACTTTCTGCCATAAGTGTGGTGTCATCTGCTTGTCTGAGGTTATTGATATTTCTCCCGGCAATCTTGATTCCAACTTTTGCTTCATCCAGCCTGACATTTCACATGATGTTCTCTGCATATAAGTTAAATAACCAGGGTGACAAAATACAGGCTTGACATAATCCTTTCCTGATTTGGAACCAGTCTGTTGTTCCATGTCCAGTTCTAACTGTTGCTTTTTGACCTGCATACAGATTTCTCAGGAGGCAGGTCAGGTGGTCTGCTAAAGCATCTATGCTCATTAAATATTTCACTTAGGTAGAAAGAGCAGAAACCTCATTTCTGACTTACCTCATGGCCTTTGCACAAACTGTTCCCTCTGCCTGATACTCTTTCTCTGGTTAATGCCTGTTAATCCCTGGAATCTTACATTTTTCTCTACAGACCCCTACAAAGCATAGATTAGTTTTCCTGTCATTTTCTCTTATAATATTTTCTCTTGTAATTGCTCATACTTCTCTGGCACTTTACTTCATAAGTGAAGTGAAAGTCTCTCAGTTGTGTCCAACTCTTTGTGACCCCACGAACTATACAGTCCATGGAATTCTCCAGGCCAGAATACTGGAGTGGGTAGCCTTTCCCTTCTCCAGGAGATGGTTCCAACCAAGGAATCAAACCCAGGTCTCCCACATTGCAGGTGGATTCTTTACCAGCTGAGCTTCAAGGGAAGCCCAAGAATACTGGTATGGGTAGCCTACCCTTTCCATATGTGTAATTATGGGCTCATTTTTAAGATTGCTTTTTAAGTCAGTTTTTCCTATTTGTAAATGCCGGCAGTGTATCAGACATACTATTTTAAATTATATGAGGCTGTGTCTGATCTCTTATTTGATAAATGACACTATTAGTCATTAAATTATAAGAAAAAGGGAAGAAATTAGTCTAAACTGTTATACCTGGATATCTTATTGTTACTGATATTTAAGCAACAAGTTCTACAAAGTTTGTTAAATTGTTCATATCTTTATAAGAGATGAATTAATCATTTCTATGATTTTCCTTCTGCTTTGAAGAAAGATGTTCATTCTCCCAGAAATGTTAGGATATATGCTGGTTGAACACCAGCATGATAATTGTCTAACCTTTTCTATTGCAAAGAGCTCATTAGAAAATCAGAACATTAAATTGAGAATATTTACTGACAAGATTTATAAATTTGATCTATCCCAGCTGTGGTTTTAGTAAAATGCTGATTTACAAGTAATGGCCTAAATTAGCCTCACTATTTTACAAACATCTTTTAAGGTAGAAAAGCACACTACCTAATATACCATGTTAGACTATTCTCATATCTCATTAGGTTTTTGATATGTAAATATAGTTTGCATTTGGAATAATAAGTCCCTGACATCAGAAATACATAATAGCCACAGAATAATCTTGCTGTTACACATTTGTAAGCAACTGATGAATTTTAATATGGCTTGTACATATATTCTTCCCCAAATCTCTAATGGGTCAGAAGCTGGTTGCACAAGTTTGCTAAGGGAAAATGATAAATAATGTGGAATTGTTACACTCATTTCCCTACAATATTTTATGTTTTGCTTTAACATTTGAGCCTCTTATTTTTAAGGAACTTTTGTAGTAGGTACATCGTTTTTAAAATATGCAAATAAAAATTAAAGGGGCACAGTAATGATAAGAATTTGTGGAAACTGTACATTGTGTTGTAAAGCAGACAGGAAGAGTATGTCTCTAATGTGTTCATTGTGGACCGGGAATGAGAAGAAGCATAATTGCATTTCACTTGTTGATTGTGTCCTTTGTATTAAGTAACTTTTCTAGGTAAAATTGTATGACAACATAGTTTGTTTTTTTTTTAACTTATTTATTTATTGAAGGATAATTGCTTTACAGATTTTGTTGTTTTCTATCAAACCTCAACATGAATCACCCATAGGTAGACATATATCCCCTCTGTTTTGAACCTCCCTCCCATCTCCTTCCTACCCCACCCTTCTAGGTTGACACAGAGCCACTATCTCCTTCACATATGATAATATAAGTTTGACAACATAGGTTTTAAGACAAATTGCTTTCAGAATAAAACCTCACTGTATAATACAAGGAATAGATTATATTTCTGGTTCATGTAAAAATCTTCCCTGTTTTACACGTACCTTACAGTCTGTTGTTCACAGGAAGTGGAGCACATTGCGTCAGAAATTGTTTCACTGATTGGAAGAGAGAGAATATGGACTAGACTGAAATTTGCTTGTAGTCATCCAGCTGTCATAAAAGTTGTCTCATGATGCCCTCTCCCTGCTGAGGAGGGTGTTTCAGGCTAGTCTCTACCCTTCCTGCCTTTTTCCTGACACTTCCAGACCTGTACCCTAGTTGGGATGAACTGTTTGTATTACCTAGGACATAGAACCCTTACTCTCCATCACTCAACTGGAATGATACAAAGTTCACCTGCTTCTTGCTATTATGGACTGAATGTGTATGTCCTCTTAAAATTAATATTTTGAGACCAGAATCCCCAATGTGACCATATTTGGATACAGGGCCTATAGGAGGTGAATGTAAAAACTCAAAATCTTAGATGCTCAGTCATGTCTGACTCTTTTTGACTTTGTAGACTGTAGCTCACCAGGCTCCCCTGTCTGTGGAATTCTCCAGGCAAGAATATGGGAGTGGGTAGCCATTCCTTTCTCCAGGGGATCTTCCTGACACAGGGATCAAACCTAGGTCTCTCGCTTTGCCGCCAGATTCTTTAGCATCTAAGCCACCAGGAAAGCTCTGGTAATTAAGGTTAAATAAGGTCATGGAGGTGAAGCCCTGATTCAGTAGAGTTGGTATCCTTATAATAAGAGTCAGGAAAGCACTCTCTTTCTGCCTTCCTCTCCTTCTCTCTCTTCTTTGGCACGTTAGAGGTCACAAGAGCATGTAATAAGATAGCAGCCACCTAGAAGCCAAGAAAAGAGGCCTCAGAATAAAACCTACCTTGACAGTACATTGATGTTGTATGTCCCAGCCTCTAGAACTTGAGAAAATAGATTACTACTGTTAGGCTATCCCGTCTATGGTATTTTGTTATGCTGCTGCTGCTGCTGCTAAGTAGCTTCAGTCATGTCCGACTCTGTGCGACCCCATAGACAGGAGCCCACCAGGCTCCCCCGTCCCTGGGATTCTCCAGGCAAGAACACTGGAGTGGGTTGTCATTTCCTTCTCCAATGCATGAAAGTGAAAAGTGAAAGTGAAGTTGCCCAATTGTGTCCAACTCGTACTGACCCTATGGACTGCAGCCTACCAGGCTCCTCTGCCCATGGAATTTTCTAGGCAGGAGTACTGGAGTGGCTTGCCATTGCCTTCTCCGATGGTAGCCCTAGCCAACTAATATAATTAGTTTGCTATTCTTTAGAACTAAGATAGTTAAACTAAGATAAAGCCTCTGGAATCCTCCTGACTCTCCACTTAAGCAAAATCTATTTCTCCCTGCTTTGTACTCCCATGAGACTTGCATACAGCTATATTATCCAAATATGTGGTTTATTATTGTAATTATTTATTAATTTATATTTTTCCTTGGCGTTGTTATGAACCTGAAAACACCAAGCTGAGTCTTATACAAATGAAGAAAGGAAAGAAGGAAGGAAAGAGGGAGGAGGGAAAGCGGGAGAAGAGCAGGAAGGGAGGAAAGAACAGACGGAAGAAAAAAGGAAGGTAGAACCTGCCAAGTAGGAAATCTGTGATATAATCAGAACCTGGCAAGTAGGAAATCTATGGTATAGTCAGAACCTGGCAAGTAGAAAATCTGTGATATAATCAGCCTCACCATCATCATAGATTTGTAATATGGATGATAATTAGATCCCCTAGTATATCTGAGAGAATATAATTTTAAATATTTAAGTGTGTCATATTCTCTTACTGGGCAGTGTGTAGCTTTGTCCCTATCCCTAATGTAACTTCTCTAGATTTTTAGAAAGATGGAAAAAAGACTGATTAAAATCATCATTTACAATTTTGAGGAGAGAAAGATTGTAAATATTAAATATTTTCATGTATCACAGGCAAGTGATGATACATGTTTTTCCAGAAAGCTTCATATCTAGGCATTATGTCTTTTGAATACTGAAAGCTATTAAAATATCTGCAAAAGAATCCCCCAGTTTTTTCAGGGATACTATGGCATTTCATGAAATACAATCTTGATGCATCTTGGATATTAGTGCAGTCCCTTATTTTTTCGATGTGAAAACAAGGCCCGGAGGGTTAGATGACTTACCGAAAGCCCCACAGCTCTCAGGTTTACCCAGAGAGAAGGCAAGTAAGCAAGTGTTCCAACTCCCTGTAAGTGGGCCTACTGCCCGCTGAGAATGTGCTGATTTTAATTTTCATGAATCTAAAGTTGTCATTAGGCAAGCTTAGCAAATGTATTCAGTGAACAAACTTGCTTCCTGTTAAAAAAAAAAATTATCCAAATTATCAGGTAGATGATTCTAGAGTTATTTTAATTAAAGGCAATGGAGAAAAAAATTAGGCACTTAGATAGGTTTCTTGGACTCATAAAATTAAAGAGTCTCTTCTGTCAATATGTTAGGTTAGAGGTAATTCCTCTAAATGTGAATGTAAATTAACTGTGTAAATCCCCATGCATATTAATTACAAAATAAACCTTTACTACATTATCTTTTATTTCCATGGTAGAAGCTCCTATTTTTTAAGAGAGAGAAAAAAATAAGAATACTTCTCTGAAGTTGGCATATTTTAAATCTCCTCTTTGATTCTCACTGGCTCCAGACACTGATATATAATTACTCTTTGATAAACTTTTTGCCTCAGTTTATTCCATTTTTATAAAAATGATAATATACCTAAAGGACTCTTAAGTGGCAACATCCTGTGGAAATGAGTAAATCTCTAAGGATTCCTGCTTGTACATATACTTAAAGAGACAAATACACTTCTAGCCTCTCAATAGGAAAATGTGAGTTAATTGTTTGGAGCAGTTAGTAATGATTTTGGATTTTTGTCCAATTTTTTGATAGAAGTTAAAAATCTAATGGTAAACTGTACATCATCTGGCAGATCCTTAACTTCCAACTTTAATTTGCAATTTGACTACTTACATGATTAACAGGCTTATAAAGTATAATAGTAATCATTTTCTATTTAAGAAATTAGGAAAATCTTCAACCACAAATCCCTGAAGTTAGGTATGATTCAGGATTTCTTACCTCAACTAAATTTGAAATTAATCACTGAACTAATTAGTTACATATATTTAATAGCCCATAATTTAATCTTATGTCTTCAGGGCAAGAAATTATTTAAAGTGCCCCAGGTGGACATAGACTATAACTAACGAGATAGAGTTTAGAAAGAAAAAAGAGACTATCAAGGAAAAAAGTTTTATGTAGAATTTATTGGGATGTCATTGATGGAGACAGATATATGCACTAAGAATATCTAATTTGAGCTAGGACTCAAACAGTATTTCATAAAGAATAAAACTCTATTATTCTACAAATTTAATAATTATTCTTTTTTTCTTTAGGATTTACTGGTTCAAATGCAATACTTATGCATTACTTACAGAATTAGTCTCTTGAAGTCATGCTTGAAAATGACATATATTTTGTAGTGATAGGTAACTTCTTGGTCTAAATATTAAAAGCTAAAGATTAGTATTAGCTTGTATGTCAGACTAAGTTATTTTGAATATCTTAAAAGATAAGCATTTCTAAATTTAAAATATAGAGGATATTCCTATCTGCATTTTAGAGATGGCTAGAAAAATTTTATAACTGGCTTAAACTCACACTGTTACAAGTGGTAGCTGGTAGTTCCAATATGACTCCAGAGTAGGCCATTGCACCTCTCTATACTTTCTACACAAACGTTCATGGAACAGCAGCAGGCACATCCTCTAAGAGCTGTTAGAAATTCAGAATCTAAGCCCAACCCATGTCTAATGATTCAATATTTGAATTTTTTAAGGTTTTCAAGTGATTCATTAATGTTTGACAAGCATGACTTTGTAAACGTTGCCTCTTCGTAAAACATTTTTAGAGTTACATTATATATTATTTTAAATTCTTAAATGATAATTGTATGTTTCAGTTTTTCTTAAAAAAAAAAAAAACTAATTTCTTGAAGTCAGCATATTTAAAATGGAATTTAAACTCAAAGCTAAGATTTAAAGTATTAAACCAGCAATGTATTCTATTATTATTCTAATATCATTGTTCTCACTTTTTTAATGGGTGGAGTGGCAGTAACACAATTGAACTCCTGTTTAAGGCAGATTTGTGTTCATCTGGTTCACTTAGTGCCTGCTGGCTGCTTACCTAAAATTTGTTTTCCACTATATAACTTAGATGATGTATTTCAGACATATTAGAGATAAATTAGGTCTGTGTGTCGTAGTTGCTCAGTCGTGTCCAACTCTTTGCTACCCATGGACTGTAGTCCACCAGGCTCCTCTGTCCATGGGATTCTCCAGGCAAGAATACTGGAGTGGGTTGCCATTTCCTTCTCCATGATGTCTTGCCTACCCAGGGGTCAAACCCAGATCTACTGCACTGCAGGCATATGCTTTACAGTCTGAGCCATCAGAGAAGCCTGCAATTAGGTCTGAAATATACCATTTAAGTAGCTGCTTTCTTCATCATTCATAATGCCAGCCCATAGATAACCTAAGGTCAGTAATTCTTCAAGTTTAGCATGTTTAAGCAAATTCTTAAAGTTTGCTGGAAGGAGGACTCCTTCCAGGACCCAAGAGCGTGTTTTTGTCTAACACTTGGCAATGAATCATCCAAGGAGACATAATTGTTGACAAATAAAGGTACTTTACTGGGAAGTGACACCCAGGTGGAGAACAGAAGGTTAAGGGAATACAGGAGGACTGCTGTGCCTTTTGGCTCGCAGTCTCGGGTTTTATGCTGATGGGTTGAGTTTCTAGGTTGTCTCTGGCTAATCATTCTGACTTAGGGTCCTTCCTGGTGGCGCATGCATTGATCAGCCAAGATAGCTTTTAGCAGGGAAGATTCTGGAAGGTTGATAGAACATATGGAGCAAGGTCTCCTCTCTCTTTTTGACATTCCATAAATTCTTCTGGTTGGTGGTAACTTGTTAGTTCTGAGTTCCTTACCAGGACCTCTGTTCAGGATAACGCATGTAAGTGGTTACTATGGAGTCTGTCAGTGTTTGCCCCAACAGAATCACTGTGCGTATACATGCATGTGTACTCGGTCATGTCAGACCCTTTGGATCCCATGGACTGAAGTCCTTCAGGTTTCTATGTCCATGGGATTTTCCAGGCAAAAATACTGAAGTGGGTTCCCATTTCCTCCAGTCAAACTGTGTCTCTTTCATTGACAAGCAGATTCATTACTACTGAGCCACCTGGGAAGCCCCAACAGAATCATTGAAGATGTTGGTGAGCCAGATTATTGCTTCATTCCCCCAGTTTCTGATCTCTGTAGGTGGGGGGTGAGATCTAAGAATTTGCTGAGAATTTGTTTCTAACAGGTTCACAGTGATGCTTTTGGCTACTGAACTAGGATCCACAATAACAAGTCACTCTCATGTTTCCTGATTTCATCTATGTTGATTACCAATGGTATTTCCCAAATTAATTTAATTAGTCATTAAGTAAGGCTTCAGGCTATCCAAGAAATCTCATTCTATAGAAGAAAACTCCAAGTCTGCAAAGTTAGAGAAATGATTCCAAATAATTATAACCTAGCTTGAACAAACTTCAGAATTTGAAGAACAACTAGAATTTTTAACCCAGATATTCACAGATATTCTCTTCAGTCATTCATTCTGTTTATTTTTCCATAGAGGACATCATTTCCATATTAAGCAAAAATGCTCCTATAGATCTGTACTGATTGTTTCCTCAAATGTAGTTCTTATTGGTTAACAATATTCTAGTGCTGTTTCTTAGCATTTTAACTCTTATTGAAATTTTTGAATATAAGACCTGCAATGTGCATATGACTTTTGATATACTGAGGTAAAGCCAAAATATTTTACTTGTAGAGTCATAGGATTTTGAGACCATTAGGATTTATCTTGGCCATATATTTCACAGATGAATGCAATCTGGTGAATCACACAAACAACAGACCATAGAGCTAGTGCTACAATTGAAACATACTGAGATAATAATGAGATAATTACAACCTGTATTTCCTAAATCCTAACCATGTTTTTTACACAGTGTAGTTTACTGTATTGAATGACAACTTGTTTGTGTTGTCACAGAATTTTTTAAAATAATATTTAAAAGTTATTAAATCCGAATCAAAGAAAAGTTACAGTGTTACAATAGATGGTACTGAAACAGAATGGGACACTATGAGGCCTTCCTGAGTACAAATGTCTTTTCATGTCCCCAGTTTTTTGTTTATAGGAAAAAGGCTTCAAGCCTCCTGACCTTCCCTGAGTTTCTAATTAGGGAAATTAAGATAATGTAGAAACAAAGAACAGTCTAGAAGCAGTACTGCAGCAGTGGGGCAGGGTTGTGGTTCCTGCTCAAGAAATATGCATAACAATGTGTCTTTGAGGTCTTCTTCAGGAACTGAGGTCCCCACCTAGGATGGTGACTTCAGGCTGAGCACAAGATTCCTGGGACACCTACTGTTATCTCATCACCAGCCATTCAGAAGAGTTATACACACTACAGTCCTCACCCCAAGTTTTGCCTATGAAAACTTGAAAATCACTGGAGATGTTGGGATTTGTGTGCCTGAGTCACCTATTCTCTTTGACTCAAGAACTTGCAATCTGTAATAATTTTGGCAAACTCACCAGACAACAGGATACCTGATAATGATTAGGGGAATAAAAAAGAAAGATGTGCTAATAATATATGTAATATCATCTTATACCAAAAATGGCTCTCATAACTTTAAATATTCCTATTAACAAATTCAAGATTCAAGAAATTATCAAATTGCCCTGAACAAACCTAATTTTACAGAAAGACAAGTAATAGGAAGTTACAACATTACTTCTTAGTAAAATATTTTTGCAGCACAAAGAATGATTGCAGTGGCAGATTATCTGAGTCCACGTAGCAAACAAAATATTTGTTAAAGTTATGAATATAGTTGGGCATTGAATGTTCTAAACAATGAGAATGATATTGGATAGAATCAGTGTCTATTTTTCTTTTCCTCTCTCTTCTTCTCTCTCACTTTTAGCCTTATAAAGTACATTAGGTAATAGAAATTTCTGGAAAACAGATAGCAAAACAACAAATATTGCAAACAGTAAGTGGAATGCCATTTATGCCTTTACAAATCCAGGAAAGGCTAGGCTANGGCTTAAACTCACACTGTTACAAGTGGTAGCTGGTAGTTCCAATATGACTCCAGAGTAGGCCATTGCACCTCTCTATACTTTCTACACAAACGTTCATGGAACAGCAGCAGGCACATCCTCTAAGAGCTGTTAGAAATTCAGAATCTAAGCCCAACCCATGTCTAATGATTCAATATTTGAATTTTTTAAGGTTTTCAAGTGATTCATTAATGTTTGACAAGCATGACTTTGTAAACGTTGCCTCTTCGTAAAACATTTTTAGAGTTACATTATATATTATTTTAAATTCTTAAATGATAATTGTATGTTTCAGTTTTTCTTAAAAAAAAAAAAAACTAATTTCTTGAAGTCAGCATATTTAAAATGGAATTTAAACTCAAAGCTAAGATTTAAAGTATTAAACCAGCAATGTATTCTATTATTATTCTAATATCATTGTTCTCACTTTTTTAATGGGTGGAGTGGCAGTAACACAATTGAACTCCTGTTTAAGGCAGATTTGTGTTCATCTGGTTCACTTAGTGCCTGCTGGCTGCTTACCTAAAATTTGTTTTCCACTATATAACTTAGATGATGTATTTCAGACATATTAGAGATAAATTAGGTCTGTGTGTCGTAGTTGCTCAGTCGTGTCCAACTCTTTGCTACCCATGGACTGTAGTCCACCAGGCTCCTCTGTCCATGGGATTCTCCAGGCAAGAATACTGGAGTGGGTTGCCATTTCCTTCTCCATGATGTCTTGCCTACCCAGGGGTCAAACCCAGATCTACTGCACTGCAGGCATATGCTTTACAGTCTGAGCCATCAGAGAAGCCTGCAATTAGGTCTGAAATATACCATTTAAGTAGCTGCTTTCTTCATCATTCATAATGCCAGCCCATAGATAACCTAAGGTCAGTAATTCTTCAAGTTTAGCATGTTTAAGCAAATTCTTAAAGTTTGCTGGAAGGAGGACTCCTTCCAGGACCCAAGAGCGTGTTTTTGTCTAACACTTGGCAATGAATCATCCAAGGAGACATAATTGTTGACAAATAAAGGTACTTTACTGGGAAGTGACACCCAGGTGGAGAACAGAAGGTTAAGGGAATACAGGAGGACTGCTGTGCCTTTTGGCTCGCAGTCTCGGGTTTTATGCTGATGGGTTGAGTTTCTAGGTTGTCTCTGGCTAATCATTCTGACTTAGGGTCCTTCCTGGTGGCGCATGCATTGATCAGCCAAGATAGCTTTTAGCAGGGAAGATTCTGGAAGGTTGATAGAACATATGGAGCAAGGTCTCCTCTCTCTTTTTGACATTCCATAAATTCTTCTGGTTGGTGGTAACTTGTTAGTTCTGAGTTCCTTACCAGGACCTCTGTTCAGGATAACGCATGTAAGTGGTTACTATGGAGTCTGTCAGTGTTTGCCCCAACAGAATCACTGTGCGTATACATGCATGTGTACTCGGTCATGTCAGACCCTTTGGATCCCATGGACTGAAGTCCTTCAGGTTTCTATGTCCATGGGATTTTCCAGGCAAAAATACTGAAGTGGGTTCCCATTTCCTCCAGTCAAACTGTGTCTCTTTCATTGACAAGCAGATTCATTACTACTGAGCCACCTGGGAAGCCCCAACAGAATCATTGAAGATGTTGGTGAGCCAGATTATTGCTTCATTCCCCCAGTTTCTGATCTCTGTAGGTGGGGGGTGAGATCTAAGAATTTGCTGAGAATTTGTTTCTAACAGGTTCACAGTGATGCTTTTGGCTACTGAACTAGGATCCACAATAACAAGTCACTCTCATGTTTCCTGATTTCATCTATGTTGATTACCAATGGTATTTCCCAAATTAATTTAATTAGTCATTAAGTAAGGCTTCAGGCTATCCAAGAAATCTCATTCTATAGAAGAAAACTCCAAGTCTGCAAAGTTAGAGAAATGATTCCAAATAATTATAACCTAGCTTGAACAAACTTCAGAATTTGAAGAACAACTAGAATTTTTAACCCAGATATTCACAGATATTCTCTTCAGTCATTCATTCTGTTTATTTTTCCATAGAGGACATCATTTCCATATTAAGCAAAAATGCTCCTATAGATCTGTACTGATTGTTTCCTCAAATGTAGTTCTTATTGGTTAACAATATTCTAGTGCTGTTTCTTAGCATTTTAACTCTTATTGAAATTTTTGAATATAAGACCTGCAATGTGCATATGACTTTTGATATACTGAGGTAAAGCCAAAATATTTTACTTGTAGAGTCATAGGATTTTGAGACCATTAGGATTTATCTTGGCCATATATTTCACAGATGAATGCAATCTGGTGAATCACACAAACAACAGACCATAGAGCTAGTGCTACAATTGAAACATACTGAGATAATAATGAGATAATTACAACCTGTATTTCCTAAATCCTAACCATGTTTTTTACACAGTGTAGTTTACTGTATTGAATGACAACTTGTTTGTGTTGTCACAGAATTTTTTAAAATAATATTTAAAAGTTATTAAATCCGAATCAAAGAAAAGTTACAGTGTTACAATAGATGGTACTGAAACAGAATGGGACACTATGAGGCCTTCCTGAGTACAAATGTCTTTTCATGTCCCCAGTTTTTTGTTTATAGGAAAAAGGCTTCAAGCCTCCTGACCTTCCCTGAGTTTCTAATTAGGGAAATTAAGATAATGTAGAAACAAAGAACAGTCTAGAAGCAGTACTGCAGCAGTGGGGCAGGGTTGTGGTTCCTGCTCAAGAAATATGCATAACAGTGTGTCTTTGAGGTCTTCTTCAGGAACTGAGGTCCCCACCTAGGATGGTGACTTCAGGCTGAGCACAAGATTCCTGGGACACCTACTGTTATCTCATCACCAGCCATTCAGAAGAGTTATACACACCACAGTCCTCACCCCAAGTTTTGCCTATGAAAACTTGAAAATCACTGGAGATGTTGGGATTTGTGTGCCTGAGTCACCTATTCTCTTTGACTCAAGAACTTGCAATCTGTAATAATTTTGGCAAACTCACCAGACAACAGGATACCTGATAATGATTAGGGGAATAAAAAAGAAAGATGTGCTAATAATATATGTAATATCATCTTATACCAAAAATGGCTCTCATAACTTTAAATATTCCTATTAACAAATTCAAGATTCAAGAAATTATCAAATTGCCCTGAACAAACCTAATTTTACAGAAAGACAAGTAATAGGAAGTTACAACATTACTTCTTAGTAAAATATTTTTGCAGCACAAAGAATGATTGCAGTGGCAGATTATCTGAGTCCACGTAGCAAACAAAATATTTGTTAAAGTTATGAATATAGTTGGGCATTGAATGTTCTAAACAATGAGAATGATATTGGATAGAATCAGTGTCTATTTTTCTTTTCCTCTCTCTTCTTCTCTCTCACTTTTAGCCTTATAAAGTACATTAGGTAATAGAAATTTCTGGAAAACAGATAGCAAAACAACAAATATTGCAAACAGTAAGTGGAATGCCATTTATGCCTTTACAAATCCAGGAAAGGCTAGGCTAGAATAGTCTGCTTATGTTCTTCCAAAGAGATTATACTATTCACCTCTTGGAGAGAACATGTTAGTCGATAGTGTTGACAATAATTGTAAGTGATTCTGTGATATAACTCATAGCTGGTTGGTTAAGTTCATTTCAATTGCTTAGTCATGTCCAACTCTTTGCAAGCGCATGGATTGCAGCACTCCAGTCTTCCCTGTCTATCACCGACTCCCAGAGCTTACTTAAACTCATGGCCATGAGTTGATGATACCATAACTGGTCATCAAGTCGAGTGAGGGCAATAACTGGTCACTCAAATATTTGTATTTTAATATGAAAATGACCATAAATGTCATAGAAATGAGAAATGTACACTATTTTAATAGGTTGTTTATGAGAAATGACTGCTGTTGCTCTTGTAAGCATTCAGCATTAGTTACAAGTCCCTAGTCTGAATTCTTATTTGTAGGAATCTAATTTGTTGGGTAAAATAAAATTTGAAGGAGAAATATTAGTATTTGTAGTTTCTTGTATTTCTTGACTGTCTTATTTGTAAAGCAGTGAGTATTGTTAGATAGTGAGGAATATGGAAGCAAGCAAAAGACAGTATAGCTCAGAAAGAAATTGGCTAAGAGAACAAAGAAATGTGCAGCATAATACCTGGTCTGACAATAGCAACTGAGAATAACAAAAGAAAATAATTTAAAACTTTTTCAAAACTGAAACTACAGTGTAAGCAGTCTTTTAATAACTGATTATGATAAGAAATATTCTAGTACATACCTAGACCAAAGTTAATACACAGGAGAATTGTTAAAACACTCTCAAAGCTGAAACTACAAATAATGCAGACTTTTTCTGTAAGACTAAGCCCTCCATGAAAATATAACAAATGTTAATCATTTTATCTGTGTAGAAACCTATATCTGTGTATATGTGCAAATATTTATAATTATGCATCAAATTCATTTCAATGAAATTTATCATCTTTATTGAAGCAGTCTTGCTAAAATAAAATAGTCAATCATAATCTCCTGTTCTTTTTTACCTCTTGAGATGACCATATTCCTAAATCCAGCTTTATCTATAAAAACCTGAACTCAAAATCTGCTCAACCCACAAATGTCTTACTTTTTCGTTTTGTCTGTAAATCTGTCTGACCACTCCACAAAACGTCTTGACCCTAAAGCATTTGTGTTGGCTTCACTAAATTTAATGCTTAATTTTATAATCATTTCCTATCATTCTTAATCTGACTGAATTTTCACTTTATGATCTTGGTAATATGTGAATTTTTAATATATTGTAGGTAACAAATGATCAGTTTTTCTTTTCTTTTTCTGTTCAAACAATTCAACATGAATTTCTTTTAAGATATGCATAATTAATTGGCCACAAATTTAGAAATTTTAAATGATGTGATGCCTTCAAAAGTATTAATAGAGTTGTGTTAAATTTTTTGCAAATATTTTATTCCTTTAATGAATACATTATTATTATGCAAAACATTCTAGGCAGTAATATAGAATATAGGTATGAATAAACTAGACAAAAATTCACTTTCTAGTATAGGAAAACAGACTAAAATTAAAATATATATTATCTTAATTAATGATAATTACAATTGATAATGAAAAAAAGAGCCTAAGGATTATGAGAAGTAGTTTTTATAATTTTAGGTGGAATGTACACGGAAAGTTTCAATGATGAGATAAGATTTAAGTGAAGTCCTGAGAAGGGAGCTATGTTCATAGGTAGAAGTATGGATACCTGTGCATCTGTGGCTGGGACATATGATGGACACATAGGCTTAAAAGCTCATGAGCTGGGGGTGAATGTAAAAGTCAGTCCTTTCTATACCACAAAGCTGAAAACAAGGATGGGTGAATTACTCAATAGACAGTTAAAATAATGCTGAAAAAGTCTACATAGTGTATTTTATTCTAGCTATATTACATTCTGGAAAAGACAAAACTATGGAGATAATAAAAAAAATCAGTGGTTGCCAGGGACTGCAAAGAAGGAGAAATGAATAGACAGAATGCAGAAAATTTTAATGTCAGTGAAAGTATTTTGCACGATACTAAAAATGGTAGACATGTGTAGTTATACATTTGTTTAAAACCTTTAGAATATATAACACCAAGAGTGAATCCCAATGTGAATTATGGGCTTTGGGCTATGACTGTATGAGAGCATATAGTATTCAGTTCAGTTCAGTTCAGTTGCTCAGTTGTGTCCGACTCTTTGTGACCCCATGAATCACAGCATGCCAGGCCTCCCTGTCCATCACCAACTCCTGGAGTTCACTCAGACTCACGTCCATCAAGTCAGTGATGCCATCCAGCCATCTCATCCTCTGTCATCCCTTCTCCTCCTGCCCCCAATCCCTCCCAGCATCAGAGTCTTTTCCAATGAGTCAACTCTTCGCATGAGGTAGCCAAAGTACTAGAGTTTCAGCTTTAGCATCATTCCTTCCAAAGAAATAGCTGTGAAAAGA
>SJYV01047883.1:853712-887155 GCA_006410875.1 Neotragus pygmaeus | reverse complement strand
ATGTGAGACCTGGACTGTGAAGAAGGCTGAGCGCTGAAGAATTGATGCTTTTGAACTGTGGTGTTGGAGAAGACTCTTGAGAGTCCCTTGGACTGCAAGGAGATCCAACCGGTCCATTCTGAAGGCGATCAGCCCTGGGATTTCTTTGGAAGGAATGATGCTAAAGCTGAAACTCCAGTACTTTGGCCACCTCATGCGAAGAGTTGACTCATTGGGAAAGACTCTGATGCTGGGAGGGATTGGGGGCAGGAGGAGAAGGGGACGACCGAGGATGAGATGGCTGGATGGCATCACTGACTCGATGGACGCGAGTCTGAGTGAACTCCGGAAGTTGGTGATGGACAGCGAGTCCTGGCGTGCTGTGATTCGTGGGGTCGCAAAGAGTCAGACACGACTGAGTGACTGAACTGAACTGAGCCTGATTTTGGATGCCATTTCTATTGGCTTTGAAAAATGGAACTTAAGCTTGAAAATGATGCAAAAAATGATTAAGAAAATATTTAAGAGATTTTATATGATAGTGTAGTAAGAAGGCTAAAGAAAATTATTCTTTGATATAATTCTTTCATTTTTTGATCTTTTGTAAGCATACATTTTTTATGTACATTATTAGTGTCCTTTCCTTTCAATGAATACTCCAGGAAGAAGTATTGTTGAGAAAACAAAATACTCGGTGCTGTGTTGTGGTAGAAAGATTAACATAAAATTGAAGGTTTTCTTTTTGGACGGCTTTTCTTTTTGTGTGTCCTCAGATAATACACTGGTTTCCATCTTCAAGGTGTAATTTTGGTTGAAAAGAATAGCAAATATCTTTAGATAGAATGCAGGTTCTTATATGGACATAAGAAATAAGTAATTTCTTGTACATAAGTTAACATATTCATAAAATCACATCTAAGTTACAATAACATTATCTCTTCTCATTTTAATATCATTATCATCATCTTCTAAAGAATCGTTAGTTACTGAACACTTCATGGTTATAGCTGTCAGTCTCCAAGGGAAAGGCTATTAAGGGTCTCTTTACTTCACTTTCCCTGCTCCCTCCTTGTTCTACTTCTATTCTAGTCCCATTGCTTAAAAACTTGTTTCTTGAGAAACAATGGTGAGTGCAAAAAAGTGTGTTACCTACTCTCATGATGGTCTTATTGTAGTAGGGGGAGAGATAGAGATGAATCAGGTAATTATGCAGATATGTAACTAAAATGGGGTAAGTGTAATGAAGAGAAATTATAAAGAGCAATAACAAAGTTTTGTATGGTTTGGGACAGTATTGTTTCTGAAGAACCTTTGAGTTTTAAAACTTTATATAGAGTAATTAGATAATCTTGGATGCAGTGGGAGAGATACTTGAATGGTGTGTAGAGGTAAGGAAACCTCATTCGGCTCTTCTTACCCTATTCTAGAGATAACTTTATTTTCTGCCTTCATTTAGGAGAAGGCTTGAGGATAGCATTTTACAGTATTAATTTACTTGGTTTTTCAGAATGTCCTGAATTTAAGACTCTGCCTTCTCTTTACGACTTCTAGGAGAGACCTCCATGTCACTACCACATTGAGGCCAAGGTTTATTTTTCTGAACAGTACTATTGGAAGTGTCTGAACAGTCATAACCTGTTCATAGTGCTTTGCATTTTTTCATCTGTAAGATATTGCCTCATGAAAATATTCTTTGTGTCATTGAACCTGCTCTTTCATATTACTGTTCTTTCTCATGTGGTGAAAATGAAAGTCCCTCAGTCATGTCTGACTCTGCGACCCCATGGACTCTTCAGTCCATGAAATTCTCCAGGCCAGAATATTGGAGTGGATAGCCTTTCCCTTCTCCAGGGGATCTTCCAGACCCAGGAACTGAATCGGGTTCTCCTGCATTGCAGGCAGATTCTCTAGTTGAAATACTACAATATTATCTCTCTCAGAGATCCCATCATTCATTCATTCTTTCATTTCAGGCATAATGCTAATTGCTAGAGACCAGATTATCTACTAGAACTTCTAGGAAGACTTCCTTGATTCCTGTAGGGAAATTTCATTATAAGATTATTAAGTATCATGTATTGAGTACTTTCTTTGTATGAGCCTCTATGCTAAGCATTTTTTTTTCCATTTCATTGAAAGCATCAGTTCAGTTCAGTTCAGTCACTCAGTCATATCTGAATCTTTGTGACCCCATGAATCGCAGCACGCCAGGCCTCCCTGTCCATCACCAACTCCTGGAGTTCACTCAAACTCACGTCCATCGAGTCAGTGATGCCATCCAGCCATCTCATTCTGTTGTTCCCTTCTCCTCCTGACCCCAATCCCTCCAAGCATCAGCATCTTTTCCAATGAGTCAACTCTTCACATGAGGTGGCCAAAGTATTGGAGTTTCAGCTTTAGCATCATTCCTTCCAAAGAAATCCCAGGGCTGATCTCCTTCAGAATGGACTGGTTGGATCTCCTTGCAGTCCAAGGGACTCTCAAGAGTCTTCTCCAACACCACACNATTCTTGCCACCTCTTCTTAATATTTTCTGTTTCTGTTAGGCCCATATCATTTCTGTCCTTTATCGAGTCCATCTTTGCATGAAATGTTCCCTTGGTATCTCTAATTTTCTTGAAGAGATCTCTAATCTTTCCCATTCTGTTGTTTTCCTCTATTTCTTTGCAATGATCACTGAAGAAGGCTTTCTTATCCCACCTTGCTACTCTTTGGAACTCTGTATTCAGATGCTTATATGTTTCCTTTTCTCCTTTGCTATTTGCTTCTTTTCTTTTCACAGCTATTTGTAAGGCCTCCTCAGACAGCCATTTCACTTTTTTGCATTTCAGGGGATCTAGGGAAGGATTAGGAATTAGGGCATCACTCACTCTTTGGTCTCTGATGGTTGGCCTTGCCGTTTAACTTGCTTGGCGGCTCAGATGGTAAAGAATCTGCCTGAAATGCCGGAGACTCAGGTTTGATCCTGGGTTGGGAAGATCCTCTAGAGAAAGGCCTGGGTTACCCACCCAGTATTCTTTCTTGCCTGGAGAATCCTATGGACAGAGGAGCCTGGAGGCCCATGGGATCGCCAAGAGTTGGACACGACTTTGCAAATAACACTTAGGCTGTGGCTGCTAAGTCGCTTCAGTCATGTCTGACTCTGTGCGACCCCATAGACGGCAGCCCACCAGGCTCCGCCGTCGCTGGGATTCTCCAGGCAAGATCACTGGAATGGGTTGCCATTTCCTTCTCCAAAGCAGGAAAGTGAAAAGTGAAAGTGAAGTCGCTCAGTCAAAGCCTAGTCTAGGTTGGTTTGTCTGCCATCTTGGACCCATTTGACTCTAATCTGCTCATGTTTTGTCCTCAGGCTATGTCATCCTTTCAAAGTTTGTACCCTGCCCCCTTCCCTCCTGTTTCAACAGTACTGAGAGTTCCCTCATACCCTACACCCAATTTCCCCTTATATTTAATATCTTACAGTTGTCTGGTCCATTTGTCACAATGAAGGAGCCAATACAAATCCATTGACTAAAACCCATACTTTAGATTTCCTTAGCTTTTCCCTAATGTCCACTCTCTGTCCCAGGACCCCATCAAATTAACCACATTACATTTAATCATTGTGTTTCCTTAGCCTCCTCTGGCCTGTGGCAGTTTCTCAGACTTTCCTTGTTTTTGATGACCTTGGCAGTTTTGAGGATTTCTGGTCAGGGATTTTGCTGGACTCTAGCTGCACCCCACTCCCCACATTAAAATTTGTCTGAAGTTTTTCTCTTGACTAGACTGAGGTCATAGGTACTGGGGAGGAAGACCACAGAGGTAAAGTGCCATACTTCTCACCTCTGATTTATACTTGATATTGACCTTGATCTCCTGGTGGAGGTAGTGTTTGTCAGGTTTCTCTCCTGAAAAGTTACTCTTTTTCCACTCCTCCTCCACCCCAGGGGTTATCTTTATCTTTTATCTTATCATTTACAATTCACATTCTTTCTAGCTAAGGTATCTTCCTTTTTTCCACCACAGGAAATCGTACTTAGAATTACAGTCTCCACAAGACTCCAGCCAGCTGCATGGGCAGATGACAGACAGGTCCCATCACTCGGGGAACACATACTTGGAGTCTGAGGCTCTGCTATTACCATCTTGAAATCCTTAATACATTTATCTTTGGATTTCTTTTGTAAGTGGAAGTCAGTGGGACGAGGCAACATGCACAGAGGGCTTGGAACTTTGACCTTGGGTCTAGCTCCCCGGGCCTTCTCATCTCCCCAGGAGGGAACCTCTCAACCTCTCCTCAGTCCCACCCAGTAACAACTTCCACCCTGTCCCTGGGAGGAGACTGTGGGTGTCACAGGGAGAGCTGAGGCTGGGCATGTGTGTCCTGCAGCGTCTCAGCACGAGAACAGACTGGCAAAATTCTTTGTACCCCAGACTGGCAGTGCCGTGATGCAGTCAGCAAGCAACTCAAAGCGAGCAAGCCAATTGCACGTCCCCAATCCAGGTGCTGCTACCTGGCACCTGGGTCACGGTCTACCAGGGGCTGGGGTGGCAGGCTTATGGAAGGGGAAGATGTCCTGATCAATTTCTCCACCCTACCCACTTCAGTTCAGTTCAGTCGCTCAGTCGTGTCCGACTCTTTGCAACCCCGTGAATCACAGCACGCCAGGCCTCCCTGTCCATCACCATCTCCCGGAGTTCACCCAGACTCATGTCCATCGAGTCAGTGATGCCATCCAGCCATCTCATCCTCGGTCGTCCCCTTCTCCTCTTGCCCTCAATCCCTCTCAGCATCAGAGTCTTTTCCAATGAGTCAACTCTTTGCATGAGGTGGCCAAAGTATTGGAGTTTCAGCTTTAGCATCATTCCTTCCAAAGAAGTCCCAGGGCTGATCTCCTTCAGAATGGACTGGTTGGATCTCCTTGGAGTCCAAGGGACTCTCAAGAGTCTTCTCCANCGTCCATCGAGTCAGTGATGCCATCCAGCCATCTCATTCTGTTGTTCCCTTCTCCTCCTGACCCCAATCCCTCCCAGCATCAGCGTCTTTTCCAATGAGTCAACTCTTCACATGAGGTGGCCAAAGTATTGGAGTTTCAGCTTTAGCATCATTCCTTCCAAAGAAATCCCAGGGCTGATCTCCTTCAGAATGGACTGGTTGGATCTCCTTGCAGTCCAAGGGACTCTCAAGAGTCTTCTCCAACACCACACTTCAAAAGCATCAATTGTTGGCAGCACTCTGAAAGCATGCAACAATCTAAAAGGTGCAACAACACTATGAAATGATTCTTCTTATTGTTATTCTTATTTCACAAGTAAGAAATTTGCAATCCATAGCTGGTGCATAGATAGATCAGAATATAACTCTTAGGTGTGTAATTCTAGAACCACAACTTCTAACCATCACATGACTCTTCTTCATTTTCAAAACACTTGACTTATTATCTCAGAGAAGTGCTTAGTGCTTAATTCATTGTATGCTTAGCATATATAATTAATGCATGCATAATTCATTAAATATGAAATTACTGTCATCAAGACATGTATTGCTGCTGCTGCTGCTAAATCGCTTCAGTCGTGTTCGACTCTGTGCCACCCCATAGACGGCAGCCTGCCAGGCTCCCCTGTCCCTGGGATTCTCCAGGCAAGAACACTGGAGTGGGTTGCCATTTCCTTCTCCAATGCATGAAAGTGAAAAGTGAAAGTGAAGTCAATCAGTCGTGTCTGACTCTTAGCAACCCCATGGACTGCAGCCCACCAGGCTCCTCTGTCAATGGGATTTTCCAGGCAAGAGTATTGGAGTGGGGTGCCATTGCCTTTTCCAAAGACACATATTAAATTTTCTTATTATCCACAGTACTTAGAAAAGTATGTTTTACAAATGCATGAGTTAACGAATCTTCTATGGTATCTGAGAGTCTGAAAAAAATGTTTAAGTTTTAAAGGCATAATGCAATAAGTTTTGAAAGCATACTTCTAGAATGAGTATCTCAATAAGAAGCTATCTGAATATTTGTATTTAAACATTTAAAATACTAAAAGTCATCAAAATAAAAGGCTATTTTCACTGCATCATAATATTGAATATTTATATTAAAAAAACTCCTAATGTAAACCTCTACAAGGATATCAAAGGGATGTATTTATAACATTAAAGCTCAGTTGCAAAAGACTGATAATAACAGCACCAACATGTAAATGTTTGTACACATTGTCAGAAAAAAGGAGGACTCTTAATAGTAGGTTTCTAAATAAATTAGCTGAGGGCTCTTGACTCATGATAGCTAACACTTCTCTATTTGGTGAAAGAAATCATGGTAATTGTCGGGAGATATTTCTCCCGACAAATAGACCAATACAATTTTGGATCCTATTAAGACATCTAAAAGGT
Organism: Neotragus pygmaeus; assembly: GCA_006410875.1. NCBI lineage: Eukaryota > Metazoa > Chordata > Mammalia > Artiodactyla > Bovidae > Neotragus > Neotragus pygmaeus. The sequence continues at coordinate 880,809 of SJYV01047883.1, read as the reverse complement.
TAAATGAAATTAAAAAAAAAAGTTTCTCATTGAATAATCTCTAATTTTTAATATATAAAGTTTAAGATAGATGTATGTATATATGAATAGATATAAATGGATATGATTAAAATGAATGAATAAAACAGTATCAATTTGAAACTTGTCACAGATCACTTTTTAATACATGGATATTCAAAGCAGACTTTGTGATTCTCTTTTATGCAGATGGAAGGTTGTAGAGGTGTATTTAGATCTTTCTTTTGCTTTTTAATTGCTCTGAATTCAAAAATAAATTAACTGGCTCAAATTTTGATTATTTTGAAGTAATTCACACATGGTCCATCCATTTACATTGTGTTGACTGAATACTAAATATGAAATACATGAAAATGTATGTTTATTTTAGTGACTCGCATTATTTTAGTTATATAATTCTTAAGAACAAATGTGGACTTTTCTGTAGTTAATTATTTCTTTGCTCTTGTACTAATATTTGTAAGTAGTTCTGATTTATCTCTAAAACTGATACTGCTTTTTATTTTTAAAATGTAAGGAAAAATGATTACCAATTACCATAATATTTTTCTATGGAATTTTGATAAGTGGGACAATGACTTAATTGGTATATTTCTTTTCCCATTAGTATACTAATTAGGTGAGATATACTGAAAATTAGAACTGATGTGATGTTGTGTTGCTTATGAAAGTAAAAAAAATAAACTCTGATTATCAAGCAACTACATATTTATTACTTAAAAATAAATTAGGAGGTATATTCTTAATTAACTTAATGAGTATTAGGAATGCTGAAATTGCTGTCATTTTAAACTTGAATTTATATTATTTAGTCATAGGCATGTGCACATTACATGTGGCATAATTTAATTTGGGGATATATATAAGGTTAAAGGTAACCTTGGGTCTTCCCTTGTGGCTCAGCTGGTAAAGTATCGCCTACAATGTGGGAGACCTGGGTTTGATTCCTGGATTGGGAAGATCCCCTAGAGAAGGGAAAGGCTACTCACTCCAGTATTCTGGCCTGGAGAAGTCCATGGACTGTATAGTCCATGGGGTTGCAAAGAGCTGGACATGACTGAGTGACTTTCCACTTTCACTTTCAAAGGTAATCTTTTATGTATAGCTATTAAATATGTTCATATGTTTGTGATCTAAATAGTATCATTCACTTATTCTTCTAATTTTTTATTCATTACCATATCTTTACTCATGAGCTAACAGTTTATTCAAAACCAAGAGATCTGTCATGAAAGGGAAATAAAATAAAATTATTATTATTCTATAAGTATTTAATAACCTGATAATAAATTATATAAATAACTATTTATATATTTTAATTTATACTGAAGGTGAATTTTCACACTTAAAATAAATGCAAATTCTCTCAACCAATACCAGTGAAATTTGTGAACATATATCCAAAGGCAAAAATAGATCCATAGAACCTCTGGTTTTCAAGTTTATGTTTTTATGTGTATGTGCCTATATTTTTGTGTGCATGTGCTTTCTAAAGAAACTTGTATGAATTTTAATGGGACTTTAACCTCAAAGGTAAAAGGTTGAAAGGAATCAGTGATGTTCAGATTACTTTCAGTCATTTTGTGTCCTTATGTAAAGTGAACTCTGAGATGTTGCAATGCTACAGATGCTTTCTCTGGTTTTGATCTTGGCATATTGAGAAACTACCTTCAACATCTCTGCTGCATTTGACTTTCCCTGTGACTTGGATAACTCTTTGGGTTAAATTAAGGAGTGATAAATTAGTACTCATAGTTGATCATGCATGAAAAGACTACTGTCTCATGGATGGGGATCTCAGGATTATACTTTTTGAACCAAGACATTGTTATTTCTAAGCTAATAAGCAAGGAATATGCATCTTTTCAGCAGGTATGTCATTAGTTGTTCCACCTATACACTGTGTTCTGGTTATTTCTAATTATTTACTACACTGTAATACAGAAAGGCTGTAAAAAGAGACTTAAATCAACAGATGATGTATTCTAATTTCTAGGGACTGTCCATTGTTCATTTCTAGTAATTTCACTTCCAATTCTTTGTGCTTGATTTGAAAAAGAACAGTTCTAAAAATAATTATTCAATAAGGGAGATTTACCCTGATGTGGCAAGGGTTTGAATACTTTTTTTATACCATGTAGAGGTTTTCTGTGGAGAAAAGGAGAGCTAAAGGGTTATGCTTCAATTAACATTGGATCTGGCTGAAAGTGATAATACTCGCCCCCTCTCCTGCACCACAAACAGTAGCTCATTCTATGTTGATCCACCTTCCTTAACACGACTGATATCTTATTGTCCTACATGGCTGCTCCAGTCACAGGCATCATATTCATGTTTCATTATCAGAATGAAAAATCATATGAAAAGAGTATGAGAAAAGCACTCACTTTCCTTTATTCAGTTTTTGGAGGTTTCTAAATGTGAATGCCAATTCCACTCACCTATTATTGGGTAGGCTTTGTTTATGACTACATTTAATTGCAAGGGATCCTAGGAAACATAGATCATATTTCAAAGTTAAGAATTCAAAGTTCTTTGTAGAAAAGGAGGAGAATGAATACTGGGGGGAAGCCAGTAGTTTCCTCCACAGGGTCAAATAAAAATCATATCAAGACTGAGGCAAAGAGAGGCTTTGTTCAGAACTGTTGTAAGAAGAATAAAAGGCACTATGGCAATAATGGGATGAGGAATTTTGCTATCTGCTCTGACCAGGAGATCTGCAACCTTGTGAAAAATTACTCAGAAAAGGGCTTTTCTTTATTAGGGAGGAATCATCACTGAGTCAGGAAGATCCCCCACTCCAGTATTCTTGCCTGGAGAATCCCATGGACAGAGGAGTCTGCTGGGCTACAGTCCATAAGGTCTCAAAGAGTTAGACACAACTGAAGCAACTGATCCCACTTCTCCGGAGTTGTATGCTTAGGATTGAGGGCAAGCCAAAGTCCAATAGTCTGGGGGAAAGTCTGATAACAAGCACTTTATTCTGATTGATTAGTGAAGACAAAACAGTTCAGCTAGACATTTATGAGGCAAAGAAAAAGAATTTGAATTCTATCTGACCATTGCCATAGGTGAAAAGGGAGCAGTCATAAGTCTTATCTAAGCTATGCAGGAAAGAATGTTTCTTTCTGTTTTTTAACTCTTTTTTTCAATTCAATGACCCATTTTTAAAATTTTATTTATTTATTTTAATTGGAGGCTAATTATTTTACAATATTATGGTGGGTTTTGCCATACACTGACATGAATCAGCCATGGTTGTACATGTGTCCCTCATCCCAAAACCCTCTTCCCACCTCCCTCCCCATCCCATCCCTCCTGGTTGTCCCAGTATACTGGCTTTGAGTTCTCTGTTTCATGCTTCATACTTGGACTGATGATCTATTTCACATATGATAATATACATGTTTCAATGCTATTCTCTCAAATCATCCCACTCTTGCCTTCTCCCACAGGGTCCAAAAGTCTGTTCTTTATGTCTCTCTTGCTGTTTCTCATATAGGATCATCATTACCATCTTTCTAAATTCAATATATACACATGAATATACGGTATTGGTGTTTTTCTTTCTGACTTACTTCACTCTAATATTAGGCTCCAGTTTCATCCACCTCATTAGAACTGATTCAAATGTGCTCTTTTTAATAGCTGAATAATATTCCATTGTGTGTATGTGCCACAACTTTCTCATCTATTTGTCTGACAATGGACATCTAGGTTGCTTCCATGTTCTAGCTGTTGTAAACAGTTCTGTGATGAACATTGGGGTACATGTGTCTCTTTCAATTCTGGTGTGTATGCCCAGCAGTGGGATTCCTGTCATATGGCAGTTCTTTTTCCAGTTTTCTAAGGAATTTCTACACTGTTCTCTGTAGTGGCTGTTCTAGTTTGCATTCCCACCAACAATGTAAGAGGGTTTTCTTTTCTCCACACCCTCTCCAGCATTTATTGTTTGTAAACTTTTTGATAGCAGTGATTCTTACTGGCATGAGTTGGTACCTCATTGGTTTTGAGTTGCATTTCTCTGATAATGAGTGATGTTGAGCATCTTTTCATGTGTTTTTTTAGCCATTTGTATGTCTTTGTAGAAATGTCTGTTTGGTTCTTTGGCCCATTTTTTTCATTGGGTCATTTATTGTTCTGGTATTGAGCTGCATGTGTATTTTTGAGATTAACTCTTTGTCAGTTGCTTCGTTTGCTATTCTTTTCTACCATTCTGAAGACTGTCTTTTAACCTTGGTTATAGTTTTCTTTGTTGTGCAAAAGTTTTTTTAGTTTAATTAGGTCCCATTTGCTTATTTTTGCTTCTGTTTATATTATTCTGGGAGGTGTAGAGGATCTTGCTGTGATCTATGTCAGAGAGTGTTTTGCCTATGTTTTCCTCTAAGAGTTTTATAGTTTCTGGTTTTACATTTACATCTTTAAAACATTTTGAGTTTATTTTTGTGTATGGTGTTAGAAAGTGTGCTAGTGTCATAAATATACCATGTTCATGGTTTGGAAGAATCAATACAGTGAAAATGAGTATACAACCCAAAGCAATCTATAGATTCAGTGCAGTCCCTATCAAGCTAACAGTGGTATTTTTCACAGAACTAGAAAAAATAATTTCACAATTTGTATGGAAATACAAAAGAATCTCAAATAGCCAACAATCTTGAGAAATAAGAAGGGAACTGGAGGACTCAACCTGCCTGAATTCAGACTATACTACAAAGCTACAGTTGTAAAGACAGTATGAGACTATCACAAAGACAGAAATATAGATCAATGGAACAAAATAGAAAGCCCAGAGGTAAATCCATGCACCTATGGACACCTTAACTATGACAAAGGAGGCAAACATATACAATGGAGAAAAGACAATCTCTTTAATAAGTGGTGCTGGGAAAACTAGTCAGCCACCTTTAAAAGACTTTTTGTACTGGGGTATAACTGATTAACAATATTGTGTTAGTTTCAGGTGAACAGTGAAGGGACTCAGCCATTCATATATGTGTACCCATTCTCCCTCAAACTCCCCTCCCATCCAATCTGCCACATAACACTGAGCCGAGTTCCATGTGCTATATGGTAGGACCTTGTTGGTTAGGTATTTTAAATATAGCAGTATGTACAGTGGCAACAGTGGCAAATTTTATTTTAGCGGCTCCAAAATCACTGTCTTGACTGCAGCCATGAAATAAAAAGATGCTTGCTCCTTGAAAGAAAAGCTAGGACAAACCTAGACAGCATATTAAAAAGCAGAGACATCACTTTGCCAACAAAGGTCTCTATAGTCAAAGCTATGGTTTTTCCAGTAATCATGTATGGATGTGAGAGTTGGACTGTGAAGAAAGCTGAGTGCCAAAGAATTGATGCTTCTGAACTGTGGTGTTGGAGAAGACTCTTGAGAGTCCCTTGGACTGCAAGGAGATCCAACAAGTCCATTCTGAAGGAGATCAGCCCTGGGATTTCTTTAGAATGAATGATGCTAAAGCTGAAACTCCAGTACTTTGGCCACCTCATGCGAAGAGTTGACTCATTGGAAAAGACTCTGATGCTGGGAGGGATTGGGGGCAGGAGGAGAATGGGATAACAGAGAATGAGATGGCTGGATGGCATCACTGACTCGATGGACATGAGTCTCAGTGAACTCCAGGAGTTTGTGACGGACAGGGAGGCCTGGCGTGCTGCAATTCATGGGGTCACAAAGAGTTGGACACCACTGAGCAACTGAACTGAACTGAACTGATCACCAAAGAATTGATGCTTTCAAGTTGGGGTGCTGGAGAATACTCTTGAGAGTCCCTTGGACATCATGGAGATCAAACCAGTCAATCCTAAAGGAAGTCAACCGTGAATATTTATTGGAAGAACTGATGCTGTAGCTGAAGCTCCCAATACTTTGGCCACGTGATGTGAGGAGCCAGCTCATTGGAAAAGAACCTAATACTGGGAAAGAATGGGGGTAGAAGAAAGGGGCCATAGAGTATGAGATGGTTGGATGGCATTACCAACTCAATGGACATGAGTTTGGGCAAACTCTTAGAAATGTTAAAGGACAGGGAAGCCTGGCATGCTGCAGTCAATGGGGTCACAAAGAGTCAGACACAACTTAGTGACTGAACAACAGTTCATTATATAAGCCCTTTTCCAAAACACAAATGGGTGGGTGGATTTCTTTAACCTTTTCTGTTTTTCCTAAGATTATAGAGCTTGGGTAAAATCTACATTGTCACTGGAATGAGAATAAAGTTAACTCTAAATTCTATGTGTATTGACTTAGAATACATTGGATATTTATAGTGGTAATATATAATAACTGAATATGTTAGTTAAACCCATCCTGCTAAACCCATTGATTCAGTCAGTGTTTATGGGGTTCATTGGAATGGATTATACCCTAAAGGAGGATGGAATTTACTCATGAATGCTGAACCTCAGAGAAACTAGATTTCCAAAGACAGTTTGGGAATTAGTAGAAACTTTTATTTTTTTTTGTCTCTTTTTGACCCATTCTTTTGAGTCTGGACTTTTAGTTTAGACTTTAATCTTAAGTAAAATTTAAAGATAGTCTGACTATGAAGGCAGGTGGGGGTTTAGGCCAAGGTTGTACTTAAGTGAGCTTATTTTGAAACTAAGTGATCCAGTGGTATATAGCTTTCTCTGTGTATTCCATTTTTGTTGTTGTTGTCAGTATTCTAAACCTAGTACAGCTTTTTAAATGTGTAAATCATTTTTAAAATTTAAGCTTTCACTGGTATAATAAAGAGGCTACCATGATTGCAACTGAAATAGTTTGGAAAGAATTTAGGCCATAATATGAAGCTGCTCTTTTGATCTGAAGATACTTCCACTTTGTCATTATTGTTGATGTGATGGGTTGCAGGTGAAGAGTCAGCTGCCTTTCTTGAGAGTGATATTTTATTCATGGAACCTTAGCAAAAACATACTGATATATGTATGGCCCAATAAATATGTTTTTAACCAATTGAAAAATGAAGCAAATAAACAAAAACCAAGGTAAATGGAGTTCTAGCAAAATTACCAATAAGATCTAGATTGGAAGACATAATTTAGTGTGAGTCACATTAGATTTGTTAATTCCTTACCTACTTGGAACATTATTCGGGGATTTGGGTTAAGGAGACTTGAGAGATAAAACCATCTTTCTTGAAAGTTTTAACAAATAAGAAGTTTTAATAAAAACACATAATTTTTAAAATGTGTTCCTTTGGCTTTTGTTCATCATCTAACTCACTATTGTATGTAGTATAACTAGAAGGACCTTGCCTTTGTATCACATGTCCCCTATACGCTATTGTGTTAACCTACATTCTCATACAAAATGATATGGTAGGATCATTTTGTACATTTTTTGACCTGGACCTTGGAATGAGTCATTTATCAGAGGAATCTAAGTTTATTCTAGGAGGAAATTAAGTTTAGAGGCTACCACTGTATACTAGGAGTAAGCTTCATATTATGATTTACATTCTCTTACTTCATATGAAGTATTCATCAATGAATGATTCTTAGGACTATTCTTATATTTTTCTTATACAAATTTCTTTTCTTTTAAATTACATAACCATTTAATAAAGCAGAACAGTAGTCATAATATGACAGTCACGTAATGTAAGATTTAACAGTATTAGTATTTATCTTACTTTCTTTATATCCTATAAAGAAATGTACAAAAAGTAACCATCTAGAAGTTGATGTGAATCATATACAAAACAGTGTGTGTGAATGTTTTTTATATTTAAAATGTAGAAAAATGGCATGATGAGGTATGCATATTTTCTCAACATACTCTTTTAGTCAATGTGCTATTTTTGAGACTTGCCCATGTTAATATGAAAATGTGGTTTGATTGCTGTATAATATTGAATTGAATGAATAAACATCAGGTTAATTGTCTATTCTCTGACTGAAAGACTGTTAGAATTGTACCATGTTGATCTTATATACAGTACTGCAGCAAGACATTCTGTCTCATGTCCCCTTGTAATCATGTACAAGATTTCCTCTAGGGAGGTTGTTTACAAGTAAAGTTGCTGTCTTGGGTAATATGTACCTGTTGCATGTTACTAAGTATTAATAGAATTTCCTCTGAAAATTGCTTGCACAAACTTATACTTTTACCATTATCAGTATATCCATTACTTCAAGTCATCATTATTATTTGAAGTTATAAGATATTAACATCTGTAGAATAGCAGCTTTTTAATTTGTATTTTCCTGATTAAGTAAAATTCTGCAGTTTTTAAAAACATCTATTTGGGTTTCTTCATCATATTTATATTATTTGACAGTATTAGGGATAGTCCGATTTTCTTTTTCATAAATCAAATTTGATAACTTATTTATCTAGAATGTTGTTTAATTCATCTGAATTTTTATATGTATTTGAATAAGTTAGTTCCAACAGTTATTTATGATTTTATAATATGCTTAATTTTATGTATTTGTGTCCTGCTTTTTACTGAATATTTATTTGTCCTTCTCTATTTTTTTTTCCTCTCAGCTTTATTGAGATATAAGTAACATATGATTTCATGTACATTTAAAGTGTAAAAAGTGATGATTTGCTATAAATGCACACACACATATGTATATATTGCAAAATGATTACAAAATAAGGTTTATTAACATGTCATCACTGCACATAAATACATATTTTGGTGAGAATATTTAAGACCTAGTCTCTCAGTAACTTTCAGGCATATAATACAGTTAGTCTTTGAAAGACACAACTTTGAACTGTACAAGTCCATTCATATGTGAATAATTTTTCAATAAATATGTACTACAGTACTAAGATATTAAAAAAGAGGTAGGAAGAATACACAAAAGGACTATTCAGAAAAGATTGTATTGACCCGTATAACCATGATGGTGTGATCACTCACCTAGAGCCAAGCATCCTGAAGTGTGAAGTCAAGTAGGCCTTAGGAAGAAGCACTATGAACAAAGCTAGTGGAGGTGATGGAATTCCAGCTTAGCTATTTCATATTCTAAAAGATAGTGCTGAATGTGAAAGTGTTTCATGCAATATGTCAGCATATTTAGAAAACTCAGCAGTGGCTGCAGGAATGGAAAAGGTCGGTTTTCATTCCAAACCCAAAGAAAGGCAATGCCAAAGAATGTTCAAACTACTGCACAATTGCACTCATCTCACACACGAACAAAGTAATGCTCAAAATTCTCCAAGCTAGGCTTCAACAGTACGTGAACCAAGAATTTCCACATGTTCAAGCTGGATATAGAAAAGGCAGAGGAACCAGAGATCAAGTTGCAAATGTCTGTTGGATCATCGAAAAAGNGCACTCATCTCACACACGAACAAAGTAATGCCCAAAATTCTCCAAGCTAGGCTTCAACAGTACGTGAACCAAGAATTTCCACATGTTCAAGCTGGATATAGAAAAGGCAGAGGAACCAGAGATCAAGTTGCAAATGTCTGTTGGATCATCGAAAAAGCAAGAAAATTTCAGGAAAAAAAAATCTGCTTCTGCTTCATTGACTGTGCTAAAGCCTTTGACTCTGTGGATCACAACAAACTGTGGAAAATTCTTAAAGAGATGGGAATACCAGACCAGCTTGCCTGCCTCCTGAGAAATCTGTATAAATGTCAAGAAGCAACGGTTTGAACCAGACATGGAATAATGAACTTGTTCCAAATTGGGAAAGGAGTACATCAAGGCTGTATGATGTCACCCTGCTCATTTAAGTAATGTGTGGAGTACTTCATGCAAAATGACGGACTGGATGTACAAACTAGAATCAAGATTGCTGGGAAAAATATCAATGACCTCAGATACACAGACGACACCACCCTTCTGGAAGAAAGCAAAGAGGAACTAAAGAGTCTCTTGATGAAAGTGAAAGAGGAAAGTGAAAAACTGACTTAAAACTCATTATTCAAAAAACTGAGATCATGGTATCCAGTGCCATCGCTTCATGGCAAACAGATGGGGAAACAGTGGAAACAGTGAGAGACTCCATTTTCTTGGGCTCCAAAATCACTGCAGATGGTGATTGCAGCCATGAAGTTAAAAGATGCTTTTTCCTTGGAAGAAAAGCTATGACCAACCTAGACAGCATATTAAAAAGCAGGGACATGACTTTACTGACAAAGTTTCATCTAGTCAAAGCTATGGTTTTTCCAGTTGTCATGTATGGATGTGAGAGTTGGACCAAAAGAAGGTTGAGTGCTGAAGAATTGATGCTTTTGAGCTGTTGTGTTGGAGAAGACTCTTGGGAGTCCTTGGACAGCAAGGAGATCCAACCAGTTCATCCTAAAGGAAATCAGTCCTGAATATTCATTGGAAGGACTGATGCTGAAGCTGAAACTCCAATATTTTGGCCACCTGATGCAAACAACTCACTGATTAGAAAAGACCCTGATGCTGGGAAAGACTGAAGGCAGGAGGAGAAGGGGACAATAGAGGATTAGATGGTTGTATGGCCTCACCAACTGGATGAACATGAGTTTGAGCAAGTTTTAGGTGTTGGTGATGGACAGGGAAGCATGACGTGCTGCAGTCCATGGGGTCGCACAGAGTTGGACACAACTGAGCAACTGAACTGAACTGATAGTACCACATGATCCTCAGAATTGCAGATGAAGAACCTCAGATGTGGAGGACATATTGGAAAGTGCTATTCAGATTTCCTACTGCACATGGAGTCAGTGCCCCTAATTGCCAAGTTGTTCAAGGGTCAACTGTAAAGTATTAACTATAGTTGCAATACTGAATAATAGATCCTCAGAGCATATTAATCTTCTAACTGAAAATTTGTAGCCTTGGACAATATCTCTGAATTTCTTCCACTCCTCAAACTCTAGCAACTGCCATTCTACTCCGTTTCTATGAGTTTGACTGTGTTTTCATTCTCTATATAAGTGAGACCATATAATATTGTCTTTCTTTAACTTATTTCACTCAACACAGTGTGCGCAGGGTCCATCCATGTGGTTGCAAATGTCAGGATTTCTTTCTTTTTATGGTTGAATAGCTTTCAATTGTGGATGTGTCTCTGTGTATGAATAGTACATTTCTTAAATGTATCCATACATCAGTGGATGCATAGCCATGTCTTGGCTATAGTAGGTAACATTGCAGAGAACATGGAAGTGAAGCTATCTCTTTGAGGAAGTAATTTCATATCCTTTAGATATACACCCGGAAGTAGGATTGCTGGATCATGTGGTAGTTCTATTTTTAAACTCCCAAGGAACCTCCATATGGTTTTCTATTGTAGCTGTACCAACAGTGTACAAGGGCTCCCTTCACATCTTCTCCAACACTAATCTCTTATCTTTATTATAACAGTCATTCTAACAGGTGGGAGGTGATAGGTCATTGTGGTTTGGATTTGTGTTTTTCTGAAGGTTAATAATGCTGAGCATCTTTTCATGTACCTGTTGGTCTTCTGTGTACCTTTTTTTTTTGAAAAAATGTCTGTTCAGATTCTCTGCCTGTTTTGTTTTGTTTTATTTTGCTTTTTTGCTATTGAGTTATATGAGTTCTTCATATATTTTGGATGTTGCCGCTGCTGCTTAGTTGCTAAGTCATGTCCAACTCTTTGCAACTCTATAAACTATAGCCCTCAGGTTCCTCTGTCCATAGGATTTCCCAGGCAAGAATACTCGAGAGGGTTGTCATTTCCTTCTCCAGTGGATCCTGACCCAAATCAAACCCATGTCTCCTGCTTGGCAAGTGTCTCCTGCTTGGCAGGCACATTCTTAACCACTGAGCTACCTGGGAAGTCCATATTTTGGTATTAACACCTGATACGATCTATGATTTGCAAGTATTTTCTTCTGTTCTGTAGATTGCCAATTCAGTTTGCTGATCCTTTATTTCTATATTATTGTTTTTATTTGATATAATTTCACTTGTTGATTTTTGCTTTTATTGCTTGCGCTTTCAGTATAATATCGAAAAATAATCATTGCCAAGATTAATGTCAAAAATCTGTTTCTCTATGTTTTCTTCTAGGACTTTCTGATTCTAGGTTGGCCTTCTCTGTTTCTTGATCAGCCTTACAAATTTGTTTCACTGTTATTAGTCTTTACAAACAAACAACTTCTGCTTTGTCTTCTTTATTTTGTTTGATTCAAATTTTATAATAATTTGTCAACTACATATTATTATCCTTATGAAAAGATGAACACCCTTGAATTCAGAGAGAGTATTTTTCTCTCTCTCTGTCTCACACACATGTACACACACACACACACACACACACACACCAAACAAACAAAAAACAGAAAAAGTGTTAAAACCTGACTTAAACCCAAGTACTGTACTCTGACTCCAATCTTAGTTTTTGAATCTCCTTACCAGTAATCAGGAACTGAAGTCTTATTTATAAAGTTTATAGAAACATAAATTAATATGTAGAAGAAAATTTCTATACAGAACATACTCAGGCACATTTCCACTTTTCAGCTTGTTGACAAATTGACTTCCTAAGGATCAACCAAAATATATTTTTTCCATAGCAGCAGGCATAACTTTAGCTTCTGTTGAAAAGACCTGGGTAGTCATCTGTAGCATTCATTCATCCAGATGGTCAGCACCATAAAAATTTGGATGAAAATTAGGATATGCAGATGAGCTCTAGATGCTTCACAGCTTGACACTGCTGTTTTTTTTTTTTTTAAACTGTGCTTAAAAGCTCAGTCTTAGTGTAGAACAGAGAGAGAAGCTATTGTTTACATAATAATTGTAATAATTCCAATATAAAATCTTCCATAATCTCAGTTGTCACTTTGTGTCATGTTTAGAGGACAGTTGTCTTAAGCTTTTTGTGTTAACACAGACTTTACGGAAAACTAGCCTCCCTCATTAGACTGAGTTGCCTATTTCTAATAACACTATTGGTAAGCATGCTCTTTGGTATAACAGAGAGAAACCAAACTTCCTTGAAAAATTCATCAAAGCTGTACCACTTCTTTGCTGTCTAGATTATTATCAATTTTAATGCTAATATGGTAGGTTTCTAACTTATATGAATAAATATTCATTAAGCTTCTTCTAAATGTTTGGTAGCTTGAAATATTATGCTTTAAAAATATATAAAATTGTGTAAACATAATTTTCAGAGAAAAAATTTAACTCATTTTATTCCATGGTTCAAATGTCATAAAATTAATTAAAACTGAAATATTTTAAGCTCAATCATTGTCCATATTTTTGTTCTTAAATATGAATTTATAAATGTCAGGTCAATATATACAATACATGTCTGACTCTGAAAATAATTCTCACTTATTTAAATCAGAAATATTAAGAAGAAAAAACAAAGAATTTAAAAGAGTGAAATTAGAACATTCTCTAACACCATATACAAAAATAAACTAAAAATGGATTAAAGATCTAAATATTAAGGTCAGATAATATGAAATTCCTAGAAGAAAACATAAGCAGCCCACTCTTCGACATAAATCACAGCATTTTTTTTTTGGTGGCGGGGGTGCGGGGGGGTGTTCTATCCCCTAAAGTAAAGGAAATAAAAGCAAAAATAAACAAATGGAACCTGATTAAACTTAAAAGCTTTTGCACAGCAAAGGAAACCATTGACAAAATGAAAAGACAACCCACTGAATGGGAGAAAATCTTTGCAAATGATACGACAGATAAGGGATTAATATTCTAACATATTTAAACAGCTCATACAACTCAACATCGAAAGAAACAAACAACCTGATTAAAAAATGAGCAGAAGAATTGAATAAACATTTTTCCAAAGAGGAAATGCAGAGGGCCAACAGCCATGTGAAAAGATGCTCAACGTCACTAATTATCAGGAAAATGCAATATGAGATATTGCAATGAGATATCACCTCACCCCTGCCATAATGCCTATCAAGAAGAACACAAATAACAATTGTTGGCGAGGATGTAGAGAAAAGGGAACTCTTGTACACTGTTTGTGGGAATGTAAATAGATGCAGCCATTGTTAAAAACAGTATGGAGGTTTCTCAAAAAACGAAAAATAGAACTACTATATAACGCAGCAATTCCACTGCTGCCTATATATTTTACATGACAAAAATACTAGTTGGAAAAGGTATGTGTACCCCAGTGTTCATAGTAGCAGCATTTACAACTGTGAGGATATGGGAGCAACCTAAGTGTCTATCAATAGATTAAGGGATAAAGAAGCTGCTGTACACACACACCAACACATACACAGCGGAATACTAATCAGTTATTTTAAAAAATAATAGAAGTGTGCATATGCAGCAACATAGATGGACTTGGAGGATGTTATGCTAAGTGAAATAAGTCAGAGAATGACAAGTGCTGTATGATATCACTTATATGTGGAATCTAAATAACACAACAAACATATGGATATGCCAAAAAAGAAGCAGACTCAAAAGAATGTAGAACAAACTAGTTGTTACCAGTATGTGTGTGTGTGGGAGGGGTGGCAGGGAGTAATTTAAGGGTGCAGAAGTGAGACCTTAAATAAAAAGAAAAGAGATTTATTTGAAGTCATAAAATCATCAGTTCATAATAAAACATATTACAGTAAGGCCAGCAATGGATAATGCATTATTTTCTGAGTTGTGTAATATAAGAATAATAACCTTATCTTCTGTAAATACCATACTATAGCTAAGATGTGTTTGAAAAACATAGAGTGATAAAAATAAATAAAATCTATTCTTATTCACAATTTTGAATAGGCGTTATGGGAGTACACTATACCATTTTCAAAAAATAAAAGCTGACACTTTTTCTGTTCCATGAGGGTTAAAGCATAGGAGACATTCCTTTTCACTGTCAAGACCCAGTAGAAAGAATGACAGAGAATGCCTTCTAGTAGATAGAGATATACTTTTTCCCTTCCTGATATTATATGTGATATATCTGCACATAAAATATAATTGTAAAGACTAATATTAATGGTAGTATAATTAAACCATATAACTTTATCTAAGGCATCCTGAAAGCCTAAGAATTATTTCATAGGAATTCTTATATGATAAACTTTATCTTGAGTTGGGCTTTGCTGGTGGTGAAGGATGTGGAGAAAGAATCCACAGAATTGGCAGTGGTAAAGAATTCCCCTGCCAATGCTAGAGATGGGTTCAATCCCTGAGTCGGGAGGATCCCCTGAAGAAGGAATAGCAGCCACTCTAGTATTCTTGCCTGGGAATTCCCATGGACAGCCTGGTGGGCTGTAGTTCATAGGATGACAAAAGTGTTGGGCACAGCTTGGACACTAACCACCACCACCATATCTTGAATTACAGTCAACTGATCACCATATAAACCTCAGGACTATAAATCAGAGTCATTTATGAATTTATCAGACCTATTCAATTATTTTCACAGTCATCAAATTTGAAACCCATATCATATTTCATCAAATCCAGGATGATCTCTGTTATAAAACATACTATTTTTTGTCTCTATGAAAGAAAAAAATCCAATTAAATGACCCTCTATTAATTCTAAATTCAATCCTAATTTCAGGGGTGATATGATGTGAAAAGTCATGTCTTAAAATTGAGGAAATGTGATATTCCTTTATGGCAGAAAGTGAAGATGAGCTAAAGAGTCTCTTGATGAAAGTGAAAGAGGAGAGTGAAAAAGCTGGCTTAAAACTCAACATTCAGAAAACTAAGATCATGGGATCTGGTCCCATCACTTCCTGGCAAACAGATGGGGAAACAATGGAAACAGTGAGATACTTTGTTTTGGGGAGCTCCAAACTCACTCCAGATGGTGACCGCAGCCATGAAAGTAAAAGATGCTTACTCCTTGGAAGAAAAGCTATGACCAACCTATTCAGCATATTAAAAGGAAGAGATATTACTTTACCAACAAAGATCAGTCTTAGTCAAAGCTATCGTTTTTCCAGTAGTCATGTATGGATGTGAGAGTTGGACTATAAAGAAAGCTGAGCACCAAAGAATCGATGCTTTTGAACTGTAGTGTTGGAGAACACTCTTGAGAGTCACTTGGATGGCAAGGAGATCCAACCAGTCGATCCCAAAGGAAATCAATCCTGAATACTAATTAGGACTGATGCTGAGGCTGAAACTCCAGTACTTTGGCCAACTGATGTGAAGAACTGACTCATTGGAAAAGACTCTGATGCTGGGAAAGATTGAAGGTGGGAGGAGAAGGGGACAACAGAGGATGAGATGGTTGGATGCCATCACCAACACAATGGACATGAGTTAGAGTAGGCTCCCAAAGTTGGAAGCCTGGAGTGCTGCAGTTGGAAAGAATCGAACATGACTGAGCAACTAAACTGATATTGCCTTGATATGCTTCTTCTTGTCCTTAATCTTCCACATTTCAGCCTCATCATTTTAAAGTGCTGTATTCCATTATCAAATATTATTTATCATTTTGTGATATTAGTTCATCTCTTCTGTGGTTCAGTATCATATAAAATCAACTGATAGTCTACAGTGTTCCATTTTGCTTTTGTATGCCACTTATTTTTTAAAACTGAAAAAGAAAATATTTTGTTTTATTGCAGTGACCCTTTAATGAATATTAAGGACATCTCTTACTGAGTTGTAACTTAGAAACGCTTCAGTTTTTAACCCATTTTTTTAAATTGACTATGAATTAATTTATTTTGTAGTAATTTAACAATGAATCTATGTTTGTCACATTGAACATAAAATGAGTGTGCTATAAAGATTTAAATGTCATTTAAAATTAATGTATCAAATTGTATAACTCTTGTAATAATTATAATAGCAAAATTCTTATAATATTGCTAAATGTTTTAGCTTTAGACTTTTTCTTATCTTACCTTAATGCTTTAAGATAGATACATGGATAATGGAAAAGAAAGTACAGAATGAAAACAAAAATTTAACTGTGGTTGATGTACCACCCAGATTACTTTGAGGAATTAAAAAACAAAACAAAACCTGCCTTGCTCAAGGTCATATGTTTCTAGGAAGTCTGCATCCAATGATTAATCATCACAGAGCACATAAAGACCAGGTGTCCTTGACCCAAATGGAAATGACTATGAAAGCCTGTCATATCTTCAGAATACCACACAGAGTTGGTTGAAGTCTTTTTTTGGACTGCATCATTGATCAGATTCTCCCTCTGCTCAGTCCTGTCTCCCACCTTTAGGTGTTTAATTCTAGGAGCATCCCCTAATAAATGTCCTATTTTCAATTCCCTACATAGATGTATACTCCTTGAGAAACCTAACTGGGACAGCAACCTGACCCACATTTACAAATGAAATACATAAATGTTTTCTCTTTACTCAGGCTACAAAATACGAGATGGACATATTTCTTGATCACTGTATGTGAGGGAAGAATTTAGTCATATTCCTTCATCAATGGCTTAGCAATATTTAAATGAGAGTACACTGGCAAGTGATTCTGTTAGCAATAACAGTACTACTCTTAATGAACAATAATGAAAGGGAATTATCTTTTCCATAAACTAGGGGTCAGATCCATACATTGGAAAACACAAAGGATAAACAACTCTGAATTGGAAAACACAAAGTGTAGACAGCCTTTGTTTGACTCAGTGAGTCCAAATCCAGGAGCTTTAGAAGCTAGATGAAGTCTGATATTTTGCTTAGTTTTTATTCTGAGAGAAAGATTGCTTGCAAAATAAATTTAGTTTAATTTCTCTTGCATTTTGTTTGCACAGTTGTTTCCAAAGTGATTGATGCTGGTCTGTGTGCAAATAAACTTTATTTGTAAATTGCATATTATAAATATTTAAAGAGTTGTATCTTGGCATGAGAAATGGTTTTTTATTTAATCTTCCATGTTTTGGTCACTATTTTAGGTATTGGGAATTCAGTGATGATTAAAACTGCTCTGGTTCCTAAATATCTTGGGGTGAAGACAATTTATTCTACTGCTAAAGGTATATTTGAGAGATGTACAAAAACAAAATGCAGTGTGATCACAAAAGATCACACTCTGATATGTTGAGGTGTCTTACAATGTAAAGGGGTTATAATAGAGCTGAGTTTTAGGAAAGAAATAGAAATTCACTATATATAGAAGGAAGGAAGTCTTATTTCAATGCTAAGAAACTGAAGTTAAAGAAAGTAGAATATATTCATATAGAGGGGCTTTCTCCAAATGTTCTTGGAAGAAACTGACAAGAATATAAGAAAGGCAGAGGAGTCTGGACTTTATTCTAAAATCCACCAGAGCCATTAGAAGTTCTGTAAGCAAGAAAATGTGATGTTTAAATTCGTTTCAGAAAGCTTGTAGCGCAGAGGAGGATTGGGAGAGTAAATTAGGGAGTAAAGAAATTGATGTCAAGAAGACCCTTTAAAACACTAGTTATAGAGAAAACATTAGAGTTTCTATCTAGGGAAGTGATTGTGAAAATAGGGAAAGACCTTTTAGAAAGATATTTCAGTGGTAGATAAAAAAGGAATAGGAGGCTAATCAGATGTAGTACAAAAGTGGGGTGAGAAAAGAGAAGAACCAAGAGTGACAATAAGATTTTGTCTTTTATTATTATTATATTTTTTAATATTTGAGTATTGGGTTTTCCCAGTGGCTGCAATGCAGGAGACCCAGGTTCAGTCCCTGAGTCAGGAAGATCCCCTTGAGAAGGGAATGGGTACCCACTCAAGTATTCTTGCCTGGAGAATTCCATGGACAGATGAGCCTGTGGGCTACAGTTCATGGGATCGCAGAGTCAGATTTGACTGAGCAACTAACACTTTAACTTTTCCCTTTCATAGCAGATTAACCAACGTTGTGATAATTTCAGGTTGGCAGCAAAAAAGGACTTAGCCATACCTATACATGTATCCATTCTCCCCCAAACTGCCCCCCACGTCCAGGCTGCCACATATCATTGAGTAGAGTTCCATATGCTGTATCTTGTTGATTGTCCATTTTAAATAGTATTATGTACATGTTAATCTCAAACTCCCTAACTATTCCTCCCCCATCCTTCCCTCCTGACAACCAGTCTTGAGTTGAGGAAGAAGAATAATACTTTACCAGGAATCATCATAAGGAGCAGTTGTATTTAATAGTCTCTAATGGAGATGCTGAGAAGTAGTAGGTCAAAAGAATGGCTAATATACTTTTTACTTGTTTGTTTGTTTTTAACCTGAACTACATTGATTTATAGGGCTTTACAGGTGGCACAGTGGTAAAGAGTCCATGTGCCAGTGCAGGAGATACAAGAGACTTGAGTTTGATCCCTGGGTCAGGAAGATCCCCTGGAGTAGGAAATGGCAGGCCACTCTAGTATTCTTGCCTGGGGAATCCCATGGAAGAGCAGCCTGGACTACAGTCCATGGGGTCTCAAAGAGTTGCCCGTGACAAAGCAGACATACACACATTGATTTATAGTCTTAGGTTATTGACAGCTAAAATATGATCATTGAAAGGAAAGTGTATATGTATCGAGTTAACTTGCACTAGTTGTTTCTAGTGGTATTGTGATTAAAATGAGTATGTTGTTCAGTTGGAAAATATATACAAGGACATGTGTATTTGGTTTTGAGAGTACTGAAAAAGAGAGTTCTGTTATTCATTGAACTTTAAAACTCTGGGTTCTGTGCTCTGGTTGTTAAAAACAATGTTCTACTTACTCATATGAGGCTACATAAATGTAATACAGTTATTAGTTGGTTTTTGAGATCCAGGTTTTTAGAAATTGCCTAGGTTGGACAAGTTTACATAAAATTAAAGAAAGGATTTTACAAGCTGGAAGTGGCATAAACTTTTACATTGTATACCTTCATTACAAGTATATATATATGTGTGTACACACACACACACACACACACACACACATATATGTATAACTTGCTTTTAGAGATTTTAATTTTTAAGATTGCATAAGGGTTCCTAGGTGGCGCAAGTGGTAAAGAACCCACCTGCCAGTGCAGGAGATGTAAGAGATACGGGTTCAATCCCTAGGTTGAAAAGATCCCCTGGAGGAGGGCATGGCAACCTGCTCCAGTATTCATGCCTGGAGAATCCCACAGACAGAGGAAGATGGTGGGCTATAGTCCTTAGGGTCGAAAAGAGTCAGACATGACGAAAGTAACTTAATGTGCATGCAGGCAATATCCTTAGTATGTAACAAATAACACAATTAAGCAACTAAAAGTTTAGTTGACTGTGTTTAGATTTTGAGTTATATTTTGTCTTTGATTTTATCATGGGTTACTAGTAGCAGTGTTTACTTACATTAGCATTAGTCTGAGGTTTATGTTGTACTGGTATAGAGCTTAATGTAAAATATCTCATATTTTATGTTTTTATGTAAATATTCAGATGTTTTTATTACTTCATAAATATAACTCTCTCTTTTTAAAAATATATCCAAAACTTCTGCTAAACAAATCTATAAAAGTGAAACATAGGAAATTATAATATTAAACATGAAAACTTTCTGTACCAAGTTACCATGATATCTATATTGACATAACTTCAAATGAAAATCTTATTTCCCTTTTGGGAAAAGAGAGAACAAGTACAAGAAACAGCCATTAGGAGAGAAATTTCAATTTTGCAAGTGCAAGAAAGAAGCATTAAGCTATAATTAAAAAGAAGTTACTGGAGACTTCTATAAAGCTCGAAGCCAATTTAATTAATGCAACCAATCTACTTTTCTTTGTACACTATAAAAAAAAATGGTAATCTGAGAATCAGCTTTCCAGGTCTATGGAATTTTGCAACATATATTTTAAAAGCTAAATAAACTTTAATTTTCCATTGAATTAAAATAATCTTAAAATTATCCTGGGTTATAGATTATGATATAAATAAATCATTACATTACTAACAAGAGTCATACATGACCATGTGAAAAATTAATACAACATATTTTAATAGAACTAAAACATAAAGACATATATTTGGTTTTATCTTCTGAGTTTTGATATGCCAAAAAGAAGAATTACATTGACGGACTGCCAAGTAACATATCATACAGTGAAATGACTAGATTATCATGTGTGCCACAGGTTCTCTAATAAGTAGAATCAATGGAGTACTTAAATGTCCTTTCTAGAGTAGTTTTAGTGTTCACACTGCTGCTGCAGCTGCTAAGTCGCTTCAGTCGTGTCCGACTCTGTGTGACCCCATAGACGGCAGCCCACCAGGCTCCCCCATCCCTGGGATTCTCCAGGCAAGAACACTGGAGTGGGTTGCCATTTCCTTCTCCAGTGCATGAAAGTGAAAGTAAAGTCGCTCAGTTGTGTCCGACTGTTAGCAATCCCATGGACTGCAGCCTACCAGGCTTCTCCATCCATGGGATTTTCCAGGCAAAAGTACTGGAGTNGGCTCCCCCATCCCTTGGATTCTCCAGGCAAGAACACTGGAGTGGGTTGCCATTTCCTTCTCCAGTGCATGAAAGTGAAAGTGAAGTCGCTCAGTTGTGTCCGACTCTTAGCGACCCCCTGGACTGCAGCCCACCAGGCTCCTCTGTCCATGGGATTTTCCAGGCAAGAGTACTGGAGTGGGGTGCCATTGCCTTCTCCGACTGGTCTATATATTCCATACCAATACCACACTGCCTTGATTATTGTAGCATTATAGGAGGAGAATTTTTCACATTTTGTTTTTCTTCTATAGCAGTTTTGCTAACTTATTTCTTTTAAGAAGTTAGTCCATTTTCTCTAAGTTGTTCAAATTACTAGCATAAAATTGTTCATAATATTTTCCTATTTTTTTAATGCCTGGGGTATTTGTAGTGATCTTTCATTCATGATATTGATCATTTTTGTTTGCTTTTTTTTTTCTTCATCACTTTTGATAGGAGTTTATCAATTTTATTTAGATTTTCATAAGCAAATTTAGTCTATGTGGTCTCTATTTTTTGTTTAGTATTTCATTGATTTCTTTTCTGATTTTTGTTTATTCCTTTCTTTAGAATAAATTTGTTCTACTTCTAACACCTTAAAATAGAAATTAAATTATTGATTTTAAACCATTCTGTTTTTCTAATATAGGCTTTTAAAGCTATTTCCCTCTTAACAATCTTATAACTACATTTAACAGGTTTGATATGCCGTATTTACATTTTCAGGTAGTTTAAAAACTTTTCTGTACTTTTGATTTCTTCTTTGACCTGTGGCTTATCTAGGAGTATATTGCTGTGGTGGTTTTTAATTTCCAGTTATTTGGAGCTTTCTTAGATATCATAATTGATTTCTAATTTTTTGGTCAGAGAACGTGTTCTGTAGGATTTAAATTTTATGAGATTCATTGGCATATATGTTACGGCCCTACCTAAGATTTCTTATGGTGTACTTGAAAAGAATGTATATGTTGTATCTAAAACAGTTGTTGGTTATAAACAGTTCTATAAATAACAAGGTCAAAGTAGTTGATAATGTTCTTCAAATCTTCTATATTCTTACTGATATTATTTATCTGGTTGTTCTATCAGATGTTACAATATGATTGTGGATTTATCAGTTCCTCTCTTTAGTTCTGTTTGTGTGATGTATCTTGATGATCTGTTATTTAAGTGCATACATATTTATGATTTTTATGTTTTTTTGATAAACTGACCCTTCTCTCATTTTGAAAGATTATTTTTCATCTTGTAATACTCCTGTCTTAAGGCCTACTTTATCTGGTATTAATATATATTTTATATATATATATATATATATATTTTTTTTTTTTTCCTGCTTTTTCATCCTTTGGCTTTCATCCTATCTGTATTTGCAGTGGTCCTCTTGGGTTTTGCTTAAAACCAATTTAGCAAGTGTTTCAGTTATAAACTGTGAATAACTATTAAAGGGCTAAGATTTTTAACCAGCTTGCAAGCTAATGATTTAGCTTACACAATTTCGTATATGTTGTGGTAGGCTAAAATAAAAACATAACCTCCCTAATTCGAAGATAGACTTTCCATAGGAAAAGCAATAGCCAAAGAATATCTTGTGTCAATTCCCAACCTCCAGGCCCCAAAGGGCAATGTAGTGAAGGCCACAGCAGTTATATATGCAGTAAAGTTCATTACAGAGTAGGAAGCATAGAATTGGACAACACTAATCTTATACATTGCTGCTGCCCATCCTCCCCTCCAAAGAGAGAGACATCTTATCTTCACTCTGGAATGTAAACAAGTAGAGATCTCTATCTTTACTACCCCAGATTGTCTCCAGGAAGAAAGACCTTTCTAAGCTTTACTATCCTGGAATGTCTCCTTATACAAACATTTTTAACTAGGCTGTAAATGCCTTCAAAGAGGACCTGAACTGTGTAGAAACATGAAATATTCATAGAGAATTATCTCCCCAAACCAAGATTCTGCTTTTTAAATGGAGTGTTTAGTTCATTTACATTTAATGATTACTGAAATGGTTTGATTTAGGTCTATAATTTAACTTTGTTTTCTATTAATTCTTTATTTTTTTCTATTGTTTGTGTTTTCCTCCTTCCTGTCTTCCTTTGACTTGGTTAAAAAGAAAGCTGGTTTTTTTTTTTCAGTTTTCCTTTCTTCAGTAGCTCCTATTGGAATTGCAATATTTATTAACTGTTTATAGTTAATATTAGATCATTTCACATAAAATATAAGGATCTTTCAACATTTTAATTATGTTTACCCACCTCCCTGGCATCCTTTGTGCTGTTTTTGTCATTTCTCTTATACCTATACATGTTATAAACCCACAATACAATATTGTGTTTTTTGTATTAAACCTCCAGTTGTCTTTTTAACAGTTGAGGAAGAGAGAATTAATATACCCTTTTCCATTTACCTGCATATTTATTGTTTTCAGTGTTCTTCATTCTTTGTGTAGATCCATGTTTCCATCTGCTGTAATTTCCCTTTAGCCTGAAGAACTTCCTTTGGCATTTCTTGTAGTATAGGACATCTGGCAATACTCTCGGCTTTTGTTTATTTGAAGATAACTTTATTTTACTTTCAGTTTTAAAAGACAGTTGCACTGAATCCACAGTTCTGAGTTAACAGCTATTTTCTTTAGCTCTATAAAAAGGCCACTGTCTTGTCTTGTGACCTCCATGTTTCTCATGGAGAAGTTAGCTGTCATTCTCATGAAACATTAGCTGTCATTCCTATTTTATTCCTGTATATGTAGTATACCTTTTATCTGTACCTATTTTTAATATTTTATGTTTGGTTTTCATTAGTTTGACTTAAATTACCTAGGTCTGTGGTTTGGGATTTATAGGAGTTCACTGAGCTGCTCTTATCTGTAATTTAATGTTCTTCATCAAATTTGGAAAATTTCAGGCCATAGTTCTTCAGACATTTTCTGCCTTATTCTCTTTCCCTTCTATATCTGGGACTCCAATTATACATATATTGTACTACAGACACATAATAATGACCACTTACCATTTGGTGATCCACATTTAACTAAAGTTGTTACTCATTCTTTTGCCCTCTCATCTGTGCTGTTGTTCAGACTAGATGATTTCTAATTAGCCCTCAAGTTTACTGACTCTTGTGCTATCAGTAATCTGCTACTGTTGCAGGAAGGCGGACCCCTTCCAGGGCCCGAAACTGGGCTCTTGTCTAACACTCGGAAATGAATTGTCCAAGAAGACACATGTGCTGATAAAGCAAGAGATTTTATTGGGAAAGGGCACCCAGATGGAAAGCAGTAGGGTAAGGGATCCCAGGAGAACTGCTCTGCCACTTGGCTCGCAGTCTCAGGTTTTATGGTGATGGGATTAGTTTCCGGGTGGTGTTTGGCCAATCATTCTAATTCAGAGTCTTTCCTGGTGGCGCACGCATCGCTCAGCCAGGATTTATGCCAGCAAGAGGGATTCTGGGAAGTGGACAGACACTAGGTGTCTCCTTTAGACCTTTCCCAAACTCTTGCGGTTGGTGGTGGCTTATTAGTTCCATATTCCTTACCAGGATCTCCTGTCATAAAACAACTCATGCAAATGGTTACTATGGTGCCTGGCCAGGGTGGGCGGTTTCAATCAGTGTGCTTCCCCTAACACTACTAAGCCTACTAGTGGAAATTTTTCTTTCAGATATTGTACTTTTCAGCCCCCAAATTTCCACTTATTTCTTTTTTAAAATAACTTTCATTTCTCTCCTCAGTACGTTTTTATTTCCCTTTAAGTATTCAAGCTATAAAAAGTTCTCATGCATTTGCTAGTCTGTATCTCCTAATACAAGGGCTTCCTTGGTGACTCAGTAATAAAGAACCCTCTTGCCTATGCAGGAGACATAGGTTCAATCCCTGGGTCAGGAAGATCCCCAGAAAAGGAAATGGCAACCCAGTCCAGTATTCTTGCTTTGGAAATCCCATGGACAAAGGAGCCTGGGTGGGAGTCAGATGTAACTTAGTGACTAAACAATAACAATCTGCTAATATAAAGCCAATGTAAACATCAATTATATTTATCTTAACAAGGGTAATAATGGATCAGTTCAGTTCAGTCATTCAGTCATGTCTGACTCTTTGTGACCCCATGGACTGCAGCACACCAGGCTTCCCTGTTCATCACCAACTCCCAAAGCTTGCTCAAACTCATGTCCATCAAGTTGGTGATGCTGTCCAACTGTCTTATCCTCTNGTTCAGTTCAGTCATTCAGTCATGTCTGACTCTTTGTGACCCCATGGACTGCAGCACACCAGGCTTCCCTGTTCATCACCAACTCCCAAAGCTTGCTCAAACTCATGTCCATCAAGTTGGTGATGCTGTCCAACTGTCTTATCCTCTGTCATCTTTTTCTCTTCCTGACTTCAATCTTCCCCAGCATCAAGGTCTTTTCTAATGAGTCAGTTCTTCCCATTAGGTGGCCAGAGTATTAGAGTTTCAACTTCAGCATTAGTCCTTCCAAGGAATATTCAGGACTAATTTCCTTTCGGAAGGACAGGTTTGATCTTTTTGTAGTCCAAGGGCCTCTCAAGAGTCTTCTCCAACACCAGAGTCCATAAGCATCAATTCTTCAGCTCTCAGCTTTCTTTATGGTCCAACTCTCACATCCATACTTGACTACTAGAAAAATCATAGCTTTGACTAGACAGACCTCTGTTGGTAAACTAATGTCTCTGCTTTTTAATGTGCTATCTAGATTGGTCATAGCTTTTCTTCCAAGGAGCAAGCGTCTTAATTTCGTGGCTGCAGTCACCAGCTACAGTGATTTTGAAGCCCAAGAAAATAAGGTCTGTCACTGTTTCCATTGTTCCCCCATTTATTTGCCATGAAATAATATATAACAAATTTGCAATTATTATTCCTTGCTTACTAGAATCTTTTCAGAATCTTCTGTCTTTTCAGTGATGGTAAAGTGGTTATAATTCATTTTTCCTGTTTTAAGATTCTAAGCAACAAATAACTTGTTTCCCTATTTTTGTGTCTGCTATGCCAAGTAAATGTTTAGTGTCTTACCTGATGACTCAGAGATAAGCTATTGATGAACCACTTTACATATTTGAATTACAGAAAAAAAATTTTTTTTATTTGACAAATTCCCTTAAGCATCTGGACAACCATAGATTTCTCAAGCCACCTCTCAAATATATAGTTTTGTCTAGAGTAAGCTTCATATTGGCCAGATTAAAGGACAGTGCATTCGCCCATGCTAATTTTTGTGACAATCAAAACTCCTTCACAAATTTGTAAGCACCCAGGGAAGGGGAAATATCCCAGGGTTGAGAACCACTGTATTAGAATAATTAAAGGAAACTCTGTTTTGAAACAAAAGTTTTATAAAAATTAAATGACACCTATGTGTTTTCCTATGAATTAGGAAAAAATTATTTAAGAAGTTGTATTAATCCTTTTATAGGCCTTCTTAGTTTCTAACCTCAGTTCAGTTCAGTTCAGTCTCTCAGTCATGTCCGACTCTTTGCAACCCCATGAATCACAGCATGCCAGGCCTCCCTGTCCATCACCAACTCCCAGAGTTTACTCAGACTCATGGCCATCGAGTCAGTGATGCCATCCAGCCATCTTATCCTTGGTCGTCCCCTTCTCCTCCTGCCCCCAATCCCTCCCAGCATCAGAGTCTTTTCCAGTGAGTCAACTCTTCGCATGAGGTGGCCAAAGGACTGGAGCTTCAGCTTTAGCATCATTCCTTCCAAAGAAATCCCAGGACTGATCTCCTTCAGAATGGACTGGTTGGA
>SJYV01047883.1:841382-852857 GCA_006410875.1 Neotragus pygmaeus | reverse complement strand
AAGTTAAATAAGCAAGGTGACAATATACAGCCTTGATGTACTCCTTTTCCTATTTGGAACCAGTCTGTTGTTCCATGTCCAGTTCTAACTGTTGCTTCCTGACCTGCATACAGATTTCTCAAGAGGCAGGTCAGGTGGTCTGGTATTCCGATCTCTTTCAGAATTTTCCACAGTTTATTGTGATCCACACAGTCAAAGGCTTTGGCATAGTCAATAAAGCAGAAATAGATGTTTTTCTGGAACTCTCTTGCTTTTTCCACCTAGCTTCCTTATTATTCTTTGTCTGCTGTGAAAACTCTTCCTTCTTCAGAAAACCAAACCACCTACCAGAAAAGTTTATTAAAATAGCTGCTAGTCTGATATGTCCATTGAGCACTTAAGATGTAACTAGTCCAAATTTAAATATAAAGCAACACTTAGTACAAAAAAGGATATAAAATATTTTGATAATTTTTACATTGATGCATGTGTTGAAATGAAAATATTTGAGACATACTGATTTAAATAAATACTGAAATTTTCCTGGTTTTCAGTGTGGCTACTAGAAAATGTAAATTATATATACAGCTTACATTTTATTTCTCATGGACAGTGCTGATAAATTATATCTCAGTGTAGAGACGCTTAAGTATTCATCTGATTGCACAGTTGCACAAAGGACCTTATAGCTATACTTGGTTTGTACATTACATAAGGTTGAGAAAACATCCTTCATATCAAATACCTGAGGGGAATCTTATTTTTTATTGTGATAAAATATGTATAACATAGAATTTACTAGTTTAAGCATTTTTAAGTGTATAGTGAAAATGAAAGTCACTCAGTCATGTCTGACCCTTTGTGACCCCATGGACTATACAGTCTATGAAATTCTCCAGGCCAGAATCTTGGAGTGAGTAGCCTTTCCCTTCTCCAGGGGATCTTTCCAACCCAGGTCTCCTGCACTGAAGGTGGTTCTTTACCAGCTGAGCCACAAGGGAAGCCCTTTAAGTGTATAGTTGTGACATTAGGTACATTCACAGTGTTTGTAACCACCACCATCATCCATCTCCAGACCTTTTTCACCTTCTCAACTGAAACTCTGTGCCTATTAAATACTAACTTCTCATACCCTCACTCCCTCCAGCTCCTGGCCACCAGTATTGCACTTTCTGTCTCTATGATGAATTTGACTGCTCTAGGTACCTCATATGTATGTATGCATACTAAGTCTCTTCAGTTGTGTCTGACACTGCAACCCCATGGACTGTAGCCCACTAGGCTCCTCTGTCCATCAGATTCTCCAGGCAAGAATACTCAAGTGGGTTACCATGCCCTCCTTCAAGGGATCTTCCTAACCCAGGAATCAAACCCACATTTCTTACATCTGCCTGCATTAGGCAGGGAGGTTCTTTAGCACTAGCACCACCTGGGAAGCCCAGGTACTTGATATAAGCGAAATTATATGAGATTTCTCCTTTTGTGATTGACTTATTTAACTTAGCAGAATATCTTCAAGGTTCATCTATGTTATAGTATATGTCAGAATTTCCTTATTTTTAATACTGCATAATATTCCATTGTACGTGAATGTTACATTTTGATTATCCATTCATCTGTCAGTGGATGCTTGAGTTACTTCCACCTTTTTGCCTACTGTGAATAATGCAACTATGAACATAAGTATACGAACATATATTTGAGTCCCTTATTTCACTTCTTTGGTATATTCCCAGAAGTGTAATCATATGGTAATTAAATGTAATTTTCTGAGGGCTCACTATACCATTTTCTACAGCAGCTGCTTGTTTTACAATCCCACCAGCAATGCATAAAGGTTTCAATTTCTCCATATCCTTGTTAACAGTTGTAATTTTCCAGGTCTTTTTATAAATATAATAGTCATTCAGATAGTTCCAGCCAGTGGAGATCTTTGGAAGGTTGGTTAATAGTGACCTATGGCATTAAAAAATTTAAAGAGTTCTTGCCAACCACCTCCCAACCCCATGTACTCCCAAGAGATACTTGACAGTTTCGTACCAGTGCTCCTTCACTTTTTTCATTACCTAGGAGATATTATTGACACAATCAATCACACACATTTTTATGAACAAAATTAATTTTTTATATTAGTTCTTTGAATGTAAAATCAAGTGCCTAGGGACAGTCAGAAATAAATGAAATAGGAAAGATAAGAAAAATAGGGAATGGGAGGCTTCCAATTCAAGAGGGTAGAATAGAAGGACATTCATTCATTTCCTCCTGCAAGAACACCAAACTCACAACTAGCTCTTGAACAACCTTTGACAGGAGGACACTGGAACCAACCAAAAAAAAAAAGAGATGTCCCACATCCAGAGACAAGGAAGTGACAGCAAGATGGTAGAAGGGGCACAAACATGATAAAATCAAATTCCATGTCNGGGACAACAGAGGATGAGATGGCTAGATTGCATCACTGACTCAATGGACATGAATCTGAGTGAACTCCGGGAGTCTGTGATGGACAGGGAGGCCTGGGGTGCTGCGATTCATGGGGTCACAAAGAGTTGGACATGACTGAGCAACTGAACTGAACTGAACTGAACTGAAGGATTGAGCTAGGAGGAAACTTCAAGCAATGAGTCCATTGTAAGAATCCTGAAATAATCTGAGAAAGGAACACTATAGGGTCTGCATTGCTCATAATTTGGTGTCAGAGTCATGTGGCTCTTCCTTGTAGAATATGATTTGTAGAACATTAAGAATCTCCATGAGGCAAGAAAGTGTATACCAATAATAGACATAATTGTGTTACTTGAATGAGGCTGAAATTTCTGAAATCTTTTTTGAAATTTATGTTTTTTCATGTATTCAGTGTTCATTCAATAAATCTTTATGGATTGTCTTCATCTTCATATGATAGACACCATGCTATGTGTAGGATGTTGAATTAGGCACAGCCTCTGTGTATGGGCATTTCCTTGTTCAGTGACTGAAAAAAAAAAAAAAAACTGATGCTATTTGTCAGAAGATGTTATTGTATTGATGTTAAATTTCAAACTTCTTTGTGTGGTATTTCTGGAGAAAATTCCCATTAAATATCCAAAATAAACCCATTTTTCAGTGCACAATTTCTCCGTTATATTTTGAGGAAATAATTGCACACCATTGGTAACAAAACAGATTACATTGTGCTAGACTATCAGTACAGTTTGAGGTTAATCAGGTTACTGTGTTTTTATATTTTAGCTAATTCTGGACCACAGAAAACAACTTTTAAGTCTTTAGCATGGAAATGGAGGATGTTGATTTTCTTTTTACTCTGTTTCTTTATTCTTTTATAATCTAACCTAAATCCTTCCTACAAGATAAAATTAGAATGCCCACAATAGTTATCAAACACTTCATTGGAGGTAAGGAGAAGGAAATGGCAATCCACTCCAGTATTCTTGCCTGGAGAATCCCATGGACAGAGCAGCCTGGCAGACTATAGTCCATGGGATCGCAATGAGTCGGACATAACTTAGTGACTAAACCACCAACCACCATAAACCAAGGAGTAACTATGCCATATATTTTAACCCAGAGTGAGGAAATCCACAAGTGACCATTTATTTCCCATTTTGAGACAGGATCTATTTACCCAAGCACAAACTTTGCACAGCAGAAAATATAGTTTGGGAGTAGGTGAGCATTTGAGATTGTGCTACAGAAAATGTTAGGGTAAGTTGCAACAGTTTTGTTGTTGAGAAAAAAAAAATCACCTTTAAAGTAATATTTATCCATAAAATAAATGAATTTTTCAAATTCAGTCTTATCAAAATGGCCTTGCTTATTGCCAGGAGTTGAATTTACAGAATGAACCACAAGAGATGACACTAATGTACTACTCTTAGTTAATTACAAGGAAACTTTCAGAACTTGAAAAATGTTTATTGTTGATGTCCGTTTCCTGCTGAGTGCTGCTCCAACTGAACATTACAGAATTTTATTTATCCACAATTTTAAAAGAGTGTTCTATAATCTGGGAGCTTATTGTATTAACTCCTCCTCTAAACAAGGGCAGAGATGCAAATAAAGAGGTTATTAAAATTGGCTGTGAAAGACATAGATCTTTCATTAAAAGTTTCTAGACAAGCAGAAACACATAAGCTTAACTCAAGGAGATTAACATGGTTAGGTTAGAGGCTAATTGTGTTTTGCATCTGAAATGTAATAAAAGTTTGTACCCTTCGGGGGAAAATACAGCTAAGGTTCATCAATTTTTACCATCTTTAATTCTGCAAACCCTCAAAAACTAATTCAGAGCAATAGTACAGCTAGTTAAAATGATAAATCTCTAATTAAACAAGAAGCTATCTTCTTAAATGAATAATCTGTATCTAGATCTCAATGTCTCTTGTTGTGTTTAACTGTCTGTGTGTGGGAGAAAAATCAAAGTAGATTNTTCAGAGCAATAGTACAGCTAGTTAAAATGATAAATCTCTAATTAAACAAGAAGCTATCTTCTTAAATGAATAATCTGTATCTAGATCTCAATGTCTCTTGTTGTGTTTAACTGTCTGTGTGTGGGAGAAAAATCAAAGTAGATTCATAATTTTCAAGGTAGAAAGCTTGAGTTATTTTGGAAATTCTATTGACATGAGTGTAAATTATTAATATTGTAATTTCCTAAAAGCAATTTTTGTCACTTCATGAATGTGAACTTTATGAAAATTTTATTATAATTTTTCCAGCCAATTACTTTGTCAGGACTGCAAGATGGAATCTTTAAAGTCTGAGTTTCTGTCTAAATCATGTTTAAACCTGAAATGCTTCAGGCCCTGTCAGTGGAAGGGACATGGGTGTTGTGTGAAACAAAAGTTGCAAGTCAAGCAGGAATGTTTTGTTCTCCAGATGTAATTTTTGCTATTTGATTTATTAGAAAAAATGATTTAAGATTTAACATGCATGCATACAAATGTATTAGAAGTACTTGAATTTATAATTATAACACATTTGTTGAATGAATATTCATGAATAGTTCAATCTGCAATAAACTAAAGCTAGAATTTTATTTATTTACTTATTTATTATTTTTATTGGAATTTCATTGCTTTGCAATGCTGTGTTAGTTTCTGTACAGCAAAGTGAATCAGGTATATATATATATAGAGAGAGAGACACACACATACACACTGATATATATAGGCTTCCCAGGTGGTACTAGAAGTAAGGAACCCACCTGCTAATGCAGGACACATAAGAGACTTGGGTTCAGTCCCTGAGTCGGGAAGACCCCCTGGAAGAGGGCATGGCAACTGACTCCAGTATTCTTGCCTGGAGAATCCCATGGAAAGAGAAACCTGGTGGGCTACAGTCCATGGGGTTGCAAAGAGTCGGAAATGACTGAGTGACTAACACACATTATACCCATATACATCTACCCCCTCTTTGTCACCACAGAGCATTGATTAGAATTCCCTGTGCTTTATAGAGCTGGAAATGTAAAAGGGAAGAAATCAGTCTACTTAACTTTGCTAAATACTTGTATATATGATTATTTACTCAAGCTATGTATTAAAAATTGTGTATTTTTGTCAAAAAATTGTTAGCAAGATTGTCCATGTGCTTATAATTGTATATTGGATAAAGTCAACAATACTATAAAAGGAAATATTTTAAACTTTAAGTNTTTAGCTTCAGAACGAGGGACCAGGCTTGATCACTCAAGAGCTTTTGTGTCACAGAGTTTTATTAAAGTATGAAAAGGGACAGAGAAAGCTCCTGACACAGACATTAGAAGGCGGATGGACAGTGTCCCTCTCGCTGGTATTAGCAAGGGAGTTATATATGTTTTTAATTAGTTATTACAAATAAATCAAAAGAATGCCTCAAGGTTATAAAGATTTTACTAGACCCACTCCCATAATTTACATTTTAAGATAACAGGATGAGCCAGAATTTTTTCAAGAAGGGGAAACAGATGTGTATAAGAGACAGATTTTTACCCTCCTAACCCCCAAAGAATTAATGGCCTACAGGTGAAGGGGGTGTAAAAAAAAAAAAAAAAAGATGGAGTGTCTGTAGTGTTAGTGGTCATTAGAATATATTTCGTGGACTTGGATTATAGACAGAATTTACTGACTTTAGATGCATATAATCCTTACCCCCAGGCTTAAAACTAGATAATCAAAGACTCTAATAAAGAAGGCTCAAGTTGCAGCTAGATGATGGCCTCTATGCAGCTGCTTTATTGACACCTTATCACATTAAATTCACTAGAAGTTTGAAGTAAGAAAAAGACAACAAGAAAAATGGGTGTGGGGGGGAATCAATGTGTTCACGAGGTCTAGGGACCAATCTGAAAGACAAGCTTCTAGTTGTATTTCCAATGTGCCTTTTTCATTCTGTGATGTTGTAAAAGTAAGGTCTTCATTAGATACCTCTGGTGTTTACAATCCCCACAACAGAAATAAAAAGGAAATGAGATGTTCCATTTTTAATATTATACATACAATCATTTTAGAGTGTGGAGGTTAATTCCTCCCACAAAAGTGCATAAAAGGAATTAAAGGAAACAATTTGAACATTTTAATGTTTTTCATGCATTTCAAGGAGAGGAATTAGGCACCAAAACACAAAACAATTATATGTGTAATTTAAAATACATACTGATTTTTTTTTCAGAGCAATGCCACCGCAGTGTAGCCCTTACCTTGCATAAATGAAATATTTGCCTACCTAATAACACAAAACTTAAAAGGACAGCTATAGCAAATGCCTAGCTCATCAAGATAATATTGGAATGATAACATGGAGCCTAGTATTTCTTATTTAAAAGGAACACATGGAAAAATCTAGACATCAACAAAACTATTTACATTTTTCTTTAACTCTCTACTATATTACCAACTTTACTGCTGTGCTTCTTCAAAGACCGCTTGAATTTCCAGAAATCTTTGACAGAATCAGCAGACCGAAACCTTTCAACTTGCTGATAATCAGATAGCATGCCAGACTTCATAGAATCTAACCAAAATATGATTTGGGTTCTAATGTTAGAGATTATAAAGGAAGTCTTTCTTGTGGTACTCTTTGCCAAGTTCCTCTAATTTTGGCACTTTCAAATGCAAAAAGTTTGTGAGCTCCATTTGTGATGATTCCTTCATTTCATTCCAAACTGGCAGAATGAGTCATATTATATGCAAAAATTCATCTTATAGTGGGATGGTGAAATTTGCATATGAAAAGAATACCTAGATCTGAACCCCAAAGACAAATGTATTCTCTGAACTTAAAGGTGTGTCTTGTTAGGTATATTATGTCCAGGTGTATTCAATTAAATCAAGAAATAATAGAAAAAGAAATACATGAGAACATCAGAGTGTGTATGTTACAGACTGAATTGTGTCCCCTAATAGTTATGTTGAAGCCCCAGCTCCCAACCCAAAGATCACCAATGTTATTGTATTTGGAGATAGGAACTTTAGGAGATCAGTTCAGATAACTGAGGTTAAATGAGGTTGTTAAGAGGCCTTAATTCCATAGGCCTGGTGCCCATATAAGAGAAGGAAGAGGTAGTAGAACTTTCTTTCTGGCGCGTGAGGACGCAGTAAGAAGGCCACTCTCTGTGACCCAAGGAGAGAGCCCTCTAGACGCTGACCCTGCTGGCACCTTGATCTTGGACTTCCAGTCTCCAAAACTGTAAGAAAATGCATTTCTGTTGTTTAGGCTACCTGGCATTGTTGCAGCAGACCAAACTGAGTAACAGTGGATGTTGGGGGAGGTTTTGTGGGTGTCACCTCTTGAGTTGTGCAGAGCTGAGGAAGATAACTCCTCTATTTCTTAGGTCCAGCAGGCTTTCAAGTATTCATAGTGGTAGAGAGTGAAGAATGGAGAAATCTTTATCTTTGGCCAGATCCTAAGCTGAGGGAATTGTGATAACATATTTGTGTGCATGCTCAGTCATGTCCAACTCTGCGACTCCATGGTCTGTAGCCTGCGAGGCTCCTCTGTCCTTGGGATTTTCCAGGCAAGAATACTGACGTGAGTAGCCATTTCCTACTCCAGAGGAACTTCCAGACCTCGGGTTCAGACTAATGTCTCTGGCGTCTGCTTCATTGGCAGGCTGATTCTTTACCATTAGCGTCAAATGGGC
This sequence comes from Neotragus pygmaeus, assembly GCA_006410875.1. Taxonomy (NCBI): domain Eukaryota; kingdom Metazoa; phylum Chordata; class Mammalia; order Artiodactyla; family Bovidae; genus Neotragus; species Neotragus pygmaeus. The sequence goes on along the minus strand of SJYV01047883.1, from coordinate 844,756 downwards.
TTATTTGAAACTGTTGCCTAAGGAAATTATGGGCTTTTGAATGTTTCTATAGAATCCAGTTACACGGACTAGTACAGAATATTACCAGTGCCAGTCTAAGGTGTAGAAAACATTTGTTTAAAATGTTTTTAAAAGTATGTGCTGCTGCTGTTGCTGCTGCTGCTAAGTTGCTTCAGTCACGTCCGACTCTGTGCAAACCCACAGACGGCAGCCTACCAGGCTCCTCCGTCGCTAGGATTCTCCAGGCAAGAACACTGCCATGGGTTGCCATTTCCTTCTCCAGTGAAAAGTATGTAGTTGAATTTAAATGTATCCCAGTAATGCATGTTCTAAATTTCATAGCCATGAACATAACAAGGACTTCCTTTTTATACTAAAATTTAGACTATGGTAAGAGTTGGTGACAGACAGGGAGGTCTGGTGTGCTGCAATTCATGGGGTTGCAAAGAGTCGGACACGACTGAGCAACTGAACTGAACTGAAGCAAGTTTTGCAGTTCATTATATTATCCATCTACTCATCCTTTATCCCCCAAATAATTTTATGTACCAGTAATATTACCAGATACTTAGAAAACTAATAAGGTACTGCTGCCCCTTTCAGGAAGTTTCAGCAGAAGAGGTGTGTGTGGGAGGGTCTTTAAAGAAGAATGAATACTGCTGAGGTATAAAAAATGTATCAAGGGCTATGCTAGCACAAAGCAGAGAGGGCTGGCTCTAACTACAGAGAGTCTTAACAAAGAGTGTTAACTAAGGAACAGTAGTTCATGGACATGAAAGAACTTATGCAATTTACCTGTGTGGAATCAGAAAAATGGTTCAGAAGCAAAGTAAATAGAAGGTAAATTTTTTGACATATTGATGAGCAAGTAGAGAAAATAGGGTCAAAAAGTCTTCAAAACTGAAGTTAACTTTTGCACCCTATTTTTATTTAGAACACTATTATGTGTACTGAAAAGGAACTGATTCAATAAAATTAACTAGTGGCTACTGTTCTACATTTTAAATGTAATCAAAGGACATAGATCTGTGAAGATAATATTTCTTAAAATAGTAACAATGAGAATCTAATGATATTCTTATCACTTTGATGAATGTTTAAAGTTATAATTCCAGCAGGGACTTCACTTACTAGATAGATTATTCTAATTTCAATTTCCAGCACAGTATCTGGAAAACCACTGAGAAGTTTTGAAGAAAAACCGTTCTCAAATGCTTATCCAGGCCCAGCCAAGAATCTCCCTTTGATCCTCTTTGTGGTCATTAGCAAAGTAACCCTCCTTTAAATTGCCAGGAAAAATAAAAAAAAATCAATAAATGAATAGTAAATTTCTCATTCTATTTCAGGCATGTGCAAAATTAAGGTCTCTTCACTCAGTCTCCCCTTTGAATCAAGCAAGATCCTCACAAGAGAAAAATTGACTACTCCTTAAGAGGAATAGTTTATTAGCTAAAATCAAAACATCAAGAAGTGTTATTGACCCATTATACTTAATTTATCTTTTTGGAACTCAAATCCCACATAATATCTATTCATATCTTTCACAGAGCTTACTGACTTACTGTTATAGTAAGAATAATAAATAGAAAATGACGAAAAATACACATTCAAATCATACAATCATTGGATTAACTCCAGAATTTTAACAATGGTGCAACTGGAAGCCAGAAAGATTAAAAATAATAATAATAAAGTAACAGAGCTAGTTATTTTCAGATCTGGTATTAGAAGCCATATTTCTCAGTATGTTAAACTTCCATTTTTGTTTTTTTTATGCTTTCCAAAGGGCTAAGTAATTCGGTTGTACAGATAGCATGCATAATGTGAATTTCATTTTACAAAAAAGATTTTGGCCAAACTATATTGTATATTTCCCCAAAACATCCTTATTGATTAAAAAAAATTAACGTTATTTGGTATTGATAGCTTACAGTGAATGATGTCGGATTCATGATCGCCGAAGAAGAATGATTTAGCTTCAGAACGAGGGACCAGGNGGGGGGGGGCAGCCTGACGCTCAGGTTACTTAACTTCAAGCCCTTCCTCCCTTTCGGTTTGTAGCCCTGGTGAACTGCCCAGAAATAGTTCTCTCCGCAGGGAAATTGGGCCTTCTCGGGCTTTGTTTCGCACACATCTCTTTTTTTCCTTGTAGCTCTATAGATCCAGTCTCTGGATCTGTTTTCCATTCACAGAAATGAGAGAGTTAGATGGCTGCACACCTGGAATGGGAATTAAGCTCTAAAACGCAAAGGAGTTAAACCTGAAAGCAATTTAAAAAATGAAAGGGAACACCTACAACTAATACAGGGTTGTATAATTGTAGCTCAACAGAAGTGGACTTGGGGGTGGAGGAGACTACTATTTCGCAGAAAAAGTCAGCATCCATCCAGGTGGATGGGGCTACTTCGATCTACAGTTTAGTGTGATCTGCCCAATGAGTTTTAGGCTCTTAGCACATATCAGAAAAACTTCAGGCCCCTCCTCCTCAAGATGGATGCTGCTACAAGCCTTGGGATTACTGCCCAGGAAATTCAGAACTCTTACTGGATAACATGGAGTAAGCGAAGGAACAGTGGATTTACAGAGAAAATACCAGGCAAGGTCCTAATCTTTCAGCTGTGTAACGCTGAAATGTGAAATCGGAGATGTGTCATAACCTCCCTGGCTAGCCTCTCATCAGTAAATCGACAGTATGAGTGTCTGCTTCTTAACAGGGTTGTATACTGTATGTGAAAGATCCTAATACTCTCAAGTACCAGTCAGGTGAAATATTAACTTTAGTAATGCTCTGTTCAACCACAGCTGCTTATAACAACTATTACTGGGTTCCTATTATCTGCAGGAGATACAGATCTGTACTTACAAATAAGGATCTGCCCACATCTTTTGAATTATTTAACAAAGACGAGTTGCAGCTAGTTAATTAGTCCAGAGTAATTACTAAACAAAACCCAGAAACTCAGACCTTGATTTTACTTCCCCTCATACTATTTTGTATATTTAAGACACATGCAAATCTAGAATTTGTAAACTGAGGGCTGCCTGTTTAGTTACAATCATCTTGAAACCCATTTATTTGCTTTTTTTTTAACTCTCAATTTTCAGTTTTGTTAATCAATAACCTCAGATATGCAGATGACACCACCCTTATGGCAGAAAGTGAGGAGGAACTAAAAAGTCTCTTGATGAAAGTGAAAGAGGAGAGTGAAAAAGTTGGCTTAAAGCTCAACAAGCTCAGAAAACGAAGATCATGGTATCTGGTCCCATCATTTCATGGCAAATAGATGGGGAAAGAGTGGAAACAGTGGCAGACTTTATTTTGGGGGGCTCCAAAATCACTGCAGATGGTGACTGCAGCCATGAAATTAGAAGAC
>SJYV01047883.1:737516-839005 GCA_006410875.1 Neotragus pygmaeus | reverse complement strand
TATTCTAAAGAATCTATTTCCTAAGACTGAAAGTTCAGGAGAGATTCAAAACAGCCAAAATAAAAATGAAAAACACAAACAGATGGAGAAGGCTATGAAATAGCTATAGATGTGAATATGCAGAGAGTCAAATGCCTCATTCCTTTGCTCAGCAAAAGAGAATTCCTAAGTCATGTCCCTGCACACTGAAGGTTTTCTGGTTCAGTATGAAAAATCTCAGAGAAGGCAATGGCAACCCACTCCAGTACTCTTGCCTGGGAAATCCCATGGACGGAGGAGCCTAGTAGGCTACAGTCCATTGGATAGTGAAGAGTCAGACACGACTGAGTGACTTCACTTTGACTTTTCACTTTCATGCACTGGAGAAGGAAATGGCAACCCACACCAGTATTCTTGCCTGTATAATCCCAGGGATGGGAGCCTGGTGGGCTGCCGTCTATAGGGTCACAGAGTCGGACACGACTGATGTGACTGATGTGACACGACTGATGTGATGAAAAATCTCTGACTTAACTTTGCAGTAGGTTAGAAAAGCAAAAAGGCAAAAAGATATAACACTGAAAGATGAACTCCCCAGGTTGGTAGGTACACAATATGCTATTGGAGAAGAGTGGAAAGAGAACTCCAGAAAGAATGAAGAGATGGACCCAAAGCAAAAACAGCACCCAATTGTGAATGTGACGGGTGATGGAAGTAAAGTCCGATTCTATAAAGAGCAATAGGAACCTAGAATGATAGGTCAATGAATCAAGGGAAATTGGAAGTGGTCAAACAGGAGATGGCAAGAGGGAATGATGGCATTTTAGGAATTAGTGAACTAAAATGGACAGAAACTCAGTTCAGTTCAGTCTGTCTGACTCTTTGAGACCCCATGGATTGCAGCACACCAGGCCTCCCTGTCTATCACCAACACCAAGAGTTTACTCAAACTCATATCCATTGAGTCAGTGATGACATCAGACCTTCTCATACTCTGTTGTTCTCTTCACTTCCCGCCTTCAGTCTTTTGATTGAAAGACCAGCATCAGGGTCTTTTCAAATGAGTCAGTTCTTCGCATCAGGTGGCCAAAGTATTGGAGTTTCAGTTTCAACATCAAGCCTTTCAAAGAATATTCAGGACTGATTTTCTTTAGGATGAACTGGATGGATCTCCTTGTTGTCCAAGGGACTCTCAAGAGTCTTCTCCAACACCACAGTTCAAAAGTATCAATTATTCATTGCTCAGCTTTCTTTATAGTCCAATTCTCACATCCATACGTGACTACTGGAAAAACTGTAGCTTTAAATAGATGGACCTTTGTTGGCAAAGTAATGTCTCTGCTTTTTAATATGCTGTCTCGGTTGGTCATAACTTTTCTTCTAAGGAGCAAGTGTCTTTTAATTTCATGGCTGCAGTCACCAGATGCAGTGATTTTGGAGCCCCCAAAAATAAAGTCTGTCACTCTTTCCATTGTTTACCATCTATTTTCCATGAAGTGATGGAAAAGGTTGCCATGATCTTAGTTTTCTGAATGTTGAGTTTTAAGTCACCTTTTTCACTCTCTTCTTTCACTTTCATCAAGAGGCTCTTTACTTCTTTTTCACTTTCTTCCATAAGGGTGCTGTCATCTGCATATCTGAGGTTATTGACATTTCTCCCAGCAATCTTGATTCCAGCTTGTGCTTCATCCTGTCCAGCCTTTCTCATGATGTAATCTGTGTACAAGTTAATTAAACAGGTGACAATATATTACCTTGATTTACTCCTTTCCTGATTTGGAACCAGTCGGTTGTTCCATGTCGAGTTCTAACTGTTGCTTCTTGAGCTGCATACAGATTTCTCCATAGGCAGGTAAGGTGGTCTGGTATTCCCATTTTTTGTGATCCACACAGTCAAAGAATTTGGCATATTCAAAAAGCAGAAATAGATGTTTTTATGGAACTCATAGTCAACATCAGAGTCAACAAATGAGTCTGAAATGCAGCACTTGAATGTAGTCTCAAAAACAACAGAATGAACTTTGTTCATTTCCTAGGCAAACCATTCAGTATCAGAGTAACCCAAGACTGTGCTCTGACCAGGAATGCTGAAGAAGCCAAAATTGATTGGTTCTATTAAGACCTAAAAGACCATCTGGAACTAACACCCAAAAAAGATGTCCTCTTCATTATAGGGGACTGGAATGCAAAAGTAAGAAGTCAAGAGCTACTTGGAGTAACAGGCAAATTTGGCCTTGAAGCAGGTCAAATGATAACAGAGTTTTGCCAAGAGGATGCACTGGTCATAGCAAACACCCTCTTCCAACAACACAAGAGAAGTCACTCCACATGGACATCACCAGATCATCAATACCAAAATCAGATTGATTATATTCTTTGTAGCCTAAGATGGAGAAGCTCTATACAGTCAGCAAAAACAAGACTGGAAAATGACAGTGACTCAGATCATGACCTCCTTATTGCCAAATTCAGACTTAAATTGAAGAAAGCAGGGAAAACCACTAGATCATTCAGGTATGACCCAAATCAAATCGCTTATGTTATACAGTGGAAGTGAGAAATAAATTCAAGGGATTAGATCTGATAGATCGAGTGTCTGAAGAACTATAGACAGAGGTTTGTGACACTGTACAGGAGGCAGGGATCAAGACCGTTTCCAAGAAAAAATAAATGCAAAAAGCCAAAACAGTTGTCTGATGAGGTCTTACAAATAACTGAGAAAAGAAAAGAAGCTAAAGGCAAAGGAGAAAAGGAGTACCATTTGAATGCAGAGTTCAAAGAATAGTAAAGAGAGATAAGAAAGCCTTCCTCAGTGATCAATGCAAAGAAATAGAGGAAAACAATAGAATGGGAAAGACTAGAGATCTCTTCAAGAAAATTAGAGATACCAAGGGAACATTTCATGCAAAGATGAGCACAATAAAAGACAGAAATAGCATTCAGAAGCAGAAAATACGAAGAGGTAGCAAGAATAAACAGAAGAACTGTACAAAAAAGATCATCACAACCTAGATAACCACCATGGTGTGATCACTCACCTAGAGCCAGATATCCTGGAATGTGAAGTCAAGTCGACCTTAGGAAGAATTCTTGTGAACAGAGCTAGAGGAGGTGATGGAATTCCAGGTGAGCTATTTCAAATCCTAAAAGATGATGCTGTGAAAGTGTTGCACTCAGTGTGCTAGCAAATCTGGAAGACACACCAGTGACCACAGGACTGGAAAAGGTCAGTTTTCATTCCAGTCCGTAAGAAAGGCAGTGCCAAAGAATAATCAANATCTCCAGAATATAAGACAAGGATCCATGAAAAAGTTCCTCAGGTTTATGAACTGTCAAAAATGATAGATTTCTTCTATTTTCTTTATTGACTAGGAAAAAGTTTCATGCCAAGTGAAGACAATCTATTGTTTAAATTTGAACAAATTTATAGTATCATAGGCTGTAATTATTTAAAGTGAGATCTGAAGGCTTGATTGGACTGAAGGATCTGATTCCAAGATGGCTCACTTACATGGCTGGTGAATTGGTGCTAGCCATTGAAAGGAGATTTCAGTTCTTTTCTATGTGAACCTTTTCATACTGCTCCTAGAGTGTCCTCAAGACACCATCTTCTGCCAGAGTAAATAATTCAGGAGAACACAGGATAGAAGTCAAAATGTCTTTTGTGACCCTGTCTCCAAAGTCACATGTAGTTCTTTATCTGGTGAACAGTTGATAACAGCTTTCTTTAATAAGGGGAGGAGCTATCCAAGGGCATGAATATGAAGAGACAGATTTTCAGACACTGTGTCTGAAAATACTCAATTGCCACCATTGCACAAGTGGAATGTCTGTAATAGTTACCCACTTTTGTTGTTCAGTCGCTCAGTCATATCTGACTCTTTGTGACCCCATGGACTGCAGGGGGCTTCGTCTTTCATCATCTCTTTCAGTTTGCTCAAACTCTTATTCCTTGAGTTGGTGGTGCCATCAACAATCTCGTCCTCTGTCATCCCCTTCTCCTTCTGCCTTCTATCTTTCCCAGCATGAGTTACCCATGGGTAAGAATAAACAAATCATTTTTCTAAGTCACTTAGAATTGAAGTGGACAGAACATTTTAGAGAGTAATCTAGTTCTTTGAAGAATTGGAATAAGTCAGCTAATAGATCTGGCAACTTTCAGTGAAATTTGCAGTCAGAACATAAACAGTTATTCATACATTTATTTGAAAATGGTATGAGGACACAATTTTGTGACAATTGTTCCCAACTTAAGGTTTAAAAACAATTTAAAATAAATGTATTGGCTTTAATTGTAGAAATACATTTTGATATCAGTGAGTATGTCTACCAGCTAATTTATTTATAAAACAGTTTATTAACGATTTAAATTTATTTTCTCAATATAATTTTAATAGTATAAACTTAATTTTGTATAACATGTTAATTTGGGAAACATTTATGATTTTCTTAAATTGTTTGACCTTTCCTTTTTAGAATAGAAAAATACTACTTTGTCCTAAAAAGCAGTAATATTTTTAAACATTTACTTATTATTAATTGGAAAAATAATTGCTTTATGGTATTGCATTGGGTTTTGCCATATAGCAATATGAATCAGCCATGTGCTCTATCTCTTTAATGTCCAACTCTTTGTGACCCCCATGGATCATAGCACAACAGGCTTATCTTATCTATCCCATGGACAGATAAGTCCATGGGATTATCCTGGCAAGAATACTGGAGTGGGTCATTATTTCTTCCTCCAGGGGATCTTCCTGACCCAGGGATCAAACCCACATCTCTTATGTCTCTATTGGCAGGCAAATTCTTTATCACTGGTGACACCTGGGAAGCCCATAACAAGAGAGCTATAGGTATACACATATTCCTTCCCTCTTGAACCTCCCTCCCACGTTCCACCCCATCTCACCTCTATATGTTGTCACAGAGCACCAGGTTGAGCTCCCTGTGTTATACAGCAGCTTCCCATTAGCTGTCTATTTTACATATGGTAATGTATACATTTCAGTGCTACTCTGTCAATTCATTCCACTCTCTCCTGCTCCTGCTGTGTCCATAAATCAGCAGTAATGCTTTAACAGAATCAAATATTATGATGTTTATTAAATTTATTTTTATCAAATATCAGGTCCCATGTTTNTATGGTAATGTATACATTTCAGTGCTACTCTGTCAATTCATTCCACTCTCTCCTGCTCCTGCTGTGTCCATAAATCAGCAGTAATGCTTTAACAGAATCAAATATTATGATGTTTATTAAATTTATTTTTATCAAATATCAGGTCCCATGTTTCACTGCTGCTGCTGCTGCTAAGTTGCTTCAGTCGTGTCCAACTCTGTGCGACCCCATAGATGGCAGCCCACCAGGCTCCCCCATCCCTGGGATTCTCCTGGCAAGAACACTGGAGTGGGTTGCCATTTCCCTCTCCAATGCATGAAAGTGAAAAGTGAAAGTGAAGCCGTTCAGTCGTGTCCTACTCTTTGTGACTCCATGGACTACAGCCCACTAGGCTCCTCCATCCATGGGATTTTCCAGCAAGAGTACTGGAGCGGGGTGCCATTGCCTTCTCTGGCCATGTTTCGCTACAACAGTGCAAAATTCTCATCTATCTCTGTCTATTAGTCACTCTGTCTGGCCCGACTCTGCAACCTACAGCCTACCAGGCTCCTTGGTCCATGGGATCTTCCAGGCAAGGATACTGGAGTGGTTTGCCATTTAAAAAGAAGTCTTCCTACCTAACACAGAAGCAAAAAATGTAAGCACTTTCTTTCACATTAGCAATATATATATATAGTTTTAGCACTTGCTAAACTTACTCTTATGAAAGATTCTACCATTCTGGACTTTCAGTTAATTTATGGAGTGCAATAAAATGGAATACAACAACATTTCAGTTTTTATGAATGCAGTGCAGTATACTAAGAATTAGCATAAAGAGATGACTAAGACATGGTTCTTACCCACAGAGGTTCATTTTTTAGCAGGAAATTGACATATCCATATTTAGCCTGCTTAGTGATGATGAAGTGATGGTTCCTACACAAAAATTCATTTCTTAGTGGGGAATTGATGTGTCCATATTTAGCCTACCCCCTGGTTAAAGAGATTTACATTAGCCATGTGCACAATGATGGTGGGAAGACAGAGAAATGAGCCTGAGGCTACCTGCTCTGTGCTGTGGTGCCCTATATCCAGATCAAAAATGTATGCAGACAGCTCTCCATTCTACAACTTGACATGGTTGATTCCTTTCATTTAGAACCATGGAAAAATTTAGTTCTGATCAACAAGCCACACTACCCCCTGTGATCATGAAACTCTCTTTGAATATACTGTTAATGTTTCCTTAGCCTTGAGTAAGTGTCTTCAGATTCTTCCTCAGATTGGTTCACTTTCATCTCCCATTCTAAGTTGAACTGTCAAATAAATCTTAACAATCACTCTATCTAAAGTGGGTGCCCAAATTATTTTCTATTTATGTCCTATGTATTTCTATTTCTAATTATGTCCTGTGTATTTCATTAATAAATTGCACAACCTACCATTTTCTAGCTCATTTCTAATTACTTTTCTGGCTACATTATTGAAGTGAAAGTGCAGCCTATATGATTTGGGGCAGGAGGTATAAGGGTTGTACTGGGAGAATGACTAGTCTGGATGTTCTTTTTTGGATATTTAAGGCTGTTTAGTTCCCCAAGAATGGTAAAGGCAGAGGAGAACTAGCCTTCTGACTCTATGCTTTTACTATGAAGATGACATAGCAGTACCACTGCAGTTGGGTAAAAGAATAAGTTTTTGGTTTTTTTTTGAGTTTTAGTGTGTTGCTGATAATTTATGAAATTTCATTTATGGGTATATGAATTATGCATGATATTACTAGTTGATTTATATTAAAATGTGTATATTCTTTAATTTATCAATACATGTTACTTAAAAATCATGGATTAGTTACCCTTGGCAAATAGGATCATCTATCATAATTATTAATTATAATTGAATGACCTTTCTTTAGACTTTAACTCTTATTTCTCCTGCTCTTTTTGATTGACTTACATACTGAGTTACAAAGGATACTCAGATATAAATATTGTTATCTAGGGATTTAACTTTAGATATCTCATTATATAGAGCCCATTTTGCATGAAATATTCCCTTGGTATCTCTAATTTTCTTGAAGAGATCTCTAGTCTTTCCCACTCTATTGTTTTCCTCTATTTCTTTGCACTGATAACTGAGGAAGGCTTTCTTATCTCTCCTTGCTATTTTTTGGAACATTGAATTCAAATGGGTATATCTATCTTTTTCTCTTTTGCTTTTTGCTTCTCTTCTCACAGCTATTTGTAAGGCCTCCTCAGACAGTCATTTTTGTTTCTGAATTTCTTTTTCTTGGGAATGGTCTTGATCCCTATCTCCTGTATAATGTCATGAACCTCCGTTCATAGTTTATCAGGAACTCTGTTTATCAGATCTAGTCTCTTAAATCTATCTCTCATTTCCACTGTATAATTGTAAGGGATTTTATTTAGGTCATAGCTGAATGGTTTAGTTGTTTTCCCTACTATCTTCAATTTAAGTCTGAATTTGGCAATAAGGATTTCATGATCTGAACCACAGTCAGTTCCCAGTCTTGATTTTCCTGACTGTATAGATCTTCTCCATTTTTGGCTACAAAGAATATAATCAGTCTGATTTTGGTGTTGACCATCTGGTGATGTCCATGTGTAGAGTCTTCTCTTGTGTTGTTGGAAGAAAGTATATGCTATGACCAGTGCGTCCTCTTGGCAAAACTATTAGCCTTTGCCCTGCTTCATTCTATACTCCAAGTCCAAATTATCCTGTTACTCTGTTTCTTGACTTCCTACTTTTGCATTCCAGTCCCCCATAATGTAAAGGACATCTTTTCAGGTGTTAGTTCTAAAAGGTCTTGTAGGTCTTCATAGAACCGTTCAACTTCAGCTTCTTCAGTGTTGGTAGGGGCATAGACTTGGATTACTGTGATATTGAATGGTTTGCCTTGGAAACTAAGAGATCATTCTGTCATTTTTGAGATTGCATCTAAGTACTGCATTTTGGACTCTTCTGTTTACTATGATGGCTACTCCATTTCTTCTAAGGGATTTCTGCCCACAGTAGTAGATATAATGTTCATCTGAGCTAAATTCACCCATTCCAGTACATTTTAGTTCTCTGATTCCTAAAATGTCAACATTCACTCTTGCCATCTCCTGATTGACCACTTCCAATTTGCCTTGATTCATGGACCTAACATTCCAGGTTCCTATGCAATATTGCTCTTTACAGCATCAGACATTGCTTCTATCACCAGTCACATCTGCCGCTGGCTCTTGTTTTTGCTTTGGCTTCATGTCTTCTTTCTTTCTGGAGTTATTTCTCCACTTTTCTCCAGTAGCATACTGGGGACCTACCAACCTGGGGAGTTCATCTTTCAGTGTGATACCTTTTTGCCTTTTCATACTGTTCATGGGGTTCTCAAGGCAAGGATACTGAAGTGGTTTGACATTCCCTTCTCCAATGGACCACTTAGTCAGAACTCTCTACCAAGACCCGTCTGACTTGGGTGGCCCCACACAGCATGGCTTAGTTTCATTGAGTTAGACACGGCTGTAGTCCATGTGATTAGATTGGTTAGTTTTCTGTGATTGTGGTTTCAGTCTAGCTGCCTTCTGATGCCCTCCCTCGGTGCCTATCATCTTACTGGGGTTTATATTACCTTGGATGTGGGGTATCTCTTCACGGCCACCACAGCTGACCTTGGACATAGGGTATCTCCTCTTGGCCAGCACCACACAACTGCGCTGCAAAGATGAGCTCAGTAAAGGACAGAAATGGTATGGACCTAACAGAAGCAGAAGGTATTAAGAAGAGGTAGCAAGAACACACAGAAAAACTATGCAAAAAATCATCACTACACAGATGATCACGATGGTGTGATCACTCATCTAGAGCCAGACATCCTGGAATGTGAAGACAAGTGGGCCTTAGAAAGNCTCCCCTCCCGGCATTCATTCTGCTCAGACAGGACAACAGGACGCACACAGCTCCACACCTCTGCCAGAGGCGGGACGCGGTGGCCCCAGTGTCCCTGTCTACAAAACAGACACAAACTGTACCCACCTTACAGATTGCTTTGGGGGGTATAATCAGACAATGTATGTCAAGCGTCTAGCACATACATATACGAGTTGTTATTATTAACTGTTACATTAGTTGCTAATAATAGCTGCTATTTTTGTGGACCACAAATTTTTCCGGAGCAGATATCAACATTACATAGTTGGATTCCCAGCATGAAGCTCAGTGTCTGGCGCATGGTAGATATTAAAAAAAAAAAAATTAAAATGTCTGTTAAATAAATCTAGTTGAAGAGGTCATAAGCTTATTTCCTATTGGTTCCCACTCCATATTAGATTGCCTTGGCTGTCCCCCTAAAGGGATGGTTATCCTCACATAACCTCTCCTCCTACTCAGAAAAATTCCAGTAAAATCAAACAGAAAGAGGAAAATGCTTTAAGAGCGGGAAGTCTCTCTGCACATCACCTCGCCAGGACTCACCAGGCCTCTCAAAAGATTGGTCCCCTCCCCCTGCCTCCTGGATGCTGTTCAGTAACCAGCTGAATAATGAACCATCAGAGGGGATTCCAACTGATGGCAATTAACACTCTTCCAGCTGGGAAGAGATTTAACTTCATGGTGCCCAGATCTGCTGACTCCCCTTCCCTCTTTCAGAAAACACCAACTGCTACCACTCCACATGGGAGGACCCCACAGATCAAAAAGAAGAACCTGGTCAATGAAACAAGACTGGTGACGGAGACATGGGGATCCATGAGACTAGTCTCTCTACTCTTGTATATTTTGAAAAATAAACAAAACCTTGATTAATAAATCCTTCTTTTATAGAACTAGGGAGAAGGAAACGGCAACTCACTCAAGTATTCTTGCCTGGAGAATCTCATGGACAGAGGAGCCTGGTGGGCTGCTGTCCATAGGGTCGCAGAGAGTCAGACACGACTGAAGCAACTTAGCATGCATGCATGCATTGGAGAAGGGAATGGCAACCCACTCCAGTATTCTTGCCTGGAGAATCTCAGGGACGGGGGAGCCTGGTGGGCTGCTGTCTATGGGGCTGCACAGAGTCGGACAGGACTGAAGCGACTTAGCAGCAGCAGCAGCAGGGCAAAGATGCCCAAAGGGTTACTCTTTCCAAATCACAGGTGGAACACCAGGCCTGGATTTATACTGTAAAAGAAAAGATATGGAAAATATCTCTGGCATTTGAAAGATCAGTATGGTATTTAGGTGGTATATAGAAAGAGTGTTGGCCTCTGAGCTTGGGCAAGTAACCCAAGCCCTCTGAGCCTCTCCTCAGCTTCCTTACCCTTAAAACTTAGGCTTTGTCCCTACGTCACAGGGCTACCCAGTGAGGCAAAGCATGTGAAGCTTCCAGTACTGTGAAAGCACCTCGAAAGGCAGCTAGCACATAATAGATGCTGGATAAAATTTATTTTCTTCCCTTAATGAAACAAAGCTGTTCTATTATATTCTTAAGAAGTTTATGCAATCAAACTCCAGAAGTTAGCTGGTGGCCAAGAATAACTAAGACACATTAGTAACTAAGACACAAAAGAACGCTTCTAAAGAAAGGAACTCAACTCTACTGCCTGGGAAACCTGAGCTCCCAATACCCATCCAAGACTGAAGTGTGTGAATAGCATCACTTGTCACAGGCACTAAGCCAGAAGGGATAGGGCGGCGGGCTAAGAGGGAGAAGGGCATTCCTCTCCCAGGCCTCGGGCAGCAGCAGGTTTAAGCAAGAGGAGATGCTAGAAGTGATTGCTGAGCATTTAAATACCATGAAGACCAGACCGATATTTGTACACCAATGTTCATAACATTAGCATTATCCACAATAGCCAAAATGCAGAAACAACCCAGATAGCTACTGACAGATGCATAAACAAAACACCCTCTATTTATACAATGAAATAACATTCATTTTTTTAAAGGAACGGAATTCTGATACTTGCTGCAACATGGATGACCCTGGAAGACATTATGCTAAATGAAATAAACCAGATACACAAACACTGATTCCCTAAGAGGAGGTCACTAGAGTAGCCAGATTCATAGAGACAGGAAGTAGGATGGTGGTTACCAGAGTTGGGAGGGGGGCCCCATGGGGAGTTAGTGTCTAATGGGTACAGAGTTCCGGTCGGGCAGGACGGAAGGTTCTGGAGATGGTGACTGCATGCGAAGTGAATGGACTTCACGCCCCTGAACCGAACATTTAAAAATGCTTAAAACGGCAAGTTTTATGTCGTCTGTGTTTAACCACAATTAAACAATAATGGTGACGATGATAAAGAGAGGAAAGAGTGCCATATTGACAGCATCTTGGTTTTAGCGTGTATCCCTTTTTCCCAAAGGCTAAAGCAACCTCAGTGTATCCCCAGATAGGCCCACTTGAAGCAGAGGTGAACTGCATCCCAGGAAGGTCAGGGAAACTGCAGCAGATCGTTAGCGGTGTGTCCTCCAGCAGGAGCCACCTGGGACGGCTCTGCCACAAGAGCCAGGGTGAGCCCAGCTGTCCCCCTGTCTGCCTGAGGCCAGGGCGAGCTGCAGGCAGGAGCACAGCGGGAGGCCGGGCAAGGGCGCAGAGACCCGGGGAGTCGAGTCACTCCCTCTCCCCCGTGTCTCCTCAGACCCCAGGAGCGGCACAAAGAGGCCAGCTGTACACACACATCTCAGAGCGGCAGAGACAGTCTCAGTGACAGAGCGCCCAGGGAGGCTGCCTGGGCCGACGCCTGAGGGGGAACTCACTGCAGGGGGATGGCGGCAGTTTTAGGGGAGATGGAATAACCTTTATCCTGATTGCAGTGCTGGTTGCATGGGCGTACACATCTATCAAAACTCATCTGACGATACCTTTAAAACGAGTACACTTTATTGAATGAAAATTATACCTCAATACCATTTATTTTTTAAAGTTTTTTTTAAAAAAAGAGCACAGGTAATAAAGTCACATGCTTTGGTAGTAATTTAGGAGGTAAACCTAAAGGGCTCAAGAAGGAAGATGATACATCCTAAATGACTATGTGTAGGCCAGGGTGTTCTGTGCTGAGTCTAAGAGACCCACGGACCCCACATGCCTCTGCCTCCTCCCACTAACCCTAGGATTTCAGAGTCAGGCAGACAAAGACCCAATCAGACCGCGCAGGCCAAACTTCAGATGCTCCCTCAGAACCAGTTAGTACAATCCTGTCTTGGTTGGAGATTTGAGAAGGGGGGAACCGGGTGGCTGGTCCCTGTCACTGGCTCAGGGTGTGCTCAGGACCATTACCCTGCCACTTATATCTTTCCCTATAAAGCCTCCAGCAGGGGAGCTGAGGGCTTGGGGGCCAAGAAAGCCCTGGGGAGCGCCCCGAGACAGCAACAGGAACAGTGATCCCCACAGACTGAGCAGGTGCCCAGCACTCAAGCCTCCTGGACAGCCTGCAAGAACTTTGCGGGATATGCCTTCCCAGCCTGTTCTTAAGGAGGAAAGCACCTCAACTCCCTAATGCTGTACCATTCAGGCACTTCCAGATCTGTTTTCCTTTCCCTTCTTCTGGCAAAATATCATCTACTCTCAGGCACATGTGACTTCTGGGAAGCTGAACGTCAGTGGTGCCCGCCATGCCTGGTCTAACCAGAGGCTGACAGAGCAACGGGACACTGGGGTCTCCCATCTTGCCTTCAGGGAGGTCCATGGCGAAGAGATGAGAGTTGCAAGGAAGGGATGTGAACAGGACGCTTGGATTTGCTCAGGGTCAAAAATCCAGCTCCCGGGTAATCAAAATTCTGATGTATCTGTTGTTCAGCAGCTCAGTTGTGCCTGATTCTTTGCGACCTCATGGACTGCAGCAAGCCAGGCTTCCCTGTCCTTCACTATCTCCCGGAGCTTGCTCAAAGTCCTGTCCATTGAATTGATGACGCCGTCCTAGCAGCTCATCCTCTGTCACCCCTCATCCCCTATTTGACCCACCTCCTTCTAGAAGCTGCATGATTTCAGTAGAAACAAAGACCCACACTCAAATTCTGACTCTCTCGCTTAATCGCTGTGTGACCTTAGGTAAGTCACTTAACCTTTCTGTTTCCCAGTCAGTGAAATGGGGATTGTAGTACCTGCCTCCTCAGATTACTGACGGAACTGAGTGAGGACATGTGTCAGAAGCCTGGGCAGTGCCTGGGGGCAGCCAGAGGACATCCACCGCCTTCCTCCCCCCAGCTCCCTCATCTTGACCCTGCTCAGTCCAGAGCAAAGTGGACAGTTACCTCTCATTTTCAGAAGCAATGATAAATGCAGGCTAACACATCACAGGGGCTGCCTTTAAGTCTCCTACCCCAGAAAGAGAGTACGTTGTGTGGGCCTTAAAGTACTTTTAAATGTCCACAGATGTGTGCAGTAGGCATGACACAGTGTGCCAGAATCACTGAGAAGGATGACCCCGGTGAGGTTCAGAGCAGGGGCAAGACAGAGGCGGGCGGGGAGAAGGGCACTGGTGGAGAAAGGGCAGGATCTACGGCAGATGCAACCAGGACCAGGGGTCAGAAAGGCGAGGGAGGAGGCGGCAGCAGCAGAGCAGGCTAGAACTGGAGGCGGGGCCCTGGAGAGCCTGTCACAGGGCAGAAAGGGGACAGAATGAAGCTGCAGTTTGGTTCCCAGGCCCCCAAAGTGCTATTAACACGTGAGCTGTGCAGCAGACCCGTGGAGTCAGAAATCTGAAGCGAATGGGGCCTAAGGCAACCTGGAGAGCAGGATCCCTGGACCTTGAGTGTCCAGCCTGGTGCTGGCTCCCAGAGCTCAAGGGGGCAGGAGGCAGCCAGGGTCCACTGGGCCCCTTCACTGAGCCCAGGTGAGCAGCAGGGGAACCAGCACGCGGAAGGACAGCCCCCGCGCCGGACAGAGACTTGTGTAGCCCTCGGCAGAGGGGCCCCGGCTCCTTCCTCTTGTGCTAAACGGTTTCCTGGTTCATTCATTCACCTTCACAAAAACCAAGAGGCACCTGCTATCAATATCAAGAGCTGAGGAAGCCAGGAGGTCACCCAGCAGAGGTGGAACTGGGACCAGACTCCACGTGTCTGACCGCCCTGCCACACTGCCTCCAGGATGCTGCATCTGCTGCTCACAGAGCCCGTCGTGGGAGGACAGACTCCCCATCCTTCTGAGGCTGCGCCAGAGTACTGGCAGGGTGACGGGGGCAGAAACTGCTTGAGCAGTTGACACCAGGAGCCCCCAGCCCTTCCCCGACAGCTCACGGATCTCACCAAGGGGCCCTTTGCTCTGGCGCCTACACGGTGTCTGCTTGGAGAGCTTCCAGCAGCTCTCGCTGAGCACGCATCCACCACAGATGCCTGTGTGTGGAGGCCCAGGGCCACAGGCCCCGGCAACGCCAAGCACTGCTTGCTGGGGGAGCAAGGCATATCTGCTCGGAAGGCCACTAACCCCCGGGAGCTCCAGAGTTCCGAGGAGTAGTTCCCCTCTCTCAGCCTTCCTCCTGGGGCCTCGTGAATGGTCCAGCCTCCCATTTTTCCACATCCCAGATCCTGGGTGAGTCCTTGGTGTGCCCAGAAGCTGCTGGCAGTAAGCACCCTGTTACTAACACATGGTCCAGCATCTTTCAGGGATGGTCAGGGGTCCAGGAAACAAAGCTGCCAAGACCCCAAGAAAGAAAATCCCTTGAGTGGTCATGAACTCAGAGTCCGGCCTGCAGGAAGGCCCCCTCCCCCTTCTGCAGAGCTGGGCGCTTCTCAAAGATCTCTAAGGAAGAACATCCCACCCAGCCCCCTGTCACCGCCAGGAGGTATCCTTGCATCTGACCTCAGTCCTCGTGGCCGCTGAGGCCATAGGCACTGTTTCCATCTACTGGCACTCGGGCTGGAGGGCGCGGGCTCCAGAGCGGGCAGACAGTGTNACTCAAGATTGCTGGGAGAAATACCAATCACTTCAGATATGCAGATGACACCACCCTTAAGGCAGAAGAGAAGAACTAAAGAGCCTCTTGATGAAAGTGAAAGAAGAGAGTGAAAAATCTGACTTAAAGTTCAGTATTCAGAAAACTAAGATCATGGCATCTGGTTCCATCACTTCATGGCAAATAGATGGGGAAACAGTGAAACAGTGACAGTCTTATTTTTCTGGGCTCCAAAATCACTGCATATGGTGATAGCAGTGATGACATTAAAAGATGCTTACTCCTTTGAAGGAAAGTTATAACCAATCTAGATAGCACATTAAAAAGCAGAGACATTACTTTGCCAACAAAGGTCCACCTCATCAAGGCTACAGTTTTTCCAGTAGTCATGTATGGATGTGAGATTTGGACAGTCACGAAAGCTGAGCACTGAACAACTGATGCTTTTGAACTGTGGTGTTGGAAGACTCTTGAGAGTCCCTTGGACTGCATGGAGATCCAAGCAGTCCATCCTAAAGGAGATCAGTCCTGAGTGTTCATTGGAAGGACTGATGTTGAAGCTGAAACTCCAATACTTTGGCCACCTGATGCAAAGAGCTGATTCATTTGAAAACACTTTGATTCTGGGAAACACTGAGGGCAGCAGGAGAAGGGGATGACAGGGGATGTAATGATTGGATAACATCACCGACCCAGTGGAGATGAGTTTGAGTAAACTCTGGGAGTTGGTGATGGACAAGGAGGCCTGGTNACTTTGATTCTGGGAAACACTGAGGGCAGCAGGAGAAGGGGATGACAGGGGATGTAATGATTGGATAACATCACCGACCCAGTGGAGATGAGTTTGAGTAAACTCTGGGAGTTGGTGATGGACAAGGAGGCCTGGTGTGTTGTGGTCCATGGGGTCACAAAGAATTGTACACGACTGAGGGACTGAACTGAACTGATCTCATTATATTAAACCTTATTCTTTCTCTCTCTGTTTGAAATGCTTACTAAAGTGATTGAGTAGATATTTGAAAGGCTAAGAACAGAATACTGGCATAAAAAAAAAGAGAGAGAGAGAAAACACAAAACTAATCTTTAAAATGAACTTGGGTGGAAGCCAAAAATACAAGAGTGGTCAAATTAAAGTAATCTGAACCTTTTTTATGGTAGGCTTGAGGGAGCATTTAATTTTTTAATACAATTTTTATACCATTTTTCCAATTCAAAAATGATAGATATAAAAAGGATTAGATGTTTATAGGTCACAGACCCCATCCCAAATAGTCTGTAATATAGCATCTCAATATTTTTGCCTGTGATATTTTTATTTTTTCTTATTGTAGATCTTCTGAGTATTTTATTAGAATTTTTTTCTTTCTTTCTGGGATTTATTTTTTATTTTAAATTAATATTTACTTTCTCTAAATCTGTTATTTTTTAACTGTGTTTATCCTGGTAAAATAAAGAGTAATATACATATAATGTACACAGAACTCTATAAAAGTTCTGCATAAACACCTAATTACCATTGGAAAAAGGCTTATATCCTATTCCTTGAAATTTTTCTTTATTTTTTNTTTTTAACTGTGTTTATCCTGGTAAAATAAAGAGTAATATACATATAATGTACACAGAACTCTATAAAAGTTCTGCATAAACACCTAATTACCATTGGAAAAAGGCTTATATCCTATTCCTTGAAATTTTTCTTTATTTTTTCTTTAAATGTTTAATGTTTAATCTTTAAACAAATAAAGATTACTTTATTACTGCTTACTAAATTGAGTCATTTACCTGATTTAATCCATTCTAAAATAGACTCCTGCTGCTTCAGGTCATTTTTTTGGCTATAACCTGGAACCTATAATTTATTATTTTGAAAGACTGCAGTGACCTAAACTCAATATTTCTGAATTGAAGAATCATCTCTTTCTGAAGTGAATTTATTTTTCCATATATATATATTTCCTCAAGATAAACATCTTTATAAATGTGTACACTTTCTCAGTTCTTTCTTTGTTCTCTTGGCTTTATTCCTTTAATGCATCCTCAAAATATTTAATTTTCATTATTATATCCTTAAAGTGTCAAATTAATGTTCATACATTTCAGTATTTACTTACTCTCAAACTGTACCTTTTGTTTGTAACAAGTCATTTATATTCCTTTGGACTAAGTCTGGTAGATATATATGTGGGAATGAGTTTTGTGGTGAATGACTTGTTTGACAACCAGAAACATAGGGTTATTTTACCCACTCTTCCTCTCTTAAGACACTTTGAANTCACAATTTATTTTGTTTCTATTTACATTAAATAATATATCATACTCTGATTCACATGATTGTTAGATGTTAGTGTTCTCCTTATCCTCCCTCAAGAACATAGCCATATCTGCACTGGTAGGCAGTGCCTTCTGTTTGGTATTACATTGGAATCTCTTTATTTTATTAAAATATGTTGAATCATGGAATATTGGTAATAATGTCCTTCCTGTATTTTTCTAATGTTGTTTCTTGGAACACAAAGATCTTTGAAGGCTTTACTTCAATTATCGTCAGTGCTCATCAATGAAGTGATTATTTTAAAAAGATTACATGCTTTTGGAGACAGAGATGATCTCTTTCATCTTTGTACACCAATATGTTTTGAGCAGAAATCATTTTCAGATGTAGATATTACATAAATGATATTTTTTAAAAATTTACTGTTCTTGTACATTAACTGGTGGAAGGCAAAACACAATGTCACAGCTGAATCTCCTCACATACAGAATAGTTCCTTTGACATTGAAAACTACTTTTTATCATGATTTAGTGGAAGGGATATAAACTTCCCATGGGACTAGACCCAGCTCCAATTTCAGCTTAAACATATTAATCTATGATTTGTTATTTAATTAAATATAATAATGTTATTTATGCATGTAATGCTTTGCAACCTGTTATTTAATACTTCATCATGGGTATTTATCCTTGCCAGTGCATGCAGAGCTGCTGCTGCTGCTGTCGCTTCAGTTGTGTCCGACTCTGTGCGACCACATAGATGGCAGCCTACCAGGCTCCCCCATCCCTGGGATTCTTCAGGCAAGAACACTGGAGTGGGTTGCCATTTCCTTCTCCAGAATGCAGACCTAGCTCATCCTTATTTATCACTACAGAAATTCAATGGATGTAACGGACTTATTTAAAGGTTTTTTTCTAAGAGGGAAGCCACTTAGAAAGCATTGACAGCTTCACTTAGATTCATACTTTAAACCCTTTAAACCTTAATGCACAACTTACCGGTATGTGACACCTCTGCTGAGGTCTGACATGGGAAAACACAGTATTTAGAAAATCGCAAAGAATTACTATTGCTAGAAAATATTTAGCAAAAGAAACTTTTAGCCCTTGTATAGTAAGGGAATGCCACCAGCAGGTGGCACCAACTTTGACTAGTAATCAAACTCCAAAACCAGTGCTTTGTTAATTATAGTTGGCTCAGGGAGCAAATAACCTGGTAAATATTATATCCTGGAATTACACTTTGTGTTATACTGTTATATATTGCAGTATATATAAAAATGAAATAATATGTGTGCCACCCAACATGAAAATACATCAGGTGGTCTTAAACTATATTTTGAATTTCTTTCTATTAAACATCTTTCTATGCCTACATTTTATTCAAATCTTTTGTCCTTGAGTCAGTCTCATTGTTTCCTGGATTTTATGCTTATCAGAGTTGATTTAAATTATAGATTTAAAATAAATATCCAGATACAAATTGTTTAACACGAAGATGTTGAAGTGGCAAGACACTGTAATAGGCAAGAACACAAACTAGCATCACCATCACCTTTGTACCATCAAATAGATCTGCTTATGTCTGAAAAATTAGTAATTTTCTTAGTAAAAAAAAATTTACATCATCCATTTTAAAAACCTCTCATTTTACTATGCTTTCCTCTACTTTGGTGCTATATACTTTAAATTAATATACACTTAATTATAGCTGACAGAATTAAGTGTGCTGCTTATTTGCAATTATTTTGCCTTATTTACAGAATCTTCTTGTCTTATAACTAGCTTTAAAGTTGAGAGAAACAATTTAGAAATATATAAATATTCCTTTTGCATATCCTAATAGCATAACATGATACAATTTTTAAATAAATATTTAATTTTCAGTTTGTGAAATTTAATATAGCTTTTAACTGTGACCTAATATGTCATGTGTGCATTTTTTGCTGCACCATAGCATTAGAAGACACAGAACTATATAATAATTTGTGAAATTCAGAAATGTTAAATGTTTATTGGGAATGCTTCACACACATTTCTGTAGAGATCTTGCATTTTAAGACTAAATTGATTTCTATATAAATAAATAGTTTACATGGAATATCTAAATAATCAGACTAGGAAGAAAGTTTTCTATACGCATTTTTCTAACAGCTTTACATCTGGGCTCACTGAAATGTACTAAATCAGAGTACCAGTTTACTAACTGTGAATTGTTTCATGGTATTTGAAAGAGCCAAACATTTATAGTATTTGAGAAAACAACTTTTGAATAATGTACCTTAAAGATGTTCAGGCTTCCCTGGTGGGCTCAGAGGTTAAAGCGTCTGCCTCTAATGCACGAGACCTGGGTTCGATCCCTGGGTCAGGAAGATCCTCTGGAGAAGGAAGCAGTTGCTTACATTTGAAGTTATTCATAAATGTGCAATTGCTTACATTTAAAGTTATTCCTAAATTCCCATCTGTGATTTGTGAAACTACTGTAAAACGATGAGTAGGCCCAAGGGAATAACTCTCCTAAGAGATGTGTGCTTGGTCGTTTAGTCATGTCCTTTGGCACCCCAGGGACTGTAGCCCACCACCAAGCTCCTCTGTCTATGGGATTTTCCAGGCAAGTATGCTGGAGAGGGTCGCCATTTCCTTCTCCAGGGATCTTCCCAACCTAGGGATCAAACCTGTATCTCTTGAGTCTCCTGCATTGCAGGTGAATTCTTTACCACTGCGCCACCTGGGAAGCCTGGGAAAGCTAAAAATTCTCCTAAGCAAGGCTAAGATGAGCTTTTACAAATTATTTTAACTTTCTGGTCTATTTTCTTATAAGTAAAGGTGTATGGTAAAAGAATCTAAGCTCGTAAAGAGTCTGCCTGCTAAGGAGACACAAGAGACTTGGGTTCAATCCCTGGGTTGGGAAGAGCTCCTGGAGTAGGGAATGGCAAACCACTCCAGTATTCTTGCCTGGAAGATTCCATAGACAAAGCAGCCTGGCAGGCTACAGTCCATGGGCCTGCAAAGAGATGGACAAGACTGAGCAACTGAACATACACACACACTGAAGATTTAATGAAGTAACATGCCAAACAGATTTGGTTCATAGACTTTGCCAGTTCATGGTCGTGATTTTTATCTTTATAGAATGTGTCAGCCCTTTAAATATTTTCTTTCTGAGTCTACTTTCCTAGTGATGCCACTTGCTTCCTGCCTCACACTCATCCATGCTCACTTCTAAGTCACGATGTGTAGAAATAACTCTAGACTTAAATTCTAAACAAATAGGCTTTTGTGTCTGAACTCCATGATGTATTAACTGTTTTAAGAAACACAATCAAGCTTCTTGAGCCTTGTATATATCTATAAGCCAGGTGAAATGATCCTTAATCCAATGAAATCATGGAGGATATGTCTCAGTCCTGGTAATGTGAAAATCATTTATAGACCCTGTCATCAGCTATCTATGATTCCTTAGTGTGATTCCACAATAAGATCCAGAAAAGGTCTTTTGAGTCAGGGAGGTAGTAGCACTTGTCCATGAACATTCCAGCTACTTATGAAGAAATACTTCTTGCCTCCTCTGTCTGTTTGACGTTCTATTTAATAGTGTGTCACAAAATAAAGTTTTTGGATGAGAAGGAAATGTAATATGTTTTCCAGAAGAGAAAAACAGATATGTAGAGGTTGTGATTTTTTCAAAATTGACCTCTGAGTTAATTAGTGACAAGCCAGGAAGTAAATATTCAACAGCATGCTTTCCTTTCCTGCTCATCTAAAAGGAGATACAATTTATACTCCACAGTAGGTGATCACACCTGCATGCACAATAGAACCCCCTTCTGGTGTTTTCCAAGGGCTAAAGAAATAAAATGTAATACAAGAAAGTAACACACCTGTGTGCTTTTCGCTACAACTGCCATGTATTGTAACTGGCCAAATATTTTCAAATAATAGTATTCTGAAGCTGATTTTATATAAAAACAACATGAAAAAGACAAAAACTATCATTTCATTCTACCTGTGCTCAGGATGCCTCTGCTACATGACTCTATGTTATTTTCACTATAAAAAGGGGAAAAAAATAATGTTGTTTGGTTACTTCCCTCCTTCCTGAAACACATGCAAGTAACTGGGATTTACATTCTTGAGCAAGATTATTTTGTTACTTTTCTTATTTAAAGTTAAAAAAAAATTAAGCAATAAATCATAGCAGATCAGTGTTACTAGATGATTATAGCACACTATAGGGGATATTTTAAAGTGTGAATCCAAGTGGCTTTATCCCCTTCAGGAACATGTAATAATTCCTCTGAAAAACACTGCCTGGAGTATTATATTGATATTATGAAATATAACTTATTTCAAAAGGAAATCATGTAGATCTGTGCTTTTAAATAGGCAATATACATATGGCAAAAGATGAATAAAATATTAAAATGAAGGTTAAAACAATTTTGTTTATAAACCTAGTTAAATGTCTTATACTACTGATGTCTCAAATATTTGGAGCATTTCTTAGAATCAATTAAATTATTAAAACTAGACAATTGGTCATAAGATGATTGCTTCTGTTAATGTGGTTAAAATTCAAGGTGTATGAATTTACTTGAAAATGAAATGGTGTGAGAGTTGATGATTAATGTTTCATACTTTAAGAAATGGTATCATTTATGGAAATACATAGTTTCAGAATAAAACTCTAACCTGTAAAAGCCTCCCTTTTGACAGTGCTTTAAAAAATATTTCCATTATTGCAGGGTAATAGCTTGACTGTAATGTCTGCTGTTAAAGGAGCAAGTGCCTGTACAAATATTAATCTTACATTATTACTGCTAAATATTCAACTGATTTGAATATTAAAATAGCCCAAAGGCTCTTCAATAAAATATGTGATTACTGAAATAGTACAGTCCTTTTTATCATGCCAGGCATATTCCATACATATATTAACAGATTTTATAGTTGCTTAAGTTAAGTAAATACATTAATTTATAATACTGGCAAAGCCTGAAGTTTAATTTGGGGCCTTTAGAAATGTTCTTCCCATTATTATTTGAACTTATCTAGTACATTGTAATAAAATTTTGATTCTGTGGGTAAAAGTTTAACTGTTGAAACTTTATATTACACTTTTATTTCTGGAAACTCGGATATAATTCTTAACAATATCTTTTAAAATAATAATAGCTAACACTTATATAGCAATTTCTATGTCAAGCTCCAGTCTAAATACTTCGAGTTATTAAAGTTTTTAATACTTGTAACAAATGTATAAGGAAGGTTCTATTAGCAGTACCATTTTATAAATGATTGAATTGAATCTGAGAGTGTTTAGGTCATGTCTTCAAGGCCACACAGTTAAGAAGTGTTTAAGCCAAGATTCTAGTCCATCCGGGCAGATTTCATAGTCTCTGCTTTTGCTAAAATTTATTTAATGAAGATGAATTTTAAATAACCAGGATGCTTTTTTAAAAGAAAATATTCAGATAATAAATATTACTCTGTGAATGATAAGATTTTGTAAAAACATTTTATGTGTGTGAAATGGCCTCATCATTCTATGTGTGAAAACTGAAAGGAAACTGATTAACGTGAACTATGAAATTCAGTCCTGGTGTCCTATTTTACAGTATGTAGCTTAGAGTCTATAAGTGACTCATTAATGCTGAGGAGAGTACAGAAAAGCTAAAGAATTTACCTGAAGTGCTTTATTGCTAACTTTCTCTCTGCCATTGCAAGGTTAGAGAAACTATAAGCAAGGACAAACAAGTTTAATTTCAAAGTTGGCAAATGTTCCTTTCAGCTTCCCACTGTAGTCCTTATTCTGTTAAGTTCTCCGTGGTTCTTGCTTTCTCTCTTCACAAGTTTCCAGTCTTCTTTATTGGCATCTCAGTTATTTAGAATTCTTAGTCTGGCTTGCCCTAGATTAACCCATACTCATAGAATCCAGATTTTAAGGGTTTTAAAGTTGGCAAAGCCAGTTATCTTAAAATAATTGAATCAGTTATAGAAACATACTTTTATGTATTAACGGGATTTTTTAGGAGGATGCTTCTTGTTAATGTCGACAGGCAGGTGTTTTGTAGTCAGACAAAACTTGAGTTTGTTTTCCAGCTTGGCTATGCTTTTAAGTCTGTGAATTTGGGTAAATTACTTTATCAAGTCATTTTCTTATCTGTAAAATTGGAGAAAATAGTATCTACCTCCTTGAATTAAGGTTTTTTTTTTTTTTAATGCATGTAGTGTTTACCACATGGTAGATATTAAATGAACAATGCTTCTTTTTCTCGTATTGAACATTGCCAGTGGTGGAAAACATGACATGCTGAGGCAGTTATTACATGCTATATCCTTGCATTAGCCTCAGCCCTCTTCCATTTAGATCTCATCTGCCCTTTTCTGGTTATTTTTGTATTCTGCAGGGTCTCTGACTCATGTAAACTGGCCCCAGTACCTGTCTGGACCTCAATGTTCTCATCTGAAAGGACGGATTTCACAGGAGACATTTTACAATCTCTTCCCCTCTTCCTGTCTATAATATTTAGCAATACTTTGTGACACTCTTAGATTTAAGTCTTTCCCATTTTGCTACTCAGTAACTGTGAAGCTAGTGACAATATGAATATATTTTCCTGCCCTTAACTTGTCATTTTTGGAAGTCAATTTTAAGGAGGTAATTCTAATGATAGTGTTTAAGGCAGAAAAGCATTTCATTTTCAAGCAAAATCTTACATTGAATTTCAATATCCAATACAATTACAAGCGAAATAGCTCCTGAATAAAGTAGGGTTGAATATAGAGGACACCTCTCTGTTTGGCTTCTTGGCCTCAGATTCATCTTACTGCCACATTTTCCTTATAACGAGTGGCCCTTAAAGTAACTCCATGGCGACTTTGAATTTCTTGAAACATGATTTTTCAACATTTATTTGACTGTGTTGAATCTTAAGTGCAGCTTGTGAGACCTTCATTGTGTCAGGCAGGATCTTTCATTGCAGAACATGGACTCTCTGGTTATGGCACAGCAGCTCTGTAGTGCGGGGGATCAGTAGTTGTAACTATTGTGTATCTACTGATCTACTACTGTTGTGATCAGTGCTCAATCTTACTTGCTCCTTGGCATGTGGGATCTTGGTTCCCAGGCCAGGGATCAAACCCAACCCATGCCCCCCACATTACAAGGTGGATTCTTAACCGTTGGACCACCAGAGAAGTCCTGAAACACAATTTTTAAACAACTGTTGTAAGTCAAAGTTGGTTTTTATGTGGGTCTTTCAATAACTATGACAAACTGAAGTAAACTACCTGTTCTACTCAGGGGCTTAAGGCCCAGGGGAGATTTAATTTCAAGGCAGCCTCAAGCTGCCATTTTTCTTTCTCCTACTTCTCAAAGACCTCATTATCCTAGTAATTAAATAGGAAAAACCTTTTAGGGTGGTTAAAGCTCCATGTAAACAATAGAAAACAAGCATGCAATAGAAAACTTTAAGACAATTTTAAGAAATAGTGCATAAAATATGGTTGTTTTAAGAGTACTACAGCAAGTATCTCTTTTCTTCTTTTGGTGTTCTTCCTATGTCTGAGGTCAGTGTCTTCCTTCCCAGGAAAGTGTGTAGAATTCTCAGACACTATTGTTGTATGATTACAGAGAATGTTAAAATATTTGTCATTCTTTCCAAGGTATGGAGTGTTAACCCAATGATGTGACAATTTCATTAACTCTAATTACATTTGGTTTAGTTAGTGTTCTCATGTGGTTTCAGTTTTCTTCTTTGAAAAAAATTATCTTTAGTTTTTATCAGCATAATTATTACATTTAGGAAGAGCCAGGGTTGCTTTATCTTACTTGTATAATTGACAGACTTACTCTTATTACTCCATGAGTAAGCATAACCACACATCATATACTATTATAAATTCTCAATTATAAAATTACATTTCTTCTCATGCTACTCTTACACAACACATATTGGTGTGTGGTATTCTGTCTTGAATATGCCTCCCCATAAACTTTAAACAGATGATAGTAGTTCAGTAGTATTCCTAGTTATGACCTTACCTGGAAGAATTTTGCTATCCGGAATTTCACTTGTGCCAAGTGACCAATAGAGAATGCTGATTTGACATATTTTGCAGCTATACAAAGACTGGCTTCGTATTTTTTTTACTACCTGTTTGCAAAGCTTTATGCATTTCTCTACATTTCATCTCCTTCTTAACATTCTTAAGACAGAATTTTTAGATGGGAAAAGAAAATCAGTAACAATTTTTATAACAGGTTTATATTTTAATACAAAAGTAATTATATTTTTTCACATACTTTTTGTCCATAAACCAACTTCAATTTCCAAATTAGATAAGGCATAAAGACTGAATTGGGTTACTATTTTTACTTTCTGACTTATTTCTCTTTAAGATATTATTCCCTTAATTAGATAATGCATAAACACAATTTTCTGCACAAGAGTGAGGATTTCTTGAAATAGGTTTTCAGTCTTACAATTATCCAATACTATTCAAATACTACTTTTTCTTCCATTCTGTTGCATATAACTTTGAAACAGAAAGTATAAAATTTGATTTTTTTTAACTTGGTACATTGTTATCTATGAAAAAATCATATTTCCTAATGAAATAAGCTTATATAGAAGGCAGAATTAGTTGTCAAAAAAATACAGCAAAATGACTGTGTTATGGGCACATGATACTTGATAGAGTGTTAATGATCTATTCTATGAGTCCCGCAGATTTTATGACCCAGAATTGCCTACTCAAACAGTCATTCCAATTGCTAACTAGCCATGCCCTTTGCTTGCTTTTTCTAGTATCTTGATTAGCATACAAAGCAGTACTGAAGTTGCCCCTGTTCCTTTCCTGTTGCTTCTTTCTGTCTCTGAATAGACGTCTTTCTTATTTTGTTCCCTTTTTCTTTTTCACTAGCCTATTTTATATTTTTCAGTTTTTGTCTGTGGACTTTAAGATTCTATCTTTGCATATCAATTCAAATAATTGGTTGATATCTTCTTTAACCAGTCATTTCACTCAATTGTCTTTGTCCCCAAACATTTTAGAGGTATTTATACTATTTAATATTCTCAACATTTGATTTTTATGATTGCTCAATTCTTTTGCACATTTCATTTTATTTTATTTTATTCATTTATTTACACATTTTGTTGAGCATCAGGCTGTAATTAGGGATATAAGACACAGTTCTTGCCTTCAAAGAGCTCATGGTTTATTAAGGGAAGTAAACATCGAAACTCTTGCAATTTTTGAGGTACTATAATAAAGAGAAGGGTAGTATACAGAATAAGAAGCAGAAACTGATAGTTTATCTGGATAAAGAATAATTGACAAAGGCAGAAATATTTGAGCAGACTCTTGGAGACTGAGTAAGCATGTTTCCAATTTAAAAGGGTGGTAGAAAGCAATCTTGGTAAAGGTATTAGTGTTTACAAAGATAGTGACATGAAATGACAATGCTTCAAATCCAGTGAGATGTACTCAGGGAAATGCATTTTGTGGTAGAAGAGATTGAGAAAAAAGGTAGGTACCAGGAAATAAAAGATTCTTTGATTTTTATCTGATAGGTGAAGAGGAATAAGTGCATAATTTATTTAAATTCAATTATCAGACCTCTTGATCAATAACATATACTTTCATGGGGATTTTATTTATGCCTATGTGAAAATAGATATTTTTGTGTAAAATCCTCTTATTAAAGGAGTTGAAATAAAGTTTTTGGTTTTGAGGAACAGTTTCAGTGTAATATGAAATACATTAGAACAAGGATGACAAGAGTTAGTTAGAAAGCTATAGAGACTGCCAAGTTAAGAGATGAAGGCTTAGATAACTGTTATGCTGTGATAAAAAAGAGGAAGGAAGAGTTTGAGGATCATTAAGCTGTTGAACAGTATGAAAAGGCAAAATGACAGGATACTGAAAGAGAAACTCTCCAAGTCAGTAGGTGTCCAATATGCTACTGGAGATCACTGGAGAAATAACTCCAGAAAGAATGAAGGAATAGAGCCAAAGCAAAAACAATACCCAGTTATGGATGTGACTGGTGATAGAAGCTAGGTGTGATGTTGTAAAGAGCAATATTTCATAGGAACCTGGAATGTTAGGTCCATGAATCAAGGCAAGTTGGAAGTGGTCAAACAGGAAATGGCAAGNTGAGTGACTGAACTGAACTGAAGCTGTTTATTACATAGTATAAGTGATTTGATATGTAGGGTGAGGAAGTCTCTGAGATAACTGGTTTAGATAGCTGAGGGGATTGTGTGTGTGTTAGTGGCTCAGTTGCATCCTACTCTTGGTGATTCCAAGGACTGTAGCCCACCAGGCTTCTGTCTGTGGAATACTCAATGCAAGAATACAGGAGTAGGTAGCTATTCCCTTCTCTAGTGGATCTTCCTGACCCATGCATCAAACCCAGGTCCCCTGCATTGCAGGCAGATTCTTTACTACCTGAGCTACCAGGAAAGCCCTGAACGGATTAGTGGAACCAGTTATTAGGATAGGAATTTCAGGAGAAAGACTGAAGATTGGGCTGAGAGGGGATGCTAAATATATCGGAGAGTGTCTTATATGGAGAGTGTCTTACAAATGTGAATTGTTGATGGAAATCCAGGTGTTGATGGAAATCCAGGTATTGATGGAAAATCTAGTCTAGTTTAATGCTTCTCAAAGCTTAATGTATATTCAGATGACCAGGAGATCCTCTTCACAAGTAGTTTCTACATCAATAAGTCAGAGTTGTGGCCTGAAATTCTGCAGTTTGTTAAAGTCTCTGGGAGATGGCCATGCAGTCTGTCCATGGACCATACTTTGCATAACAAGTAACTAAGAGATAGTAAGATTTTAACACTAACAAAGAAATATGAGCTGGATATGTAGGTTCACAAGTTCTTAGCATACTGGTGAAATTGAAGCCAAGTTACTGATTGTTTATGCAGATTAACAATTTTAAAATATTTAATAATACAGCCAATATTTGAGTGGTTATTAAAAATTGCCAATTATGCTAATTTTGACAGACTTAAGATTTTGTTTAAAGTGTGTTCTTAAATTCAATTCTGCCTTTTATTTATTTAGTTGTCAACCAGTGAAGTTCATATTTTCAGTTTATTTTGGGGGAGAAATGTATGTATTTTGGGCCTCCCTGGTGACTCAGATGGTAAAGAATATGCCTGCAATGCAGGAGACACAGGTTTGATCATCTGGGTCAGGAAGATTCCCTGGGGAAGGAAAAAGCTACCTACTCTAGTATACTTGCCTGGAGAATTTCATGGACCAAGGAACCTGGCAGGCTACAGTCCATGGGGTCACAAAGAAGTGGACACGACTAGCAACTAACACTTTTTTACAAGGAATGTAATGAACAAATTATTAATAAAATGGCACCAATAAATGTCAATCCCTTCTTAAATGAGAACGATCTCATTTTTACACCAATTAGGTGAAACTTTTCTTAAAATATGATAAAAACTGCATGGTCCTACTGTATAGCACAGGGAACTATATTCAAAATCATGTAATAAGCCATAAAGGAAAATAATAGGAAAACTTCATTTTGCTTTGCAGCAGACATTAACATATTGTAAAACAACTATACCTCAGTAAAATAAATTTAAAAAATATATATGATAAAAACAAACTGGCAACTGAGGGAACCCAAACACTCAGACATATGTTATACTTTGAGTCAAGGAAGAGTACGTACAATGAGAAGAAAAATAAAGATGCTTTCTGACTATGAAAGGTGAGTAGAGAAAAGGAAGCTGGCTAAGCAAATGGAAACTAAATATGTCAGGAATTCAAGTTATTGTAAGCAAAAGAAAAGCAGGTTTCTGGGAGGAAGTGGTAAACAATATTGTAAGTCACAGTCAGTGACAGTAAGAATTGGTGACAGACAATACATGTTGTTCTTAGAATTTTTGTATTTATGCAGTAGGTGGCCATTTTCAGACTATTTTAGGAGAAGAACGTCAGAAGAATCCAGATATCTGTGACTTGAGATTGAATTAGGAGGTGAGAAATTCAAAGAAATGAAGGGAAACCAGTTTTTTGTTGGTTTGTTTAAGGAATTTTATTGTGAACAGTATAAAAAAGAGAGGGATATTTCATAAAATCTCATTTTAAAAATTGCATTTTAATTTCAATATGGAGGACGACTAGTGTTTATACATTTTTGGTGTAGGAAACTCCAATCAGTAGGATTCAATAGATGTGAAGTAGAAACAGGAGTTTTGGCTTCTGCCTATCATTAACAATTCATTTACTAGAGCTGGAAAATGACTGCTAAAGCAACCAGACAAAATGTATTCTCATTTCTTTCCCATCTTTCAGTTCTTAATAATAAATCAGTTAAATGAGAACAACTTCACAGGTAGATGGGGGTAGCACTTTAGTTGATCCAGTGAACTATCTGCATTAATTATGTCATTTCTGGAAATGTTTTATGTAGAAACTACAAAGAAAGACAAAATTACCCTTCTTTGTATCAGTAATATTATCAAATGCTGCTAAATCAAAATCAGAATTCAATATATGATTCTAAGTAGATCACAGAAATTAGTGCTTTGCTGTATTTTCTCATTTTAAACCTGGGCTTGCTTATCTCCCTCAGTTACTTTTTCTATCTTGGTGTTATAGACTGGTTTGAGGTTGATGGTGAATTCAGAGTTTTGGTAATATCTTGTTAACTTTTGATTTCCAGGGATTAGTACAATGCCTGGAAACTTAGAGATGTTCTCTCTAGACAGTTATTTACTAACTTATCCAATACTATACATCCAGTTACTGTATTCCTTAATTCTGTATTCCTTGATACTACTGTAGTATCAAGGTAGTTAAAGCTAGTATCAAGTAGTTAAAGCTACTAGTATCAAGCTAGTTAAGGTAGTATCAAGCTAGTTAAAGACCATTTTGTGAATAAGTTTTATGTGACTAATTAGGCACTTTGGAAATACCTGGTAAGGATATTCTGAGACAATTTGGGTTCAGTATAAAGTTCAGTATCTCTGTGGGTGCTAAGTTGTTTCAGTTGTGTCCAACTCTGCGATTTTATGGACTGTAGACCCCCAGGCTCCTCAGTTCATGGGATTCTCCAGGCAAGAATACTAGACTGGGTTGCCATGCTTTCTTCTAGGGGATCTTCCTGACCCAGGGACCAAACCCAGAGTTAAGTATTCTGCAGGCAGATCCTTTACCACTAGTGCCACCTGGGAAGCCCCCAGTATCTGTATCCAGTTCCGGTTCAGTTGCTCAGTTGTGTCTGACTCTTTGTGACCCCGTGGAGTCACAGCACGCCAGGCCTCCCTGTCCCTCACCAACTCCGGGAGTCCACCCAAACCCATGTCCATTGTGTTGGTGATGCCATCCAACTATCTCGTCCTCTGTCATCCCCTTCTCCTCATACCCTCAATAATTTCAGCATCAGGGTCTTTTCAAATGAGTCAGCTCTTCATATCAGGTGGCCAAAGTATTGGAGTTTCAGCTTCAACATGAATCCTTCCAATGAACACCCAGGACTGGTCTCCTTTAGAATGGACTGTTTGGATCTCCTTGCAGTCCAAGGGACTCTCAAGAGTCTTCTCCAACACCACAGTTAAAAAGCATCAATTCTTTGGCACCCAGCTTTCTTTATAGTCCAACTTTCATCCATATCCATACATGACTACTGGAAAAACCATAGCCTTGACTAGACGGGCATTTGTTGGCAAAGTAATGTCTCTGCTTTTTACTATGCTGTCTAGGGTGGTCATAACTTTCCTTCCAAGGAGCAAATGTCTTTTAATTTCATGGCTGCAATCACCCTTCGCAGTGATATTGGAGCCCAGAAAAATAGTCAGCCACTGTTTCCCCATCTATTTGCCATGAAGTGATGGGACCGGATGCCATGATCTTCGTTTTCTGAATGTTGAGCTTTAAGCCAACTTTTTCTCTCTCCTCTTTCACTTTCATCAAGAGGCTCTTTAGTTCTTCTTCTCTTTCTGCCATAACAGTAGCATCATCTGCATATCTGAGTATCTGTATAGACTTCCCTATTTTTAAAATGTTGTAAATACATGGAATTTAAGCAGTGTCTGTCTTTTTTTGTTTTTATTTTTTTATTTTTTGATAGGGTCAGTGAGAAGGTTATACTACATGAGACATAAAACTGAGCAATATGTTTTATGAGTTATGTTTTGGTGTCTAGACTAGAAAGTGTTCCTTAAAAGTTTAATAGACTTTCTTGATTTTTGGACCATAAATCATCTGTGGGAAAGTGAAATTGGATTGTTTCACTGTAACTCCCAAGTGGCAAATCATTTCAAGAGCTCTATGAATAGGTGCATTTGCACAATCTGATTGGCTACCCTAAAGGCAAGAGCAATTATATTATGCTAATGTGCATTTTATGCTCAGAAATCTGAATTTACCATTCTAATACATCAATGTATATTGTCTTTTTCAAGAGGTGAGCTTATAGCTGTCAAGTTTTGTGTAAAGAAAGGTTTTAAAGATTAGCAATTGTCAAGTTTAGGGAGCTTGAAGCATTCTTACATTTCATGATAATGATTGAATCTTTCCTTTGACAGTAAGTACAGAGCTGAATATAGTGATAACCTTGATTAAGCATAACATGGTTGTGGAAACGTTCTTGGAAAGGCTTTTTACATCTATGTGTGACTGTATAACAACCTGAGGAAAATTATTTGGAAATTTGCTCATTAAGAACTTTGCAAAAAAGCGTTTTGTTTGCATTGCCTAATAAAATAGAACAGTGGATACATAATTTTTCCTAGGGCATATACTTTATGCTCAAAAATGTTGCAATACTTTCGTGACACCGTTTACCAAGGATTTTTATTTATTTTATAGCTTATCATAATTTTAAACAGGAAGAATCCACTTTAAAATTGAGTAAACAAAAGTAAAAGCTACGTCTCTTGCTTCAACTAACAGAAACATAAGAAGATGCATACTATATACTACAGACTTTTCACTTTTTATTTTAGATGGAGAAAAAGGTGAATGATGTGATGCTTAAAATCTTCAGTACATAAAATTTTTCTCAATTTCTAATACCTTCTTCAGTAATAAGTCATGTAGCTAGATTACTGTATATGATAACTTATCTGTGTAAGTCAAACATTTTATTCTAAATTTTAGCAAGGGTGATTCCATGAGTTAAGAGACAATTAATAACTTATGTAATAGCTGAGTTATAAAAGGTGATTTTCTTTTGAAATAGTTTAAATGGTGCTTTTAAAGGTTTTTCTTAATATGATGAAGTAAATGATAGTAAATGAAGTAAATGATAGTTTTAAGCAGTTGCTTGAATTCACTGTCATCGTCTATGACTATGATTACTTTTGTTTAAACAATATAGTGTATCAAGACAGCAGTGTGGGATAATTTGATAGGAGAATATAATAAAATATAATGACATTTACTAGTCCCTTATACTCCCACTATGTTATTTTGTTAGTTCATTAAAGTGTTTTCTCTTTCACTTTAATTTTTATTGATCCCCAGTGAATACAAAAGCCTTTATGTAGCTCAACTCTTTAATTTGTTATTTCAGTAATTATTATTCTTGTTTTGTTTGTTAAGATTTTTTCATTAAAATGTTTTAAACATGGAATGTAATCTAGCAGGGAGGCATTATATTAACTTTAAAAATCCCTTGCTTTAATTTACAAGATATTTTTTTAATCTCATTATGGGGGATTTAGCAGCAAAACTCTCATTTACACAAAAACAGGCCTATTGGCCTCTCTATGTAGGGGAATTTTCATCTGCATTTTAAAGCACTAAGCCTTTTTAATATCCCCTTGATAAATTAGCTTTCAGGATTCATCGAACAAATAGATGTGGGGAGAAACTGTAAACACTTAGCTAAGTGGTTACAGATACATAAGCAATTAAAATGAGGTAATTTTATTTGTGTAAAGGGTTTGGGCTTAATTTGAATCAGAAAGTGTCAAGGGGTCTGCTCAGGTTCCAATGCCACCACTGCCATTGCCACCGCAGTAACAATAAAAATCCATAAACAGTAAATAAAAATTCATGACAGTAAAAATCCAATAGAGAAGAAGTTAGGAGCTATGTCAGTTTCTTTTCAAAAACTTCTCTACGCAAAAATGATGAAGATGACACTGAAATGCAATGAACAGAGAGAATGGAATACCGTTTAATTAAAATGATTTGGATAGGTACATATTTTATTCTTCAGGTGTTTTTATTGCTTGGGACATTTCGTTGGACTAAAATGTGATGACTTAGAAAGGAGTAGGATATGTAAATATTTTATTCTTACTGTTTGAGTCTTTCCACTGTTTTATATCACAAGTCTTTGGCAACNCATATTTTATTCTTCAGGTGTTTTTATTGCTTGGGACATTTCGTTGGACTAAAATGTGATGACTTAGAAAGGAGTAGGATATGTAAATATTTTATTCTTACTGTTTGAGTCTTTCCACTGTTTTATATCACAAGTCTTTGGCAACTTTAAAAACAATAAAATTAAAAGACCTTAGAAATTGTCTTTTTTGAGGACAGGAGGAGAAGGGGACAGCAGAGGATGAGATAGTTGGATGGCATCATAGACTTGATGGACATGGGTTTGGGTGGACTCTAGGAGTTGGTGATGGACAGGGAGGCCTGGTGTGCTGTGGTTCATNGGGGTTGGTTCATGGGGATGATCCAGAGAGACGTTGTGGGGTGGGAGGTGGGAGGGGGACTCATGATTGGGAGCTCGTGTACACCTGTGGTGGATTCATGTCGATGTATGGCAAAGCCAATAGAGTATTGTAAAGTAAAATAAAGTAAAAAAATAAAAATAGAAGAGCCCTATAGTATTGCTAACTACAGGTACAACGCTATACAGCAAATCTCTGGAATTTATTTATCTTGCATAACTAAAACTGTACAGTCACTGAACTGGATGTGGAGTTGAGTCCAGGGATGATTTCCAGTGGCTCATAGTGAGATCTCCATTCAAGCCTTACAAATTCTAGGCCCTGGCATGTCCTTCCCAACAGCGGACACTTGCACACTATGCTCAAGTACACAGCCAGCTCTGGAAGATCTTTTTGGAGTTATAGTTCATAGAGATGGCAACTGATAACCTCTGTGAGTGCTTCTGGTACTTTTGACTCTCTTTTCCAGTCCCAGGAGTATTCAGGACTCGACCAGCATCATATCTTCCTAGGATAGCCATCCAAGGCCCTGCAGCTTCCAAAGGACTATGTTCAACGGGTCAAGGCCCACTCGCTCTCAGGGGGCTTCTGCTGCAAGGAGAAGAAGGTGATGGGGAAAGCCCACTGTATACACATGCCCACCCTACACCCCATCAGATGCCTCTCTGCTGTCCCGTCCAAACAAGCCTTTTGTGCCCTCAAAGTACCACACTGTCTACTGTGCATTCTGGAGTGAGATCCTGGAAGCTTCGCTTCTGGTAGAGTTCCACCAGATCAAGGGCCATATGGCTGACCAGCTCCTCACTCAGGGCCATCTCCTGAGCGTCAAGAGGGATGCTTCACCAAGCCGGTATCACCCAGCTTGCTTCCAGGCAACCTACAATCCTGCACAGAGCCCCTCAAGGAGGCTTTTGCTACAATCAAGTCCCGAAGAAATGGGTGGAGACTGCGAGCTCTAGGCTCTTCTGTCCAAAACGCCTCTGCCCCCGGGCTCCCTGGAAACAAATGGGTTGTTGCCTAGGGCTTCTTCCTAGAGTACCTGACCATGATCAATGGTAGCACCAACATTATCTGGGAGCTGGTGGACCTGGGATAAACTGCAGGTGGGGTAAGACAGCCCTGTTGCCCTGCCTGAACACCAAAACTATTCAGGTGTATTGAAGTTGCTCAGTCGTGTCAGACTCTACGACCCCATGGACTGTAGCGTACCAGCCTCCTCCCTCTATGGGATTCTCCAGGCAAGAGTACTGGAGTGGGTTGCCATTTTCCTTCTCCAGGGGATCCCCTGGCTTCAGGTATATATAAATATAATTTGTGAAATCGTGCCAGGGAAGAGACTTAGTGAGGCTGGGGAAAAGGGAAATAGGAGAGGTATCCAGTGGATTGCTTTATAATTTGTTAAAAAATTCAGTTGCCTAAATTTGGAAGAATATTTTGTAAATTAATTATATTCCATCAATCTATAGATCAATCCTTTCACCAGTATCACTGTCTTGATTAAAGTAGCTGTAAAGTAAATATTTAAATTGAAATGTGTAAATCTTCCAAATTTGTTCTGAAGATTTAAACTAATTTTTGTCAATTCAAGTTTCTTTATCTTTCCATGTAAACTTTACAGACAGAATTTATCTGAAGAAAATCCAGCTGGAATTTTAAGTAGGATTGAACAGGATCTGCAGATCTAACCAGGGATAATATATTTGCAAAAAAATGTTACACCATCCAGTCTAAGAACATGGTTGTTGTTGTTCAATCACTAAGTTGTGTCTGACTCTTTGCAACTCCATGGATCGCAGCATGCCAGGCTCCACTATCCTTTACTAATTTCAAAGAATTTGCTCAAATTCATGTCCTTTAAGTTGGTGAGGCTATCTAATCATCTCATCCTCTGCTGTTTCTTTTACATTTTGCATTCAGTCTTTCACAGCATGAAGGTCTTTTCTAATGAATCAGCTCTTCACATCAGGTGGCCAAAGTATTTGAGCTTCAGCTACAGCAATAGTCCTTCCAATGAATATTCAGGGTTGATTTCCTTTAGAATTGACCGGTTTGATCTCCTTGTAGTCCAGAAGAATCTTAAGAGTCTTCAGCACTACAATTGGAAAGCATCAGTTCTTCAGCACTCAGCCTTCTTTCAGGTCCAGCTCACATCTGTTCATAACTATTGGAAAAGCCATAGCTTTGATTATACAGAACTTTGTGGCAAAATGGTATCTTTGCTTTTTAATACACTGTCTAGGTTTGTCATATCTTTCCTTCAAAGGAGAAAGCATCTTTTAATTTCATGCCTGCAGTCACCTTCCCAGTGATTTTGGAGCCCCAGAAAATAAAATCTGTCTCTGCTTCCCCCCTGCTATTTGCTGTGAATTGACAGTACAGGTGTCATGATCTAGATTTTTTGAAATGTTGAGTTTCAAGCCAGCTTTTTCACTCTTTCTTACTCTTCACTTTCTGCCATTAGAGTGATATCATCTGCATATCTGAGGTTGTTGATATTTTTCCCTTCAGACTTGATTCCAGCTTGTGATTCATCCAGCCCAGCTTTTCCCATAATGAAGTTAAATAAGTAGAGTGAATAAATAAAACCTTGTCATATTCTTTTTTCCATTTTGGAAACAATCAAGTATTCCATGTCTGGTTCTAACTGTTGCTTCTTGACATACATACAGGTATCCCAGGAGAGACATAAAGTGGCCTGGAACTCTAAGCTTTTTAAGAATTTTCCAAAGTTTCTTGCGATACACACAGTCAAAGGTTTTAGTGTAGTTAATGAAGTAGAAGCAGATGTTTTCCTGGAACTCTCTTGCTTTCTCCATGATCCAACAAAAGTTGGCAATTTCATCTTTTGTTCCTCTGTCTCTTTGAAAACTAGCTTGTACTTCTGGAAATTATAGGTTCACATACTACTGAAAACTTACTTGAAGGATATTGAGCATAACTTTGCTAGCATGTGAAGTGAGTGAAAGTGGAGGATTTTCACAGCAATTTTTTGGCATTGCCATTTCAGATTGGAATGAAAATTGATGTTTTCCAGTCCTGTGGCAACTACTGAGTTTTCCAAATTTGCTGACATTTTGAATGCAACACTTTAAAAGCATCATCTTTTAGGATTTTAAATAGTTCCACTAAAATTCTGACACCTCCACTAGCTTTGTTTGTAGTAATGCTTCCTAAGGCCCACTTGACTTCATACCTAGAAACCTGGTTCTAGGTGAGTGACCACACCATCATGGCTATCCAGGACATTAAGTTCATTTTTATGGAATTTTTCTGTGTATTCTTTCTACCTCTTCTTAATCTCTTTTGCTTCTGTTAGGTTCTTACTGTTTCTGTCCTTTACTGTGCCCATCCTTACATGAAATATTCCCTTGAAATCTCTAATTTTCTTGAAGAGGTCTCTAGTCTTTCCCGTTCTATTGTTTTCCTCTGTTTTTTGTTTTTTTCACTATTCATTTAAGAAGGATTTCTTATCTCTACTTGATATTCTCTGGAACTCTGTTAGGTATATCTTTCCCTTTGCCTTTTGCTTCTCTTCTTTTCTCAGCTATTTGTAAAGCCTCCTCAGACAACCACTTTCCCTTCTTGCATTCATTTAGATGGTTTTGGTCACTGGCTCCTGTACTGTGATAGAAATCTCTGTTTATAGTTCTTCAGGCACTTTGTCTACCAGATCTGATTCCTTGAATCTATAAATCACATCCTCCATATAATCATGCTGCTGCTGCTGCTGCTAAGTCACTCCAGTCATGTCCAACTCTGTGCGACCCCATAGACAGCAGCCCACTAGGCTCCTCTGTCCCTGGGATTCTCCAGGCAAGAATATTGGAGTGGGTTGCCATTTCCTTCTCCAATGCATGAAAGTGAAAAGTGAAAGTAAAGACGCTCAGTTGTGTCTGACTCTTAGTGACCCCATGGACTGCAGCCTACCAGGCTCCTCCGTCCATGGGATTTTCCAGGCAAGAGTACTGGAGTGGGTTGCCATTGCCTTATCCACCATATAACATAAATGATTTGACTTAGATCATATCTGAATGGCCTAGTAGTGTTCCTTACTTTCTTCCATTTAAGTCTGAATTTTGCAGTAAGGAGTTCATGATCTGAGTCACGGTCAGCTCCTGGTCTTGTTTTGCTGAGTGTATAAAGCTTCTCCATCTTTGGCTTCAAAGAACATAATTATTCTGATTTTGGTATTGATCATCTGGTGGTGTCCATGTGTAGAGTCATCTCTTTGATTATTGTAAAAGGTTGTTTGTTATGACCAGTGTGTGCTCTTCCATAGTTTTTTAGCTTTTTCCCTGCTTCATTTTGTACTCCAAGGCTAAACGTACTTGTTATTCTGGGCCTCTTGACTTCCTACTTTTGTATTCCAATCTTCTGTGATGAAAAGTACATCTTTTATTTTGGTGTTAGTTCTAGAAATTGTTGGAGGTCTTCATATACCTGATCAACTTCAACTTCTTTGTAATCAGTGGTTGTAGCATAGACGTGGATTACTGTAACGTTGAATTGTTTGCCTTAGAAACAAACCAAGACCAATCTGTCATTTATGAGACTGCACCCAAGTACTGCATTTCACACTCTTTTATTAGCTCTGAGGGTTACTCAATTTCTTCTAAGAGATTCTTGCTCAAAGTAATAGATATAATGGTCATCTGAATTAAACTCACCTAATCCTGTCCATTTTAGTTCAGTGATTACTAAGATGGTGATGTTCCCTCTTGCCATCTCTTACTTGATAATGTCCAATTTACCTTGATTCATGGACTTAACTTTCTATGTTCATTGAATTATATAAACCACTTTGCCATGATGAGCCTGTGATCCATGAAGGGGATTCATATATTCATGTTTGTGTGTATGTGTAGGGGTGTGTGTGTGTGGAGGGGGGCTTCCCTGGTGGCTCAGTGGTAAAGAATCCACCTGCCAATGCAGGAGACACAGGTTCAATCCTTGTGTCTAGAGATCCACTGGAGAAGGAAATGGCAATTCACTGTAGTACCCTTTCCTGGGAAATCCCATTGACAGCAAAGCCTGGCTGGCTATAGTCCATCAGTTCTGTTCAGTTCAGTCACTCGTCATGTCCAACTCTCTGTGACCCCATGAATCGCAGCACGCCAGGCCTCCCTGTCCATCACCAACTCCCGGAGTTCACTCAAACTCACGTCCATCAAGTCGGTGATGCATCCGGCCATCTCATCCTCTGTCGTCCCCTTCTCCTCCTGCCCCAAACCCCTCCCAGCATCAGAGTCTTTTCCAATGAGTCAACTCTTCGCATGAGGTGGCCAAAGTACTGAAGTTTCAGTTTTAGCATCGTTCCTTCCAAAGAAATCCCAGGGCTGATATCCTTTAGAAAGGACTGATTGAATCTCCTTGCAGTCCAAGGGACTCTCAAGAGTCTTCTCCAACACCACAGTTCAAAAGCATCAATTCTTCGGTGCTCAGCTTTCTTCACAGTCCAACTCTCACAACCATACATGACCACTGGAAAAACCATAGCCTTGAATAGACGGACTTTTGTTGGCAAAGTAATGTCTCTGCTTTTCAATATGCTATCTAGGTTGGTAATAACTTTCCTTAATCATATATTAATATTTAGGTTGATGCTTAGAAACTCAGTTTCATTTAGAATTCATTTCTGCTGAATGAAATCTTTGCTACTCATTTTATGTATGTTTCTACAAATATTAAATGACATTTTAAAATATCAATAAGATGCAGGCTTCAGGAAAATTTAATTTTAATCTATATTTCAATTCAGAAGAACATTGTTAAAGTATAGTAAGCCATGACTGTTTATTTTTATTTTTTAAACAATGAATATATAAAGTAAACATATCTACAAAGTGTATAAACAGAAAAAACTTAGTATTTGTTATCTAAATGTAATACATCAAATATATATATATATTAATATGAGATAATCATATCTTAATACTGATAATAAAATCCACAAAGAAACATTCCTCTCTTAAAAAGATACATATTTAAAATATACCTTTTTCAAACACCCAGTTAATGATAACACATACACAAACTCATTGTCTTTCTCTCTCACACCCATATACACACACAAAAATATCTATATGAGAATTGTAAAACAGGATTACTTATCACTAAGAGGCCAGAAAGTTTGAAGATTAACATGAGTGTGCAATAAGCAGGACTAAGTTGATTAAATATTAGCCAAGTTAGTACAAAAACATGCAGATAAAATACTATTTTTAGGCAAATACTTTAAAGCTCTTCCCCTTGAAGTGAAATTGATTGAAGCTCATCTATGTCAGAATATTGAACAACAGGCTGCAATCTACTCAGAGCTCATCTATGTCAGAACATTGAACGACAGGCTGCAGTATACTCATTGTTCATGCCCATCTCGGGCCAATTTCATATATGTAAGAAAGAATTTCTGTTATATGATTGATTATAAAAAGGAGTACATCTAATTATGAGAAGGGCAGGCTAGCTAACCTGTAGCTGTCCATTTTGTACAGGGAGGTTCATCTCTGGGCTGATACTAATACTCTCAAGCTCAGGAAGACATGAAATGGAAGAAAGAACCAGGTGTGTAGTAATTGGTGCTAGTGAAGGTGAGAGTTAAACTGAAATCCATAAGTGAATTCACATTGTTGACCAATGAAATGACTATCCTTGGCATTCACTGGAGCATATCATATAGTCAGAACTGCAGGCTAGCTTAAGCAGAATATATTGAAATTGATGATCGATGCTTGGTGTTCCCTCAGCTAACTTAAGGCTTAAACACACAAGATGAAAGAGAAAGCTTGTATCTGACAGAGAGTCCTTTTTATCCTTCAATATTAATACAATATATATTTTAATGATAAATAAAAATGGAATATATGTATGTATACATTTGTTGCCAAAATGCCTGAAAATTAACCACAAAATTTTAATCTCTATCAGTTCCCAGTTAGGAGTAAATAGTGATGTTCATCTAAAATTACAGCAAGAAATGAAAAATGTTAATAGAAATAAAAAGAGATGGTGTTCTTAAAAGTAGAGAACTCTTATAGGATAATTTAAAATAAATACTTTCTTATATAACAAATTCAATCTAAAATTTATGAGACATTGGATAATCTGAATTTGAGCAAACTCTGGGAGATAGTGGAAGACAGAGGAGCACAATGTACTGCAGTCCATGGAGTCACAAAGACTCAGAGACTGAACAGCACCAGTTGTTGTTAACAATTGCATAATATGGTATTATTATTGTAGGAGATGGTTGTATATTATTGATATTTTCTTATTATCAGAAATGTAGTG
Organism: Neotragus pygmaeus; assembly: GCA_006410875.1. NCBI lineage: Eukaryota > Metazoa > Chordata > Mammalia > Artiodactyla > Bovidae > Neotragus > Neotragus pygmaeus. Next base: position 797,803 of record SJYV01047883.1, on the reverse strand, counting down.
GCTTAAAATAGTACCCATTTAATATCTCACAGTTCTACATTTCAGAAATCCAGCAGTCTTAACTTAGTTCTCTGCTCATAGTCTCACAAGACTGAAGTCAGGGTCTTGAATGGGATGGACTATTATCTGAAGGTTCTAGGGATTAATAGCTTCTAAGATCACTTGAGTGTCTTAAGAATTCAAGTGTTTAACTCTGTGAGGCTGAGTTTCAGTTTTCCTTGGGGGCCACTCTCTGCTTTTTAGTGCTTGCTTACACTCCTTCTAATGTGGTTTCCTCCATGTTTAAACATTTCAATAACCTACTCATTCCTTCTCATGCTTTGAATATCTCTCACTTTTCCTTTGTCACCAGTCAGAGGAAACTCTCTGTTTTTAAAGGACTCTTGCGGTTAGTTTGTGCTCATTTGATAATCTTCCTCTACTCAAAACATGTCCCTTAAAACTTCACTTACAAGTGAAGTTAAAGTAGTAAGGTAAAATTATTAAGAGTGTAAAGAAGGTGAAAGCAGAACATCAGACCAAACATAAGACTTTTCTGTACATGGGGTCCTGTGCAGCTACACAGGCTACACTCCTATGAAGCTGGAATTAAGTAGTAGAAATAGAGTTATGTGAGAATATTGAATATTTTAGGGTGACAAGCAAAATTATAGAACATTGAGCTATATATTTCAAACAGTTCCAATAAATGGGGACTGAAAGGGTAAATAAAAGTATTTCAAAATGATAATTAGGCAGTATTTGACTTAAATGATTTACTTCACGTCTATGGTAATGGTTATGTTTAGAGAGGTTCAAGGGCAGAGTTGATGACACAATCATAAGAAGGTAAATCTAAAATTTGTTATTTTTTCCCTTTGATTTAAGACTATTAAACAAAAAATGATAAAATAAAAATACTTGTTAATGTAAGTGTGTGAATACCTGTATATTAACAATAGTCTGTATAACTGTATATAACTATGAGTGTTAAAATAAATAAAACAACTCTAAATGCATTGATGTTTACTAAAAAAAGAAATGAGAGATCTCAAATATGGAACCAAAATTAAATATTAATATCAATTAATTTTACAACATAAGTACATGTTATCAAGTTCTTGAAACATTACAAATGTGGCAGGTAAATCTGGAAGTTCATATGTACAATGCAACAAGCCATGTGTGTTAGTCACTCAGTCATGTCCAATCCTTTGTGACGCCATGATCTACAGCATGCCAGGCTCCCCTGTCCATGGGATTTCTCAAGCAATGTAATATGAAGCAATTAAACTCTGCATTTTTCAACATTTCTAAACTATAACATTCCTGACATACTAAATGATTATAAGTAGCTTTGATAAAATTTAAGAATTATATAGGATACTGACAGAATAAAAATAGGAAAACTTTTTTTCCAATTATTGAGATATAATTAACATGTAATACAGTGTAAGTTAATACAGCTATAGATTGCTAAACAAATACTACAGTGGGATTAGTTCATACCTATATTACCTCATATGATTACCAAGGTTCTTTAAAGTGAGCACACTTAAGATCTGTACTCTTAGTAACTTGCAATTACATAACACAGCATTGTTAACAATAATCATAATGTTGTATATTAGATCCACATAATTTATTCACCCTGTAACTGCAAGTTTTTACACTTTAAGCAATATCTCCCAATTTCAGTAATCCCCTAGAGCCTGGAAATCACCATTATACCCTGTTTCTGTGAGATCAAATTTTTTAGATTATATATTTTAGTGAGAGTATAGTATTTGCCTTTCCATGTCTCACTTAATTTCACTTAGCCTAGTGCCCTCAGGCCATCCATGTTGGGGACAGTGGCAGATTTCATTATTTTCATGGATTAATAATATTCCATTACATAGCTGCATGTCCTTTAGATTCATCTTTAGATAGACAATCAGATTGTTTCCATATCTTGACTACTGGAAATAATACTGCAATGAACATAAACATGTGATACCTCCTTTGGATACTTGATTGTATTTCCTTGCATATTTATCTAGAAGTGGGGTTGATGGATCATATAGTAATTCTATTTTTAATTTTTTGAGGAACATTCATACCATTTTCCATAGTGGCTGTACAAATTTACATTCCTACAAATAGTGCACAAATGTTCTTTTTTCTCCACATCCTTGCCAGTACTTATTTCTTGTCTTTTGGTAACAACCATATAACATGTGTTAGNTCTTTGAGAAACAAAGAAATTGTAAGAGTGAAGTCTTTGGTGAAATATTAATATAGTTAATGAAATGGCTAGAATTAGTAAATTATAGAAATTCACCTTTATCATCAGAGTTTATTTCTGTAGAGTGAAATTAGGTTTCCTTTAAATTTTCAAACTGGAAACATGTAGCTTTTGAGCATAAGAAAATAAATGAGTAAATGTTTTCACCTAGCTCAGTTTTATACAAAGCTATAATTTTGGTTCTCTTCATTCTGTACTGGCTGCAGTACTTGGCTTCTTATATCCATTTATTCAAATATGGCCATAGGACAGTGGGTGACAGCATAGCAGTGGCAGAAAAAAAGTCACAGCTGGTGGAGAAAAATGACCTTCTTCAGGAGCATCCTGGCTTTCCCTCCTGCCAATGAGCTCAGCTCACAGTGAGCCTGACCCAGAAAAGTGGTCAGGTCAGATAGGAAAGAAGAAAACTTCTTTTTTTGTTTTTATCCTCTTGACTTAGAGAAAAAGTTTTAAATGGATTTAATGCCTTCGTTCATTCTGGGATACTAATTAAAAAAGAAAAGAAAAGAAAACATCTCTAAACAGGGAGAACCATATTAGAAGTTATTAAGGAAATAGTCGATCTTAAAAATGAGCCCAAAGACATTTATGATTGCAAGTGAATTCTTATCAGTTTCCTTCTAGGATAAATTGAGGTATCTAAATGACCTCTGCTCATTTTAATTGCCCCAATGTTAATGTTGACTCTTCTTTTCTCATGAAAAGATAGCAATTATTTTAAATGGAGATTTTTGACCTCTAGAAAGAAAAAAAAAATAGACCTCACAAACATAAAGACATATGCAGTTAAATATAGACTTATTGAAACATACAAAAACAAATGAAAGTGCATACTATTAACTTTGACTTTGATCTCTCATTTTACACTCTCATCAAAAAACAGTTAACAATGTGCTTATCTCCACTGTGCTCCGTAAGGAAGGTAAGGATGCTGAGAGATGATTTGACACTGGGTCAAAGAAACCTGCTAAAGGCAGTCTAACCTTGTCTTTGCAAACCACATTATTTTGCATAGTTTTTCCCCTAGTAAGTCATGCCAGTACCTTAGAAATGGAGATTCACCTCCATGTTATTTTAGTTACTAGTATTATTCTCTTTATGGCCTTTCCAGGTGGTAAAGAATCTACCTGCAAAGCAGGATACCTCAGAATTCCTGGGTCTGGAAGTTACCCTGGAGAAGGGATAGGCTACCCAGTCTAGAATTCTTGGGCTTCCCTGATGGCTCAGATGGTAAAGAATCTGCCTGGAATGTGTAAGTCTTGGGTTCTATTCCTGAGTTATGAAGATCCCTTGGAGGAAGGCATGGCAGCTCATTCCAGTATTCTTGCTTGGAGAATTCCATGGACAGAGGAAGCTGGTGGGCTACAGGCCTTGGGGTCACAGAGTCAGATATGACTAAACACAGCAGAGTATGATTCTTTTTAGTGGAAATTTTGAAAATATTTTTATTTCTGTATTAATTCTAATATTCTTCATCAGATCGTACAGTTAGGTACTTGACTAATCACTGTATGCTTAATGTCCAAACATAATATACCTGAATGGAGCATTCTCTTCCCTTCCTAACACATTTACCAGCATTAGGCTGTGTACTGACCAGGAGAGAATGTAAACAAGTCAATTGCTTTAGTGGCACTGGTACTTATACAGGGAAATAATTATTCTGATAGAACATATATTACATTTTGTGGTGGAGAATTATGATTATAGGCATTTAAAATGCATGGAATGTTTCTGCTTTAACTACGTGGTCTGGAAGGCCTCTTTTTACACAAGGCTTATTTACGCTCAGAACTCTAAATTTACCATGTCGTTTTAACACATTCTTGGGGGCTGACAGAGCTGGAATACTTTCATAGGCTAATGTAAGTGGACACACAGAAGTGCCAAAGTGCATTAGGAAAATGGAAGTCTATTCTGCTTCACGGTTGAATTTACCCTTCTCCAGAGACTGAATTTATTTGCATATTTTATTTCAAATATATGTGAGTTACACTGAAGAGGGTTTGAAATTAAATAAATGCCACAATTAAATGACAGACATGGCAATGGCATACCTAGTAGCCTCTCATGAATTTTTCTTTTCATAGGAATTTACATCTTTCTTACTTTTTTGATTAAAAAAAGTATCTGTCCTGTAAAAGTGAGAGAAATATTGGAAAAGGTTGGCCACTGACAGGTTTACTTGAGAATTATTGTTTGTATTACTAATACTTTTTGAAGAATTAAAAGATAAGTTACCTATAGATCTGCCAATTTATAGGTAAAATTATATAGTTTATTTTTCTAAGGGGTTCCTTTTGCTAAATATTCTTTCCTTAATCTGTGCATGATCGTCTGTTGATGAATATTTTCAAATATTGAAGTCATTGGAAACAGTTTACAGATGATCGACTTACTACTTAATGGCTTCCTGGTGGTTCAGACGCTAAAGAATTTGCCTGCAGTGCAGGAGACCTGGGTTCCATCCATGGGTGGAGGAGATCCCCTGGAGAAGAGAATGGCTCCCCTCTCCAGTATTCTTGCCTGGAGAATTCCACGGACAGAGGAGCCTGGCGAGCTACAGTCCATGGGGTTGCAAAGAGTTGGACATGACTAAGTGACTAACACATATTTATTAAAAAAAAAAAAGACATTATACCATGTATTTATTATATTTCAACTAAAATTCTTTATAGCAATTTGGATCCAAATTTTAAAAATAGGCTTTTATAAATTTCAAAAACACAAATCTAAATGTGTTTAATTATAAAATATGAACGCTTGCTTTTTATTTAAAAATAATTATTATAAATAATTATTATGATAATTATGATAATAATATTATGATACTTTACCGTTTTCTTTAATAATTGTAAGAAGAAATATTATATAGGTGAAAGTTGCTCCTAATACCAAATAAGTATCTCATCAATTAGGATTTGTATTTATGACTTAGAGTCATACATTTACCTTAGTAATTTAATTCTTGATTTTGTTGTCTATATATACACACACACATACCTAAATACATAGTAAATTCAGCTAAGGGAAAATAAAAGGGACAAATCAAATTGTGACTTAAACTAGTTGGTTGTTATGGGAAGTTTATTGACCTCTGTTAATAGGACTGAATATTTGTGTCTCCCAAAACTTCATGTCTTGAAACACTAAAACACTAATCCCTAGTATGATGGTATGTGGAACTGAGACCTTTGGGAGGTAATTAAATTATAAAAGTGGAGCTATTATGATAAGATAAGTGTCTCTATAAGATGAGCAAGAGAGATATTGCTTCCTCTTCCTCTCTATCATGTGAAAACACAGCAAAACAGCTGTCTGCAAACAAAGAGAGCTCTCACCAGGACCTAACTGTGCTGGCATCCTTATCTCAGGCTTTCTAACCCCAGAATTATGAGAAATAAATTCTGTTGCTTAAGACCCCCATCTATAGTATTTAGCATAGCAAAAACACTAAGCTGCCTGTTTTCTCTAAATCTGTTTCCTCCTCAACTAATAAGAGATATTGATCATGCGAGATAAAAGAATTGGGAGGAAAGTGCACCTTTTGTTTTCTACCCATTAATTTCTGAGTCACTTATTTATTAATTTCTCCCTTACTACATGAAAAATAGCTGCTGTAAATGAACTATAAGTCTGTGGTACTAAGTTGACTAAATAATTCTATAACAATGTAAATTATAAGCTTTTTAGTATTATAAAAATAATGCAGTATATATTCCTTCAAATTGATGTTCCTATGTAAGATTTTGTATCATTTTCTTGTATCATGCTTGTTTACATAAGCCCAACACAATAAGGAAAATCTACTAATATAAACAATTTCAATTAATATGATCTAAAAACAAAGTTTAATCCTATCATGCAATAACGTCTTGCCTTCCTTCATGGCTTTTTTGATTTGCAAATTCCCAATTTTTCTTAAAAATACCCAAATAGTAGCTTTTTATTTTAATGTCCTAACTTGTGTGCTGCCATCCTTCTCCTCTTTTTTGCATTACCCTCCCACCAATATTTCCTCTTTGCTTATTTAACTTTCTCATTAAAGTCTGCCAAAATCCTTTGAGAGTAATATTGAATGTTTGCTGGCAGGCTGCATCTTAATGTGTTGCTTCAGTTTGAGTTTCATTACAAAATGTTGAAATTTACAAAGCATCCTATAAAAGTCTATATTGTATCAGGCAGGGCACAATAGAATCAGAGTTGTAAAGGCTAACTTTAGCAAGTTCATTTCAGACAGGTTTAAGGGCATCAAGGCTAAAAAGATACTTTAATCATTTGAAGAAGTATTTTAGTTTATTCCTGTATCAGGAAGTTTGTAAAAGAGCTGCTATCTAAACACAGAATTTAATTTCTTTCAAGCTTTTCTATAAATCTGTATTCCAGTTGTGATTTGCTAACCCTTAAAGTGTCCATCTTACTGTTGTTTAGTTTTAAGTGCTGCTTTCCAGTCACTTTACAGGTTAATAACAGGTGTAACCTCTCAAAATGTTTTTATTCATGTGCTATTTAAATTGTAGCCCATTAGCAGCAATTATTTTGAGTAAACTTAGGAGCATGGAGCATTTTACATTTGATGTGTCCTTTGCATTGATTTAAGGAAACTGTGAAGGACCTGTGGTTCAATTTGTAAAGAATAATTAATGAATTGCTGAACTGCATTTTTGAAAGTTAGTATTGATTTACATTTAAGAGTAGACAATGCATATGACATTATTGATTAGCAATGTGAATAAATTTTTAAATATCATTTCCTCATGCAATATGGTTTCATTTTTCCAACACTCTTCCACCCAATTCTTTAAATTGTAATTGAACATTTAGTCTATAGGCCACATAAGAAAGTTCTACCAAACACCTATATGCTATTCTTTCTTGTTCTCTAATGATCACTCTGTCACTCCATTGGACCATGGGTTCCTTGAGATTCTGTCACGTTGTTCTCCTGGACCAGGCATTGAAAAGCTCTTATTAATTAGCTGACATTAGAATCACCTTTTTATTTTCCCAAGTAGCACTGCTGAAATGTGCTTTACTCATTCTCTATAATTAGGGGACTATTAGGAATTCAGTGGGGGAAGCTATAGAGAAAAAATATATAATCAGAAAAAAGGCAATAGTTATCACCTTGCTATACTTTAAATTTTCTATTTTTCTGATTTTATAACAAATTTCCTACAGTTTATATGAAACCTTGTTAAAATAATAATAATTAATAAAGTGACTACATTCCCAGATTCCCAAGTTTTTTTCACCTCCTGTTGCATCATAGCACAATATAAAGGCAGGAAAGAAATGAGTATAAGTCCAGGCCAAAGATATTTTTCTCACAAAACAATTTAAGGATTTTGCATATGATCAAAGAACTGCTTGTATTAAACTTTGAGAAGGAGTGTCAAACAAACACCAAACACCAGAAAGCTGGAATTTAATTAATATCACAATTATATATACATATATATATGTATATATAAATTTATCAGTTCAATTCAGTTGCTCAGTCATGTCCGACTCTTTGTGACCCCTTGGACTGCAGCATGCCAGGCCTCTCTGTCCATCACCAACTCTCGAAGCCTACTCAAACTCATGTCCTTCGTGTCACTGATGCCATCCAACCATTCTCATCCTCTGTCATCCCCTTCTCCTCCTGCCTTCAATCTTTCCCATAATCAGGGTCTTTTCCAATAAGTCAGTTCTTCATATCATGTGCCCAACATATTGAGGTTTCAGCTTCAATGTCTGTTCTTCCAGTGAATATTCAGAACTGATTTCCTTTAGGATGGACTAGTTGGATCTCCTTGCAGTCCAAGGGACTCTCAAGAGTCTTCTCCAGAACCACAGTTCAAAAGCATCAGTTCAGTGCTCAGCTTTCATTATAGTCCAACTCTCACATCCATACATGACTACTGGAAAAACCATAGCTTTGACTGGATGGACTTTTGTTAGTAAAATAATGTCTCTGCTTTTTAATATGCTGTCTAGGTTGGTCATAGATTTTCTTCCAAGGAGCAATCATATTTTAACTTCATGGTGTAAATTCATATGCTATTTAGCATAAGAGGATAGTTTAATTGGAATGAGATTTGAAAGTAAATCTAGAGTATATTCACTGTAGGGTAGCTTCTGTAGAGTGGCATTCTTGATATAGCTTTTGGTCAGTAATTATTTCATTCTCTTCAACTCTCTGCAGTCCTGATCCACTGATGGGCTGGTTCCTTGTAACTACTTTGTTTAGGACCTGCAGTATTTGCGGTGCCCTCTTAATTTCAAAGGACTTGACTAATCCCTAATGCCCACCTGTCATTAATTTTGTTTCCTTTTACCTTTACTGGATAGTGTCTGATGATAACGTTTATATTTTAATATTCAGCACTTTTTTTTTCTCTGTGGCAAGTCCAGTATACTAACCTGCTGTGGGTTTGTAATTATGCATCAAATTTGATGCCTAAATGAGTACTCCTCAATATCAATGTGTATGCAAATCACCTGGTTCAGTTCAGTTCCGTCGCTCAGTCGTGTCCAATTCTTTGCGACCCCATGAATCGCAGCACGCCAGGCCTCCCTGTGTAAGCTTGCTAAAATGCAGATTCTGATTTAATGGGTCTAGTGTAAAGCCTGAGATTCTGCATTTCAATAAGAACCTGGGTGATGCTTGTTTTGAGTAGTTACTTTAAGCATAGAGACTGAATGGTAGAAATTATACACTAAAATAAATAGACGCTCCAAAGCACCCTCACCTGAGGATAGGTTGGTGAATTGCTCATTGGTTCATTGTTATATACTGTTTAAAAGAAGGAGGATCTGTAACATAAGACTAAAGAAAAAATTAATGTTTCTTTTAAGAGCATGACATGTTGAAAAAAATGCTTTCATTTACTCTGATATTAGATGGTAAATAATTGACTAAAACACACAAAAATTAACATATTATTAAATTTGTAAAACTAGGCATTTAAAAAAAATTTAAATCAACTTTCAAATTATGTTTTTTTCTAGGGTATAATGTTTATAATAGGGCTTCCCTGGGGGCTCAGTGGTGAAGAATTAACCTGCCAATGCAGGAAACACAGGTTAAATCCCTGGGTCAGGAAGATCCCCTGGAAAAGGAAATGGCAACACACTCTAGTTAAAGCTTAGACTGCTCAAGTTTTTTTGGACATTTCCCTCCAAATCTATTTTCTCATCTGTAAAATGGAGACAGTGTAATCATGGGACTTCCCTGGCAGTTTAGTGCTTAACACTTTGACTTCTCACACAGGAGGTGCAATTTCTGGTTGGGGAGCTAATATCACACATGCCTCTGGGCCAAAAAATTGAAGTTATAAAATGGAAGCAATATTGTAAAAAAAGTCAGTAAAGCCTTTAAAAATGAAAAAAATAGATAATTATATGAGTAAGATGCTTAGCACATTATATTCAACAAATAGAATTCATTTTAGTTATGGGCATACTTATTACCTTTACCCAAAGTTCAAAATTAAGAAATAAGGACATTTATTAAAATGGTCATAAATTATGACTTTTCTAGAACAGCTATCACCCTGATATTCCAGTTGTCAGAGTAAGCTAGGGATCTAAAACTAGACTTTGAAGTTAGATTTGAGTGTATACCTTGACCTTTGATTATTTTGCTTAGCTTTCATGAGCGTTGAATTTAGCATCAATCTTAGTATAAATAAGATGATGGATGTTCAGCTCCCAATATGGTGACCAACTCAAAATAGAGGTCCAGTTGTCTTGAGAGAAAAAAATGACAACTTGAAAACAGTGAAATTTAAAGCAGATTAATTGATTACAAAATAATCAAAATATCATACCCTATCAAGGGGAAAGTCTTCAGAGTGATGCTGTAAGAGCTCAGTAAGTGTCATTAGTATTCTGTAAATGAAGTGAAAGGTACATATTTTCAATGATCAAAAGTGACTGATGGAAAGCCAAGACCAAAGATATCAAGAGGAAAAAAAAAATTTGTGTTGGTCAAAGTGCAAATACCCTGGAATCTTGGGAATAAGAAACAAATGTGTTTTAATATTTTTAAGAAGGCAAAATTAATAAACCTGAATGAAAATAGATGCTTTTAAATAGATGAACGTTAGTTCTGAGGACTTCCCTGGTGGCTCAGTGAGTAGAGTTTGCCTGCAATGCAGGAGACCCGAGTTCACTCCTTAGGTAGGGAAGATCCCCTGGAGAAGGAAATGGCAACTCACTCCAATATTCTTGCCTGGGAAATCCCATGGACAGAGGATCCTGGCAGACTGCAGTCCATGGGGTCACAAGAGTCTGACATGACTTAGTGACTAAACCTACCTTTAGTTCTGAAGCCAAGCCCCATCTGTTAAAGTCCTTGCATATTGTCATTAACTTTCTTAAAATTTTCTGATGTTATGTTATCGTCTTAAGACAGGAAAAAAATGGAGAAAAAACACAATAATGCATTAATTACCTTGAGAAATAATTTCAAGACTGTCTGCAAAAACTAATAGTGGACATTATTAAACATGAAAAGGTTGAGTGAAAGGGGGAAGTTATAAAATCCTATTCAAAGTTGAACACTTTAAAATATAAGATATTTCCTAGGTAATGATGGCTTCATTGAAGCCTGAGGTAGACACTGTTGTATTCCTTTTCATTCCTATAATTCTGTGAAGTCAAGATAATTGGTACTTAGAATGTACATCTTAGAAATTGAGGCATATCAATGAAGCAATACTGAGAACCAGTATAAAGCCTGGTCTTTGTGAGTTTCATAGATGATGAAATAGAAGGCAACGAATTCAATCTCATTTTCACAAATTTAAGAAAACTATTGATCATTAATATAGGCCAGATGCTATGCTAAAATATATATGTCACATGGCTCATGACTTAATGGAATAGAAACTCATGTACTTGAATTATTATAATCCCAGTGTTTGTGCTAAATAAAAATGTATTTGTATATAGTATGTATACACGATTATAATTCATATAAACTTATGTGTAAATTTATACATTATATATAACATATTCTTAAGACATAATATGTAATATATATGAGTAAGAATCTATATAGGAAAAGGAGTAGAGGCCAGGACGGGCATCGTAAGGAGAAAAAAAATGACATGAATGTAAAAAGTACAAAAATAATCTTTTCTTTTGCTTTAGTGTACTGTGTGTGAGACAAACAATACATTGTAAGGCTGGAATGGTAGATTAGAATTCTGTTATGAAAAGGATTGAATTCTAGTCCAGTAACTTTGGATTTTATTTTGGCGAAAGTAGGAAGCTATGTGAATTTCCTAAGCAGTAGAGAGTCATGATCAAGACTTTGGGTTATAGGTAAATCTGACCATAATGGGAAGAGATAGAAGTTGTCAATGGCCAAGACTGGAGATGATGAGAGCCTGCCCTAGGGTAGTAGCAACAGGAATAAGAAACTGAAAACTCAATCACTGAAGATCTGATAAATTTTCATGGAGACTACTTCCCCTTAAAAGCTGACCTTTGTTAATTACAAGAATTCACAAAGTTACAAGAGACCTTGTAGTTACTGTGATAGCTCTTGCTTACTACTCCCCCTTGCAAACTATAATATTTCACTATATAAATGGGGGCTTTATTTAAATGATAAATCCAGAAGAAATGGGTAAGAAAAATTTTCAGGGTATTCTCTGAAATTTAATTTTTAGGACCTGAATTATTATTCAGGTATATGTAAAATTATTCTCATTGAAAGAGTCTGTTTAGAAGATGGAGAATAAAATAAAATTAATGTATACAAAAATATACATAAATTATTGAATTGCATGTCACCAATCATGGAAACACTTTATATGCATTATTTTGTTTAACCTTCACAAAAACCTTTGAGATAGCAGTAATGCTAGTCATACATAACAAAAATTCAGAGAAATTTAGGGAATTTAAGTATATTGAAAACACAGGTTGTTGACTTAAAAGTCCTGGTGTTTTTCCCTTATGTCAAGCCTCTTAACCTTACCATTCACAATTGCAACTCCTCAGAAGTTTCTTCGTGAATAGGGGAAATTAAGAACTAATTTAAGAATAATTAATTTTTAGAAACTAAAAATAAATCTATACATGTTAAGAAATGTTAGTGCAAAACTTTAAAGAGTTAATTATACTCAGTATGACTATAGGTAGAATTTTCCCGGTGGCTCAGGGTAAAGATTCCACCCGCAATGCAGGAGACACATGAGATTGATCCCTAGGTAGAGAATATCTCTGGAGAAGGAAATGACAATCTATTCTAGTATCCTTGCCTGGGAAATCTCATGGACAGGGGACCCTGGCAGGCCACAGTCCGTAGGGTCACAAAGTGTAGGACAGGACTTAGTGACTAAACAGCAACAGCAGCTACATAGCAATGAGTACAGGTAGGGGGTAGTACAGTGTCAAACCTTATGTAAATTTTGAAACATTGGCAAAATGTTAGAGATTATTATTATAAAATATCTAATTTAATAAATGAAAAACATTTTATTGAATGCTACTAAATAAGTAATTTATGCATGTAAAAAGAAAATGTAAGGGGCATAAGTATAAATTATTAATATAGGAATTCTGATGCCATGTTATTTAAAAAATTCAGTGAACATTTATTGGATTCTTAATGTGTGCAAGATATTATAATGAATTCTCAGGGAGAAACAATAGTCATGTGGTTTCTATCCTCAGGAAATTCACAAGAAAGAAGTACATTGGACTTTTCCCAAAGAAATATACTATGGGACATGCAATAATAAGCACTATTGAAAATTTTAAAATAGTGTTAATGGTAGATTTACTCCCCATGAAGTAGATGATGCTTCATGGGGAAAGGATATAAATTTAAATGATGGATAAGATTTGTTCTTGGACACTTGATGAGAAGGGCATTGCATTGTAACTGAGACATGACTTTAAACAAAATATTTACAGTTTGGAATGCAGATGTGATTAATTGCGGTCTACATTTTAGGAAGAAAAATGAGGAGATATTGTGGGATTTAGACTTGGAAAAGCAATTCAAATTGCTCCATATCATGTGGAGCCTGATATAACCTCTTAAGGAATTTGGACTTTATTCCATTAAATATTTTTACTTCATTGATCAATAGAAGCCTTTGAACTTATAGTCACCTGATTGATGGTCTATGACTATTAATCTATCAGTAGATAGAAGATTCATAACATAAGAGAAGATATTAGAGGTATTAAAAAAAATCAGAAGAATTTTAGATTAAGCTAGGCATGAAGTACAGAGATCCTAAGTAAAAAAGATAAACATGAAAATAAAACAACAAAGTTTGTTATCTAACTGGTTTCTTGATAGGAATCAGGAGAACTTCAAAGTTTTGAGGCTGGGTGAATAGGATAATTTTTTGTTTATTTGTTTTTAACATTTATAGGCCTAGGGAGAACTGTAGAGGAGGAAAAATAATTTCCCTTCTACCTTTCTAGGTTTTTGGCTGAGACCTCCCTTTAGTAAAAGATAGGTTAATGGGAGAAAGACAGAAATTTTAGAATATGCTGTTTTTGTTGTTGTTTAGTTGCTAAATTGTATTTGACCCTTGTGACCCCATGGACTGTTTCAAGAGGGAGGGGACATATGTATCCCTATGGTTGATTCATGGTGATGTATGGCAGAAACCAACACAATATTGTAAAGCAATTACCCTTCAATAAAAGAAAATTAATANAGTTCACTCCTTAGGTAGGGAAGATCCCCTGGAGAAGGAAATGGCAACTCACTCCAATATTCTTGCCTGGGAAATCCCATGGACAGAGGATCCTGGCAGACTGCAGTCCATGGGGTCACAAGAGTCTGACATGACTTAGTGACTAAACCTACCTTTAGTTCTGAAGCCAAGCCCCATCTGTTAAAGTCCTTGCATATTGTCATTAACTTTCTTAAAATTTTCTGATGTTATGTTATCGTCTTAAGACAGGAAAAAAATGGAGAAAAAACACAATAATGCATTAATTACCTTGAGAAATAATTTCAAGACTGTCTGCAAAAACTAATAGTGGACATTATTAAACATGAAAAGGTTGAGTGAAAGGGGGAAGTTATAAAATCCTATTCAAAGTTGAACACTTTAAAATATAAGATATTTCCTAGGTAATGATGGCTTCATTGAAGCCTGAGGTAGACACTGTTGTATTCCTTTTCATTCCTATAATTCTGTGAAGTCAAGATAATTGGTACTTAGAACGTACATCTTAGAAATTGAGGCATATCAATGAAGCAATACTGAGAACCAGTATAAAGCCTGGTCTTTGTGAGTTTCATAGATGATGAAATAGAAGGCAACGAATTCAATCTCATTTTCACAAATTTAAGAAAACTATTGATCATTAATATAGGCCAGATGCTATGCTAAAATATATATGTCACATGGCTCATGACTTAATGGAATAGAAACTCATGTACTTGAATTATTATAATCCCAGTGTTTGTGCTAAATAAAAATGTATTTGTATATAGTATGTATACACATGATTATAATTCATATAAACTTATGTGTAAATTTATACATTATATATAACATATTCTTAAGACATAATATGTAATATATATGAGTAAGAATCTATATAGGAAAAGGAGTAGAGGCCAGGACGGGCATCGTAAGGAGAAAAAAAATGACATGAATGTAAAAAGTACAAAAATAATCTTTTCTTTTGCTTTAGTGTACTGTGTGTGAGACAAACAATACATTGTAAGGCTGGAATGGTAGATTAGAATTCTGTTATGAAAAGGATTGAATTCTAGTCCAGTAACTTTGGATTTTATTTTGGCGAAAGTAGGAAGCTATGTGAATTTCCTAAGCAGTAGAGAGTCATGATCAAGACTTTGGGTTATAGGTAAATCTGACCATAATGGGAAGAGATAGAAGTTGTCAATGGCCAAGACTGGAGATGATGAGAGCCTGCCCTAGGGTAGTAGCAACAGGAATAAGAAACTGAAAACTCAATCACTGAAGATCTGATAAATTTTCATGGAGACTACTTCCCCTTAAAAGCTGACCTTTGTTAATTACAAGAATTCACAAAGTTACAAGAGACCTTGTAGTTACTGTGATAGCTCTTGCTTACTACTCCCCCTTGCAAACTATAATATTTCACTATATAAATGGGGGCTTTATTTAAATGATAAATCCAGAAGAAATGGGTAAGAAAAATTTTCAGGGTATTCTCTGAAATTTAATTTTTAGGACCTGAATTATTATTCAGGTATATGTAAAATTATTCTCATTGAAAGAGTCTGTTTAGAAGATGGAGAATAAAATAAAATTAATGTATACAAAAATATACATAAATTATTGAATTGCATGTCACCAATCATGGAAACACTTTATATGCATTATTTTGTTTAACCTTCACAAAAACCTTTGAGATAGCAGTAATGCTAGTCATACATAACAAAAATTCAGAGAAATTTAGGGAATTTAAGTATATTGAAAACACAGGTTGTTGACTTAAAAGTCCTGGTGTTTTTCCCTTATGTCAAGCCTCTTAACCTTACCATTCACAATTGCAACTCCTCAGAAGTTTCTTCGTGAATAGGGGAAATTAAGAACTAATTTAAGAATAATTAATTTTTAGAAACTAAAAATAAATCTATACATGTTAAGAAATGTTAGTGCAAAACTTTAAAGAGTTAATTATACTCAGTATGACTATAGGTAGAATTTTCCCGGTGGCTCAGGGTAAAGATTCCACCCGCAATGCAGGAGACACATGAGATTGATCCCTAGGTAGAGAATATCTCTGGAGAAGGAAATGACAATCTATTCTAGTATCCTTGCCTGGGAAATCTCATGGACAGGGGACCCTGGCAGGCCACAGTCCGTAGGGTCACAAAGTGTAGGACAGGACTTAGTGACTAAACAGCAACAGCAGCTACATAGCAATGAGTACAGGTAGGGGGTAGTACAGTGTCAAACCTTATGTAAATTTTGAAACATTGGCAAAATGTTAGAGATTATTATTATAAAATATCTAATTTAATAAATGAAAAACATTTTATTGAATGCTACTAAATAAGTAATTTATGCATGTAAAAAGAAAATGTAAGGGGCATAAGTATAAATTATTAATATAGGAATTCTGATGCCATGTTATTTAAAAAATTCAGTGAACATTTATTGGATTCTTAATGTGTGCAAGATATTATAATGAATTCTCAGGGAGAAACAATAGTCATGTGGTTTCTATCCTCAGGAAATTCACAAGAAAGAAGTACATTGGACTTTTCCCAAAGAAATATACTATGGGACATGCAATAATAAGCACTATTGAAAATTTTAAAATAGTGTTAATGGTAGATTTACTCCCCATGAAGTAGATGATGCTTCATGGGGAAAGGATATAAATTTAAATGATGGATAAGATTTGTTCTTGGACACTTGATGAGAAGGGCATTGCATTGTAACTGAGACATGACTTTAAACAAAATATTTACAGTTTGGAATGCAGATGTGATTAATTGCGGTCTACATTTTAGGAAGAAAAATGAGGAGATATTGTGGGATTTAGACTTGGAAAAGCAATTCAAATTGCTCCATATCATGTGGAGCCTGATATAACCTCTTAAGGAATTTGGACTTTATTCCATTAAATATTTTTACTTCATTGATCAATAGAAGCCTTTGAACTTATAGTCACCTGATTGATGGTCTATGACTATTAATCTATCAGTAGATAGAAGATTCATAACATAAGAGAAGATATTAGAGGTATTAAAAAAAATCAGAAGAATTTTAGATTAAGCTAGGCATGAAGTACAGAGATCCTAAGTAAAAAAGATAAACATGAAAATAAAACAACAAAGTTTGTTATCTAACTGGTTTCTTGATAGGAATCAGGAGAACTTCAAAGTTTTGAGGCTGGGTGAATAGGATAATTTTTTGTTTATTTGTTTTTAACATTTATAGGCCTAGGGAGAACTGTAGAGGAGGAAAAATAATTTCCCTTCTACCTTTCTAGGTTTTTGGCTGAGACCTCCCTTTAGTAAAAGATAGGTTAATGGGAGAAAGACAGAAATTTTAGAATATGCTGTTTTTGTTGTTGTTTAGTTGCTAAATTGTATTTGACCCTTGTGACCCCATGGACTGTTTCAAGAGGGAGGGGACATATGTATCCCTATGGTTGATTCATGGTGATGTATGGCAGAAACCAACACAATATTGTAAAGCAATTACCCTTCAATAAAAGAAAATTAATACTGGCGTGGTTGCCATTTCCTTTTCCAGGGAATTAACTCAGGGATTGAACCCACGTCCCCTGCATTGGCAGGCGCATTCTTTACCACTAATGCCAAACAAATGGAGATGAAAGATATGGATAATGGGGAACTAGTTTGGGGAAATTATGGAGAAAAGCATGGCAAACAAGTATAAGGTTGTTATACATGCTTAGGTAGGAACCTTCTCCATTGGTAAAGTTCTTTTGATTTAGTCATTGTCTTTTTCCTGTTACAGAAGAAAACACCCCTGTAAATGAAGATTTGTAAAAGAAAAATAAAGTTTTGGTGTTTTTCCACAGATGTTCAAGCTTTCTTGCCAACTTGAAATAGATAACAAATAGTACTCTTGCCTGGAAAATCCCATGGACAGAGGAGCCTGGTGGGCTGCAGTCCATGGGGTCTCTAAGAGTCGGACGTGACTGAGCTACTTCACTTTCACTTTTCACTTTCATGAATTGGAGAAGGAAGTAGCAACCCACTCCAGTGTTCTTGCCTGGAGAATCCCAGGGACGGGGGAGCCTGATGGGCTGCCGTCTATGGGGTCACACAGAATCGGACACGACTGAAGCGACTTAGCAGCAGCAGCAGTGCAATAATAATAATAATAAAACAGACAAAATACTTAAAACACATGGAAAGCACTACTTATAAATGTTATTTGCAAAAGGGTAACCTCTATTAGGTTTACAGAGCTTCTCCTTTGTCTGGTGTTTCTTAAAAATAAACAGCCTAAAATAATCTTTATGTCAAAGAGAAGTATTTTGGATTGACAAATTATGCTCTCCTTCAGAACCATATAATTTTAGGGGTAAAATGAGAACATTGATTTAATCTGTGTCAAATTATAGATAATGGCTGTTATTCAACAAGTAATTTGAGTTATGAAACTGAAGTTGATGATGGGGATGAGGGCTGGGTATTTAATGATAAGAGATATCAAATAGCTGTGACATTAATACTGTGTAATCATATTGTTTAGAAATAGACAGGGGAAAAAAAAAGAAATGGAGCATACTTCCTTTTGTTGGGATATAGTAAGCAGATGGTGGTTGGAAAGAAAAGGAATTTTTCAAAATACGTTTTATAGAAATAAAAGAAGGAACATGTTTAAAAGAGGATCAGGGAAAAACAAAACTGGGAAAGAAATCATTTCAGAAATCTTTAGTACATTTAGAACATACTTTACTCAAAGTGTATGGGTCAAAAGTGAGAGGTGCTTAGGACAATGAAAGGGAGCTCTTTGAAAGGAAAGATCATCTTATTTATTGTTATGGCTTTTGATCCTTTTATAGTTCCTGGTACTCAGTAAAAATGAAAGATTAAAGATTTCTCACAGGTGAGGATTGATGAAAGACAATGAGAAGGGATGAAATCAGGATCATATATTGAGAAAGTAGACTTTAAGGATGGTTTCCCTGAAAGAAAAATTGAGCAAAAGGACACAATATTGGAAATGCCGAGAAAGATTGTAGAAGTATCCACCTTGGTGACTTTTATTTTTATTTCTTCCAAGTTGTAGAAAGAGAAGTCATCTATTGAAATGATGAAATTGATTAGATTTGGGGTTTAGAAAAAAGTGATAATGAATGGGGAAATAATAGGCACAAACGAACAAACATTCAAAGGTAGACAATATCTACAAAAGACTATATAGAAAATATAGACAATATAGAAAATAGTTATTCCAATGCAATTTCCAGTGAGTACTGTCTTATTTTTCTGTTAATTGGTATCCCTAACTCTTCTTGAAATTGTGAAGTTAACAGATTTATATACATAGATGTTTCTAGTTATAAAGGAAATTTATCCTCTAAAATAATGTCAAATCATTTAACATCTTTAACAAAGCAAACTACTAGGAAAAGCAAGATACTTTTTTTAATAATTTCATGAATGATATTAAAAATTTTTTTAATTCAAAAATTTTATTTGGAAAATTTTAGAATATTATGACTGAGTTATAATTGGTGACTGATGAAGTAATCAAAGAAAGTAAATGTTGATTTCTGGTAGCATTAAAAAAAAATGAGTTCAGGTTGTTTTTTTTTTACCATAATTATGCACACATAGAAAGGACTAATGGTATCTTTTTAGCATTTGTTTGAAAATGTTTCAGGCCTGAATGATAAAGGAGCACTAAGGAAAAGAATCAAAAGCATCTAAGATCTGTAGTGATACACTCTAAATAAACTAATTCTAGTTGGTCCTTAAGTACAGTGAAGATGTAATGGGAAAAAAAATTAAACATGTAAGAATTATTTAAACTACTCTTTACATCCATGTTTATTTGGCCTATTAGTATTTATCTAATATATATGCCTGATCCTGATTTTTACCAAAAGATTTTTCTGTGAGTGTTTCCCCAGGCATGTGTAGAAAGCAGTGTTATTCATTGTGTAATCAAAAGGCATGAGATTGTATTTGCAGATTTCCTTCATAATCTGTACAGAGGATTTAAGTCATCAGGTTAACCATTAAATAGAGTTGAACTAGACCACCCAAAGATGGCTATCCAGTTGAAGCTTCTAATATCTATGCTTAGCCTTTTGAACCATGGATGAATGCGCCCTCTTAAATCTGATCCGGATATGACTCAGTTACTACCTTTGAAAGTTTTCTCTGCTGGTAAAAGCATTCCTGGGATTCATTGTTTAGGTTTGATTTGAGATCATGAATTAGGTTTGACTTTAGACAGCATTCTTTTTGAAAATGTTACCTATTTTTGGAGAATTCCTTAAGTAGGAAAGTTGCTACTTCTTGTAATAACAGGCAGTTTAAGTGAAAGTGAAGTCATTCTTTGCAACCCCATGGACTGTAGCCTACAAGGCTCCTGCATCCATGGGATTCTCCAGGCAAGGATACTGGAGTGGACTGTTTATTTCCTTTTCCAGGGGATCTTCCTGACCCAGGGATCGAAACCGGGTCTCCCACATTGCAAGCAGATGCTTTTACCATCTGAGCCACCAGGGAGTTTAGGATTTCCTTAAATCTCATATTTTTCTGCTGTAACTCCTGGCATACTGACACCTGTCAGAATGGGTTAAATGTCTGCTACTGATGCTGCTATGGAATTCAAGGTAAGGGTGAAAGAAATGAATCACGATACCGTTTGTTTCTGAGGAACCCTGACACTGTCATAACAGGAAATTCACAGAGCAATACCATGATTTTAGGTACTGAACATTGAAATAAGCACTCGGTATAGGTTTGTGTGATGGGAGGAATTTATTGAGTAAGTCTCTTCTTCCAAGTGTGCTAAGTGGAAGCCAATAAACAGTGACCTCCCCCGACCCCCTACCCCAGCCAGAGATAATGCCAATAATCTTTTGCTGTTCAATTTCTTGGCTCTGAACAAGTGAGAAGATGTTCAGATCCTAGAACAAATAAGGTATACAGGCGTTTGAGTTTTTTGTTTTATACATCATATTTAATGTCTATGGCCTTTTAGGCTCACAATTCTAGGAGAAATGCGTACTGTCTCATTCATTTGAATGTACTACAATAGCAGACTGAAGATTGCCATTTTTTAGAGGTAATTGATACAGTTCAATGGTAGGCCTCATTCATTCATTTGTTCATACATTTCTTTAATTAGAGAATCATGCTGAATGTTCTGTTAGCGTTGAAGATATAAAGACAGGCTCCCTAACACTTACAGACTTTTTCACATTGTAAGTGGTAGGAAGAATGGAGAAATTATAATGAGAAATATTAGTGGCTAAATTGGACATGCCCAGATAGAAAAGGACATTTGAGAAATTTAGATTTGGGAAATGCTTTAAGTGTCTTTGGGTATCTATTATAGATAATAACTGTGGTTAAGATCATGGCATTGGAGTTAGTTTTTAGTTGTACCAGAACTGCCACTTGATAATTGCATGACATGGAGGAAATTCTTGATTCTCTTTTAGTTTATTCATCTTTATAAAGGATATAATAATAATTCCTGCTTTCTAGTGTATCTCTGAAGGTTGTCAGGTAATGCATTGATCACATTTTGTGGCACATAGAAAATAATTAGCATGTGGCTGTTATCATTATTCAGTTCAGTTCAGTCACTCAGTTGTATCCAACTCTTTGTGACCCCATGGACTGCAGCATATCAGGCTTCCCTGTCCATCACCAACTCCGGGAGCATACTCAAACTTATGTCCATCAAGTTGGTGATGCCATCCAACCACCTCATCCTCTGTCATCCTTTTCTCTTCCCATCTTCAATATTTCCCATTATCATTATTACTATTAAAATTATTTCTTAAGTATTATCCAGCTTCCATTTCAAAATAAGCAGATAGTATCTATAATTAGTTTTATTTTTATGTTTAAAATTAATTTTTACAACATTCATTTGGTTTTTCAGAGATCTGAGTCTTGCAGATCATATTATCTTTACCAGTAAATTTTTGTCAAGTAAATAAATGAGATATTCTTTTTCCAAGATTAGTCATGTTTAGATTGAGGCACAGAGAGAGTAAATTGCTGACCTACATTGCCTATCAGTGGTCAACTCAAACCAAAAATTGCCACCCAAAACTCCTCTCTCTGTTCTGTGCCCATTATATCATGTTCACTTGCTTGAAATAATTAGTTTGCTGCCTGCCAAGTCCTTTTAGACAGTCTATGAAGGTTGTTAAGGAAATATGTAATATTCTAATAATTTAGAAGTTATTTAGTCCATGACTAACAAAGAAATGAATACTGAATCCTCGATTGAGAAGAGTACGAACTCCAAAGTAAGGCGTGCCAAACTGGGCCTTGAAGTGATTTGCTGAGCAGCTTTTCTTCATAGAATAAACCATGTACAATATTAAAAACTGCCTCAGGAAATTTCTGGTAGAGGAAGCTGACCCTCCTTAATTTAAGCTGACCCTTAAAACTGCAATCAGTATGTTTTGTTCCTTGGGGGTAACTTATGATAATGTGACAGGGAAACTCCATCTACCACTTTGTGAGTCATCCTTAATTTATGTGGAAGATATCCCACCAAGTTAATTCTTTTACAGTAATTTTGAGTTTACTTTGGTCATAGTTATTACTCAAAAAACAAACAAACAAAAATGAAATTCCCTAGCTGTAATTCAGATTTCACTCAGAGCTGTAGCTGAATGGATTTGTCATGAGTAGATTTTAACCTAACAATCTTTATGAGTGCCCCAATAAAGTAGCCAGTATTTATGTAGTTGCTAACTGTTAAAGTGTAGCTATTCTACATTTAAATGCGTTGTAACTATAAAAGCCACATCAGGAGTTGAAGATTGATTAGAGAAACTGTTTGTATAACTCATGCATGATTTTGTATTGATTACATGCTGAAATGATATTTTTGATATACTGAACTAAATAAAACATATTAAAATTAAGTTTACCTGTGTTTTAATTGTTTTATTAAAGTAGCCACTAGAAAATTTTAAATGACATATGTGACTCCCATTATATTTTCATTGGATATTGCTGTTTTAGATATGTAATTTTGGATACCTTAAGGGATAGTATGCATTGGTGATTCTTTCAAATATTTAAGAAATTTTATTGGAACAAAGCTGAAGTCTTAAAGTAACATATTTAAAGTCTAATTTTTCCCTTTTATATTTTTATATATTCCTAAAACATTTCTGATAATTGCATTTCTGATAGCAAAAATAAGATATACACATATATATGCTATAAATAATAGTAATCATAATGAAAGGTTGTTGCTGAGCCGTGAGAGATGCCAGTATTCTTGGCCTCCAGAGAAGAGGAATTCAATCTGGGGAGGTGATGAGGCTTGATCACGCAGAGATTTGGGATAGTAAAATTTTATTGAAGTATGAAAGAGATAGAGAATGCTTCTGACATAGACATCAGAGGGGACAGAAAGAGTGCCCCCCTGCTAGTCTTTAGCTCGATATTATATAGCTACTTGCGGTCTGCTAATTAGAGAAAGGAAATGTCTCAAAACTCAGAGACTGGCACCAGGCCCCTCACACATAACATGCATTTTGACATAACATTGGCACAAGGAGTGTTGTCCTGGGCCATAAAGTGATTGACATGAATCTTGAGGAAAGGCAGGTTTCCAGCAAATACAGCCTCATTAATATAGCTTAAGAGAACATATGCATGAGTAAAACATACTGGTTTGTCAAATAGATTCTGAGTCTTAGGCAGAATCAACTTAAAGACAGGGTCTAGGGTAAATACATAGTTCATTCAACATTGCTTAAGACAAACATTTCATGCAAAGATGGGCACAATAAAGGACAGAAATAGTATGGACCTAGCAGAAGCAGAAGATATTAAGAAGAGCTGGCAAGAATACATAGAACAACTATACAAAAAGATCTTCATGATCCAGATAATCACAATGTTGTGATCACTCACCTAGAGCCAAATATCCTGGAATGTGAAGTCAAGTGGGCTTTAGGAAGCATCACTATGAACAAAGCTAGTAGAGGTGATGAAATCTCAGTTGAACTATTTCAAATCCTAAAAGATGATGCTATTAAAGTGCTGCACTCATGCTCCAGCAAATCTGGAAAACTCAGCAGTGGCCACATGTCTGGAAAAGGTCAGTTTTCATTCCAATCCCAAAGAAAGGCAATGCCAAAGAATGCTGGAACTACTGCATAATTGCACTCGTCTCACACGCTAGCAAAGTAATGCTCAAAATGCTCCAAGCCAGGCTTCAACAGTACATGAACCATGAAATTCCATATGTTCAAGCTAGATTTAGAAAAGGCATAGGAACCAGAGATCAAATTGGCAACCTCTGTTGGATCATCTGGAGAAGGCAATGGCACCCCACTCCAGTACTCTTGCCTGGGAAATCCCATGGATGGAGGAGCCTGGTAGGCTACAGTCCATGGGGTCACTAAGAGTTGAACACGACTGTGGAACTTCACTTTCACTTTCCACTTTTATGCATTGGAGAAGGAAATGGCAACCCACTCCAGTGTTCTTGCCTGGAGAATCCCAGGAACAGAGGAGCCTGGTGGGCTGCTGTCTATGGGATCGCTCATAGTCACACACGACTGATGCAGCTTAGCAGTAGCAGCCGCTGGATCATCAAAAAAGCAACAAAGTTCCAGAAAAACATCTACTTCTGCTTTATTAACTATGCCAAACCCTTTGACTGTGTGGATCATAACAAACTGTAGAAAATTCTTAAAGAGATATGAATACAGACAACCTTACCTGCCTCCTGAGAAATCTGTAGGCAGGTCAAGAAGCAACAGTTAGAACTGAACATGGAACAATAGATTGGTTCCAAATCGGGAAAGGAGTACATCAAGGCTGTATATTGTCACCCTTTTTATTTAACTTTTATACGCAGAGTACATCATATGAAATGCTGGACTGGATGAAACACAAGCTGGAATCAAGATTGCCAGGAGAAATATTAATAACCTCAGATATGCAGATGACACCACCCTTATGGCAGAAAGCAAAGAACTAAAGAGTGTCTTGATGCAAGGGAAAGAGGAGAGTGAAAAAGTTGGCTTAAAGCTCAACATTCAGAAAACTAAGATCATGGCATCCGGTCCCATCACTTCATGGCAAATAGATGGGGAAACAATGGAAACCTGACAGACTTTGTTTTTGGGGGGGCACCAAAATCACTGCAGATGGTGACTGTAGCCATGAGATTGAAAGACGCTTACTCCTTGGAAGAAAAGTTATGACNCCATCTAGTCAAGACTATGGTTTTTCCAGTAGTCATGTATGGATGTGAGAGTTGGACTATAAAGAAAGCTGAGTGCCAAAGAATTGATGCTTTTGAACTGTGGTGATGGAGAAGACTCTTGAGAGTCCCTTGGACTGCAAGGAGACCCAACCA
Organism: Neotragus pygmaeus; assembly: GCA_006410875.1. NCBI lineage: Eukaryota > Metazoa > Chordata > Mammalia > Artiodactyla > Bovidae > Neotragus > Neotragus pygmaeus. The sequence continues at coordinate 772,489 of SJYV01047883.1, read as the reverse complement.
GTCCGTCCTAAAGGAAATCATTCCTGAATATTCATTGGAAGGACTGATGTTGAAGCTGAAACTCAAATACTTTGGCCACTCGGTGGAAGAACTGACTCATTTGAAAAGACCCTGATGCTGGGAAAGATTGAAGGCAGGAGGAGAAGGAGACGACGAGATTAGATGTTTGGATGGCATCACTGACTCAATGGTCATGAGTCTGAGTAAGTTCTGGGAGTTGGTAATGGACAGAGAGGCCCTGCGTGCTGCAGTCCATGGAGTTGCAAAGAGTCTGACATGTTGAACGACTAAACTGAACTGAAGACAAACATTTCCATAAGGAAAACACATTTGTTACCTCTAGGTTTGAGAAAAGTTAAGTTCAGGTATAACCAGGTGTCATTATGGCAACATAAAATTTTAAAAGAAACCTCTTTTTAAATTTGTATAGTTAAGGGAAAAAGAATCTAACACTTGTAGTTTGTTTCCTCCTGCTGCTTGAGCGAGATAAAAAATGTCTGACACTTACAGCCTAATCCTCTGCTTGTAGACCCCTGGCCTTCCTGCCTGTTACCCTCTCAATAATATTAATATCATTTTTCAAAAATTACACTTATGCCATTAATGTTGCTGATATGTTATATACTTAGTAGTGACATACACTCACTTCTGTCTTGCTGACATTCTAAGAAGGCCTAGAATATGTTACATTTGGAATTATAGTTAGGTAATACTTGATTCTTGTTTTCAAATACCTAACAAAGTGGTAAGTTAATCTGACAGGAAAATATAAATGAGAATGTATAGAAGTGCATTTTGATAGAATTAAACATAAGTTGCAATGAGAGTGCAGAGAGTAAGAAAGTCTTCACAGGTGAGTTGAAGCTGAGTGATAGAAGCTCTGTGGACCAGTTAATATTCATCAAATGAGAAAAGCTAAAAGTATTCGAGGAGCAATATTAACCAAGGCATAGAGGTGTGAAATGTGACCTATTTATGAAATGTATTTTCTATGGCTTCCACAAAAGGAGCAGTTGTTTTTTGGTGAGAGGAAATAGGGAAAGGGAAGGAAATAGTGGCAAGAGCAGAGATTTGGACAGATGATGCTAAAATATGCGATTCTAAAAATAGAAGCTCTATCATATAATAGGTGTTAAGAAAGGGGAAATTTGCTACCTGGGTTAAGTGTGGTGGAAGACCTAAAGTTAGATTTCAAGAGAAGAAGGATGGAGGTGAGGAAGTCAGTTAGGAGTTTATTGCAATTGTATAGGCAAGAATATAAGTAGGACCACCTTAACTAAGGGATTTGTATTCTATAAGAGACAGGTCAGGGAATAAATACAATATAGACATCTAGGTAACATTTAGGTTTCTCTCTTGGATTATAGGATATCAATTTCAAAGGGACACAATACAAGGAAATGATCAGCTTTGGTATAGGGAAGATTGTTCAGTTTTGAACACTATATTTGAGATTTCTGTGACTATGTAGTCATTAATTATATATATGAGCTTGGAGATATAGAATGGGAGAGTCGTTATGTGGGTTGAGCTCTCTCAGAAACAAAATGCAGAGAGACAAGAACAGAGGCCCAAGAACTAAGTGTTTTGATGAAAATTAGGATATACTAAAGTGGAGAAGGCAATGGCAACCCACTCCCGTACTCTTACCTGGAGAATCCCATGGATGGAGGAGTCTGGTAGGCCATGGGGTCACTCAGAGTCGGACATGACTGAGCGACTTCACTTTCACTTTTCACTTTCATGTATTGGAGAAGGAAATGGCAACCCACTCCAGTGTTCTTGCCTGGAGAATCCCATGGATGAGGGAGTCTGGTGGGCTGCCATCTATGGGGTTGCACAGAGTCGGACACAACTGATGTGACTTAGCAGCAGCAGCAGGAGATACTAATTCATTCAGACATGACTGAGCTACTGAACAACAAGGAGATATTAAAGATGTATCCAGAAACAATTCATATTATGTATTTTTCAAGCTTACTAATATTATCCATGGATTTGGTTGCTGCTGTTTAGTTGCTCGGTTGTGTCTGACTCTTTGTGATGCCATGGACTTCAGTGTGCCAGACTTTCCTGTCCTTCACCATCTCCTGGAGTTTGCTCAAACTCATGTCCATTGAGTGGGCAATGCCATCTAATCATCTCATCCTCTGTCATCCCCTTCTCCTGCCTTCAGTCTTTCCCAGTATCAGAGCCTTTTCTACTGAGTCGTCTCTTTGTATCAGGTGGCCAAAATATTGGAGCTTCAGCTTCAGTATTAGTCCTTCCAATGAATATTCAGGATTGATTTTCTTTAGAATCAACTGTTTTGATTTTTCTGTCCAAAGGACTCTCAAGAGTGTTCTCCAGTACCACAGTTTGAAGACATCAGTAATTTTGATTTATGGGTTCAATAGCCCAAGACTTTTTTAAAAAAGAGAGACAAATTAGTGAAATTTTGTAATTTCACTAAATTATCATCATTTTTCCAGTGATAAATGGTAGGAACCCATACTGTTATTCAAAACTATGTAAATCAAATATATAAATGTATTTATTGGCATGCATTTTATGGCTATGACCCATAATTTCCCCAGCAAATCATAACTGATATGAACTTTAGGTCTTAAGATGTCCCTTATAAAGCTGACTAAGAAAAGAGATTGGGACCATGGAAAAAGTAACAAAATATACAACTCTCAATTATAACTACCATTTACAAAAATCCAAATAAAATGGTAGATATACCATAAAGAGAGCTGTGTTTTTGTTTCCAGATATTAAATAATGATGCTATTGACAAATATAAAACTACTGAGGTAAAGCATTCTAGGGGATCAGATAACTGTGACAGATGGAATGCAACTTATCTACATAAGACCAACAACTTTCATAAATCTGACCTGCTCTTTGTAGATGAAGCTATCGAAACTTTTGTGTTTCAAGAATTTGGATTCTGCTAAGAAAACAGCACTGCAGATACCGAAGACAATTTTCTGCTGCACTTCAATAGTTAATAGCAAAAGTGCTTTGTGCACAAAGAAAAATCTTTACTAGTAAACTGACATAATGACTTCATATCAAATGATGCATCCTTATTGCATATGGTCCAAGTTAGATTATTTCATCTTAAGACATATATCAGAGATCAAAAAGGTACAGATAAAACAGCCAAGAGAGTTAGAACTACATTAGTAGTTGTAGTTTGTTGCTCAGTCGTGTCCGACTCTTTGTGACCCCATGGACTGTAACTTACAAGGCTCCTCCCTCCATGGGATTCTCTAGGCAAGAGTACTGGACTGGATTGCCATTTCCTTCTCCAGGGGATCTTCCCAACCCAGGGATCGAACCCAGGTCTCCCATATCGCAGGCAGACACATTAACCTCTGAGCCACCAGGGAAGCCCAGAACTACATTAGAATTTACATATGATGAGTGATTGGAAAATAACCATTGCAATGTTATATAAATGAGAAAATCTTGACATAGAGTTTTGATTGAAAGAGTCACAAATGTGAAAACTATGATTGAAAATGAACCCAAAGTCTTCTTTATTCTTATAAAATTCACATTTTATAAAAGAAAAATGAAGACTTTTGGTTTTTAACTTTGTTAGAAATATACTGATCAATGCAGTTTGATAAAAATAATTAGTAGTGATCAGTAACATGCTTATTGATGCAATCTATGGTCAGCTATAGGCTTTATCTTCCCAAAATTTAAAGAACAAGCAGGTTGGCAGGATTTTTTTTTTAATGGACTTGGGTCATTTTTAAAGATGGATTAGAATCATTAATAACATTTTCAGTTCTATAAGCTCATGCCATAGAATGCCATTACTCATTTGCTCTCTTTAGGCAACACAAACTACAGTTGCTGGATTGATCAGATCTGCAGCTGGATCACTTACTGGCTCATTAATTTTTATCATATATTGAGTATTCTGACCTGGTACATCAGCTTTTGAAATAGCCACTTGTCTTCTTTCCCTGGGCAAATAGCTACTGGATGCATTTTTAAAATGTTGATCTAATTCATTTTATTCTCATTGAACATCTGTGGGAGAGGAAAGCTGGTAAACATGTGTTTAGGTTTACATGTACTTTGGGACTCATATCACCTCTGTGTATATTCCTTTAGGATTGACTTAGGCAAATTTGTTTAGATGGTAAAACAGGTCTTCAGCATTTTATATCTTTTCATTCTACATTTCCCTTCTCTTTCAACACCTACTCCCAAGCATTTAGTTTTTTCTGTTCATGTCCCTTGGTAGTCCCAGAGAAACAAAGTAATTCGGATGCTTGAGATGAAAAAAACTTTGCAACCATGCTCTGTCTTCTTAGTCTTGTGTTTCTCCCCAGTGTTTTCCTCAGTGCTCAAGAAAATCTTTTCCCACCTAATGTGATAAAGTGAAATGCCTCAACATCATGAATCTGCATCCCATGTTTTCAGTCCCTCCCCCTTCAGAGTCACAGGGTACAGGATGACAGTGTATTTTAGGGACTTCACCTCCCTTAGTGTTTCCTTCTGCTGTGCCAGTCAACTCTATCTTATTTCCCTTCCCTCAATAGTCTGTTTCAATCCCCCAAATCAATTTACACCAGGCTTAGTTCCTTGATATGTTACATTACCCTGAGAGAATCAAACCAAGACCTTCAAAGAGGGCAGGCAGGGTTAGCACAAAGAGATTACTGATGTGATTTCATTGATAATTAGGGATTAAGACATGGATATGTAAATTTTCTTGCATTCCAAATCATGTATGTTCAACTACATTATCATAGTCAATTTATTATCAGATTTCCCTTTCTCTGGCCATATATTTCTCTTTCTTTTAACCTTTGTTGTTGTTTTTGTTGTTAATTGTAAGGTAATTGCTTTACAATATTGTGTTGGCCTCTGCCATATACATCAACATGAATCAGCCACAGGTATACATATGTCCCCTCCCTCCCTTCTGAAACCCTCCCTTTTCCCCACCCTATAAGTTGTCATGGAGCACTGGGTTGAACTCCCTGTGTCACAGAGCAAATTCTTTCTTGGTATCTATTTTACATATGGTAATGTATATGTTTCCATGCTATTCTCAAATTCGTCCCACCCTCTCCCTCTCCAACTGTGTTTGCAATAGACTTTTTTTTGTATGACTATTGTAAAATCTATACATATATTCAGATCAACACTCTGCTCCCTCTGTAATTTTAGTCTGCCTTCTCCCTTTCTATACTTCATTTTATATTTTTCCTCACCTGAAATGTTTATAATTCTGTCCTCTCTCTTTTCTATTTTCTTACTCTTCAGATCATCCCCAGGACACCTTATTTTTTCTTCTTCCTTTATTCTATGTCTCCAGTCTCTGTTCTTTTTGTGTTTGTGTGTTTGACGGGGAAGACCCATCTCTTTTAGGGAATTCAGTAACCAAAAATGCAAGTGCCATGTGTATGACCACCACAGTGTGTCAGCAGCATGGAAAGTTCCTCTCAGTATAAACTAGACAGTGGCCACAAGAGTCACAGGCTTCTTTCCTACATGTTCACTTGTAGCCTTGGAGTGGTCTTGAGAACAAGACACAGTATCTTTCTTCATGGGATACTTCAGAGCTGGTGATGAATTTCTGAATGATGTTCAAAACACCCCCTCAAGCATCCTTTATGAAGGGCTACTCATTCCAATTCTGTGTGACAAAACTGATGATTTAACACACATCCACATCTTTTCAATGAGTTAATTGTATAGAAAAGGAAATGGAAAGAAACTCAGAAAATAAAGCAGATTTTATAAAAATCTCCTGATTTCTTCAATTCATCATACTATTCCAAAGATTTTCCCCTGATATGAATGGATATAATTTTCCCTTTTCTGTCACAAATGGGGCATTTATTTTCCTACTGCTCAATGGTAGCTGAAATGCTGTGGGGGATGTGCTTCCTTGCTATCTTTTCTAATGTGCTCTATCCCTGTGCAGTCAAATAAATTGCATCATTGAACATCACTAGGTGCATTCATGTTCCAGCTGTAGTGATTGAGAGGGTCAGTGTCCTGTATTTTGTGTCTGCTCCTTTCTTTTCTTTGCTCAGCAGTGTACTATTTGGTGGACATTATTTAGTCGTATTTCTGTACGGTCTTCCCCTTTGCCTACCTTTTCCACCACATGAGTGGTTTGTGTTTCTCCCTGGTAGCTGATGCTTTCCACGCTCTCTCCTGCCTGTCTCTTTATCTCTTTTCTTTTGTTTGCCAGACATGAAGCTGCCACCAGGCCGTGATCGAAACACTTGAGTAGTCCTTTGACCTATTCTCTTCACCTATGCTATTCCTACATCTGTTTTCTTTTATCTAGATTCAGTAAGTGTTATAGAGCATACAGGATTAAGTAGGTCTGGGCAAGAACTGGACATTAACTCTTTAGGAATTCTAGTGTGGCTGATGAGGCCATCTTGTTGAAGAAGCAAGGTAGTAACTTTTCAAGCAGCTTAATTCCAGAGACAGCAAAGCAATGCTGCTTCCTGGAATTCTTTTGTTCACAAAACACTCAAAGCCCTGCTTTTAATGCACTGAGGTCTTGACTTAAGTGTTTCATTCTCAGAATATCATTAAGGTAGACATTGCAAATTTTTACTTTTATAGTTCATTATAATGATCTGGCATTTCTGCAGTTCCCTATTGCAAATATATCATCCCCTTTTTGCTCTCAAGAAGTTTGTATTCAGGCAGAGTCAAAGGACAGAAGGACTCTGAGAAATCTCTGTCAGGGAAATTACTACAAAGCAACACTTCAAAGATACTGTGAGAGAGGGCTCTGAAAATCTACAGGTCTGGTACAGTCCGATGAAGCTGCCTATGGTAGATCAGGATGTCCAGGGAGGATCTGCCATAGGTGTCACAGGGAGACCAGACACTGAGAAATAAGCTTGAAACATCAGTCTTCTTTCTATTCTACTTGTATTTAATGGACAAGCTCATGAGCCTCTCTGCATGTGTCTTAAATTCCAATCCCTTCATGGCATGTGTTCTGGGAGGAAAACAAGAAGGTATGTGGTGAGGTATTAGAAGGACCAAATAGGTAAGCAGTAAAGTTGCCAAAGGGTATATCAAAGGGAGGAAGGAGGGTCCATAGGACCAGGCCACATGTGGCAGGATGCCTTAGAGTTACCGAGTTGTAGGGTCCAAGATACTGGAGAATAAAACTTTTAAACAGTTGCTCAGTCAAGATAAATGTTTCTCTTAAAGTCTCGTAACGCACTATTCTGTAGAACATATCTGATAGATTAATGACCAGCTCTGGTGAAGGCCTAAAGCCCAATTTTAGGCTAGTGATAAATATCTTGGATTTAGAGGTTTAAATGTTTTTAGTAGCCTTTAAGATATACTTTACGGAATGATAAAAACAATTATTCTACCACAGGTAGAATTCTCACACACCAAAACCAAATTTAATTAGCTATGTCTTTCCAGATGAGATTGGAGAACAGATAAGTATAAATATATATAAGCATTTTCAGTTTCATGTATACTAAAGATTTTGCCTTTCCCTTTTACAGTATTTTCTTATATATTTCCTCAGCTAGCATATTTCAAATGCTCTCTTTTCCAATTTCCTTCTCATGAGCAAAGTTATCCTCATTTCAAACATGAGAAACCCTGGTGGTTGGAGAAAATTATTTCATCAAGTATAGTACACTTCCAAGTAAGGTGAAGCAATGTAAGTTGTCTACCAATTAGAGATTGAATAAACAAGTCTATCAAATACCCTAATTTCCTAGATAGTCTGGGGAGCCACTGATGTAAAATAAATGGAATTCTTAATGGATTCAATAAGATAAAGAACTTTTGCTTCTTTTCTATGCATTACTATATGGTTACCGTTTCTATAGACCATAAAACTATATATGTGTAATTTAATATGTTTATCCACACATTTTGAAAGCTATTACATGAAAGTCTAGGGCATGAGTAATACTCTCCCCATTTCCTATAGAAACTGTAAAACAACATACAGCTATGTAGACTCCAGTGTTGATTCAAATCTTGATTCTGAGATTTATCTATAGTTGCTGCTGCTAAGTCGCTTAAGTTGTGTCTGACTCTGTGCAACCCTATAAATGGCAGCCCACCAGGCTCCACCATCCCTGGGATTGTCCAGGCAAGAACACTGGAGTAGTGCGAGGGGCGCTCCGCAGAAAGAGAGAGGCAGTGGAACGTCCCTCAGCAAAGCCGAGGGGTCCCAAGGAGAGGTGAATCTGCTGTCCACCAACCCAGCCCCCCGGCAAGCGAGAGACAATCAGGCGAGACAGGGGTTCTATCTGAGCAGGTCCGCTCTATTGCCTCAAGCTCCCAGCTTATATAGGCAAGCAGGGGGTTTTAGGAGGGACTTTCCATAGTTGCACCAATCACGTTAAAGGTCAAATCATCATGTGCCTTCATTATAACAGGAGTCTATGGTGATCACGCACTGTTTACGTGCACGGAAATCAAGAAAGCCAATCAAAAACTTTAACAAACAACATAGACCACGCCCCCATCTCTTCCGCCAGGCGCCATCTTAGTTTCTGACCACAAAGCCCCTTTTTTAAGGTTTCCCATTTAGGGCCCCACAGAGTGGGTTGCCATTTCCTTCTCCAATACATGAAAGTGAAAAGTGAAAGTGAAGTCATTCAGTCGTGTCTGGGTCTTTGTGACCCCATGGATTCAGCCTACCAGGCTCCTCCATCTGTGGGATTTTCCAGGCAAGAGTACTGGAGTGAGTTGCCATTGCCTTCTCCGATCTATGGTTGAACCTTGGATAAATAATTTAATCTCTCTATATACTCCTATGGACATTAAATGAGCATTAACAACTAAAGTGCTTACCACAGTGCTTTGAGTATTTTTATTATATAAAATTACAGGGTAAGATTTTCATGACTTAAAGGTAAAATGAAGGGAGAAAGTTCAAGGGAAATAGATCCCATCTTCATATGTTTACAAGATTTGAAACACTTTAATATATGTGATACTTCACAAATTCTTATGATTTATGCTTTTTATTCTGATTATAATCATAATATGAAGTTATGATTATAATTTCCCCTAAGATGGAGAGATCATTATTTTATTACATAAAAGAGGAATCTAAAGCTCACAGTAATTAATGAAAAGTGATGTAAAGATTCAGAACCCAGATCCTGGAGACAGACTGCTTAGTTCAAAGTCTGGCATTCTGTTGCCACTTATAAGCTTGCTTACTGGGTGATTAACCTGGCTGTGCATCAAATTCCTCATCTGTAAATTGCGGATAATAATAGTACTTATCACCTTTGATTGTTACAAGGATTAATTTGGTTATCATATATGTAGAGGGCTTACAAAAATGCTTGACTCATAGTAAATACTCTATATGTATTAGCTATTATTTTTATATCATTAATGCTATTGAAAGCATACTTACATTTACACAGTTGGAAAGCAGTGAACAGACCTAAAATATAGGCCTTGTGATTAAAAATATTTATGTTGCTATTAGAATACCAGAATTTCTCTGAAAATAGTATTGGACATTTACTCAGCTCTTACTGTATGCCAGGAGTTCTTACATGTACTTTGCATGGATTCTTTCAATTATTCCTTACCACAACTTTAGGAGAGAAGACTTCATATGCCAAATATTATATAGATCATCCAGCTGAGACAGAGAGAGGTTAAATTATCTGACCAAGGCCATCAGAATTCCTACAAAAGTAATCTAATTCCAGACTTTCCATTGCTGTTGCTGTGTTTAGTCGCTCAGTCAGGTCTGACTCTTTGCGACCCCATAAACTGCAGAATGCCAGGCTTCCTTGTCCTTCACTATCACCTAAAGTTTGCTCAAACCCATGTCCATTGAGTCAGTGATGACATCCAACCATCTCATCCTTTGTTGTCCCCATCTCCTCCTGCCTTCAGTCTTTCCCAGCATCAGGCATAACATTATGCAAATTTAAATATTTTTCTGTAGTTTCCAAATTTTCCATGATAGACATGTGTTAGTTTTAGAAGTGGAAAAAATGGATAATAAAAGTTATTTCAACAGAATAGCTATTTTGTTACATGGAAGAAGCTGAGGGAATTGTTTACAGGAGGTGATGCCTAAGTTGTAGAACCGGCAAAAGTTAGAATCACGTAGCTATGGGTGGGCAGAAAGCAGTATAAAGGGAAAAAGGGGGAGAGCCAAAAGGCAATAAAGAGATAAGTGAAATAGCAAACTGACTTCTCAAAGCTTTTACTCAGGGCTAGATTTATATCACAGGATGTAATGCACAAAATGTTTCAAAGAGACACATTTTATCATCCTTGGATTAATGAAAGCATTGCCATTCCTTTGACATTGTGATTATGTGACTCATAGAATTTCATGAATGTTTTAAATCACAAATCATTTGAAAAAAAGATCTATTTTCAGTTGAAAAAAATCTGTTGAGTATATTTTAAAGTTATGGATAGAAAAATGAAACTGATCAATTGTGAAAAAAGTGAATGTTACTCCAGCGTTCCTAATCTGAAGACATACTTTACTGTTGGGCTCAGTTGATTTCATGTTTGTGAATATCTGTGCACTATTTGTATATACTCGTATCCCTTTGTACAGTCTCTGAGTGTGAGGCTCAGAGTCATTTGTTTTTTGTACGTTTTTTCTTTCTGAGGCTGTACTTGACCTCAAAGCTGTCTGAACTTTTGAAGGCTTGACAAGAGCAGTTAGGGGTAAATTGTATCTGATTCTATTTGCTGAAAGTAAAACTAACTCATGAAAGTAAAGCTAACTTGATGAAAGTGAAAGAAAAGAATGGAAAAGCTGGCTTAAAAATCAACATTCTAAAAACTAAAATCATGGCCTCCAGTCACATCACTTCATGGCAAATATATGGGGAAAAATGGAAACAGTGACAGACTTTATTTTGGGGCTCCGAAATCAGTGACTGCAGCCATGAAATTAAAAGATGCTTGCTCCTTGGAAGATAAGCTATGACAAACCTAGACAGCATATTAAAAAGAAGAAACATTACTTTGCCTACAAAGGTCCATATATTTAAGCTATGGTTTTTCAGTAGTCATGTATGGATGTGAGTTTTGGACCATTAAGAAGGCTAAGCACAGAAGAATTGATGCTTTTGAACTGTGGTGTTGGAGAAGACTCTTGAGAGTCCCTTTTACTGAAAGGAGATCAAACCAGTCAATCCTAAAGGAAATCAATCCTGAATATTCATTAGAAAGACTGATGATGAAGTTCCAATAGTTTGGCCACCTGATGTGAAGAGCCAACTCATTAGAAAAGACCCTGATGCTGTGAAAGAGTGAAGGCAGGAAGAGAAGGGGACAAAAGAGGATGAGATGGTTGGATGACATCACTGACTCTATAGACATGAGCTTGAGCAAGCTCCGGGAGATGGTGAAGGTCAGCGAAGCCTGGTGTGCTTTAGTCCATGGGGTCAAAAAGAATCAGACACGACTGAGCAGCATAACAAAACTAACTCAAGTCCAGCCCTTTTGGAGGATGCTGAGATTTTTGGAAGGTGGTGCATTACATTCTGCTTTCCAAGCCCTAACCACCTATACGTGGCCCAAAGGAGTAAACTGCCAGTTAAAAATCCCGTTTTATTTGTCTTTGCCAGTAGATTAAAAATATATATATATCAATCTGATTTTTCTCATGGGAAAATAAATGTGTTTTCCATTATTTCATCTTCCATATATCACTGTGTACAAGTATTTATATCTTCATCAATGTATATAAGTGAAATTGCTGTTTAACTATTAAGTTTTACAATGATTAATAGTTTTAATAATTTGAAGTTTAATCTTGAATCAGTATATTTCTTAGCTGTTGCACATATTATCTACAATAAGTAAAATGATTTCAATTACAAAGCAATCTTAATGATTAACAAATGATTATGATCATGTTATTTTCTCTATGGTTAAACTATTAAACATCATTTTAAGAATACAGTTATTATTTTAAAATCATCAAAGCCATCTGGCATATTTAGGGATTTTGTTTTATGTATTGGATTAATAAGAACAACAGTGATCCAAAGTCACATAAACAGCAAAGAGAGTTCCTGGAGGAGAAATATTCAGTGAATCGTGCATATGTGAGGTTGAATGCACTTATCTTTCCATCTGTGCTGATAGAAGGAGGCTTAGTATTTTCTTGATCTTGAATGTTTACCCCTTCAAGGATTTCTCCCCTTAGAAATAGACATTCGTGAATTATATTTCATTTGTACTTGTTGATATCCTACTTAATTAATCTTTGTGGCAGGCACTCTCTAATTGAACCCAATTCAATTAAATAATTTTGCTTTGCTTGTCCCTCTGTTTGAGTGTCTAATTCTACTTGGAATTTTAAATATATCTAAACACTGTGCAGTCTACTTCATGTTAATCAGCCCACATTTATTGAACCCCTATTGAATGCAATGCAATAAGTACTGTGGAGTTGTTTGAAGGAAATAATAGGTACAGCTGCTAACTTTATGCACCTGGGAAAGCAAGTAGAAAACGACACAGGTATTTCAAAATTAAAAAAAAAAAAAAAAGTTTCTTTTGTAAAGAGAGAAATGAACTAAACTAAAAAATGTTAGAATTTTAGACTGGCTTCTCTGAGCTATCAAGGTGCTGTGTTTTCTATGTTGTGCCAAATACCAGTTAGGGGAAAGGAATCTTACCCTGTGAGCCAGAAATCAGTGGGGATTAATGAGAGGTTCATTGTGATATGCTGAAAGTTTCTTGGAAAACAAAGAATCATGTAAATTCACATGGGTTTAAAATTGAACTTGGATGTTTTTAGGTTCAAAAAGGCCATATTTATTGCTGGAATCTAGTTTGAATTTGTAAAGCCTAAAGAAAGAAATACTTCTCTTTTAAAAATTAGATTTTAATTTACTATTTTTAAATCATATATCTTGATATTCTTATTTCTTCTATAAATTGAAAGAACTAGATAGTTGCAATGTTACAAATTACTTGTTTATTGGACAGTATTCATTCATTACATGTAAAAATTCAAGGGTAATTAAATATTGGTACCTCCACAATGTATGCAGTGCTAATATATGTGATTCACTATTCCCAATGAGAGTAGAATGGTTCTAATCTAGGTATGTATGTAAAATCATTAAATAGCTCACATCATAAATATAAACTGCAGAGCAGGTTTCATTATTTTTCGCTGTGATCCGTGACACTTCTAGCTTCTTTCACCTTCCCACATCTCAGTAGATGATCTTACTTTCTACTGACTGGAAAATGTTGGGGAAACCAGATATAAGACCTAATTCTCTTTGTAGTCCTATATTCTTCAGAAGCTGAGATTCAAAATCTCAGATCAAGAGTTAACATCTCCCTCTTACTTCGATTATAGTTCCCACTAAACCATGTAGAACCTATCACCTAATAGGTCCTCCATAACCCTCCTTTGTTTCTCCTCACTTGTATGTCATGATGCAGTTCAGTTCAGTTCAGTCGCTCAGTCATATCCGACTCTGCGACCCCATGGATTGCAGCACTCCAGGCCTCCCTGTTCATCACCATCTCTCGGAGTTCACTCAGACTCATGTCTATCAAGTCCGTGATGCCATCCAGCCATCTCATCCTCGGTCGTCCCCTTCTCCTTCTGCCCCCAATCCTTCCCAGCATCAGAGTCTTTTCCAATGAGTCAACTCTTCGCATGAGGTGGCCAAAGTACTGGAGTTTCAGCTTTAGAATCATTCCTTCCAAAGAAATCCCAGGGTTGATCTCCTTCAGAATGGACTGGTTGGATCTCCTTGCAGTCCAAGGGATTCTCAAGAGTCTTCTCCAACACCACAGTTCCAAAGCATCAATTCTTCNAACTGTATACTTAAATATACTTAAACTGTATATTTAGTTTTAAGCCGGTTCTTTCACTCTCCTCCTTCACCCTCATCAAGAAGCTCTTAAGCTCCTCTTTGCTTCCTGCTATTGGAGTGGTATCATCCACATATCTGAGGTTGTTGATGTTTCTCCCACCTATTTTGATTCCAGCTTGTAACTCAGCCAGCCTGGCATTTCTCACGATGTGCTCAGCGTATAGGTTAAACAAACAGGGTGACAGCAGACAGTCCTGTTGTACTCCTTTCTCAATCCTGAATCTATCAGTTGTTCCATACAGGGTCTAACTTGTTGCTTCTTGATCCGCATACAGGTTTCTTAGTAGACAGATAAGATGGTCTGGTATTCCCATCTCCTTAAGAGCTTTCCACAGTTTGTTATGATCCATGTAGTCAAAAGCTTTATTTAGCACAGTCAATGAAACAGAGGTAGATGTTTTTCTGGAATTCCTAGGCTTTCTCCATGATCCAGTGAATGTTGGCAATTTGATATCTGGTTCCTCTTCCTTTTCNAGAGCTTTCCACAGTTTGTTATGATCCATGTAGTCAAAAGCTTTATTTAGCACAGTCAATGAAACAGAGGTAGATGTTTTTCTGGAATTCCTAGGCTTTCTCCATGATCCAGTGAATGTTGGCAATTTGATATCTGGTTCCTCTTCCTTTTCTAAACAGAGCTTTGGACATCCAGGAGTTCTCGGTTCCCTCCTCCCCAACCTTTGGCAAAAACAAATCTTACTGTCTCCATAGTTTTGCCTTCTCCAGAATGTTTTATAGTTTGAATAATATAGTATGTACCCTTTTCAGATGTGTTTTCATTTAGTAATATGCATTAAGTTTTCTTCCATATCTTTTCATGACTTCCATAGGTCATTTCTTTTATTCCATTGTCTGGATGGACCACAATTTGTTGATTTACTCACCAACTGAAGGACATCTTGGCTGTTTCTAAGTTCTTGGAATTTATGGATAGAGCTGCTGTAAATATCTATGTGCAGATTTTTACATGGATATGAGTTTTCAATACATTTGAGTAAATACCAAGGAGCATGATCATTGAATTGTATAGTAATAATATGTCTAATTTTGTAAGACACTACAGAACTATCTTTCAGAGTGGCTGTACCATTTGTATTCCCACCAACAATGAATGAAAATTCATGCTATTCCACATCCTTGCCAACATTTGGTATTGTCAGTGTTCTGAATTGTGGCCATTATAATAGGTGAGTAGTGGTATCTCATTTTAATTTGCATTTCCCTGATGAATTCTCCAAGCCAAACTTCAGCAATAAGTGAACTGTGAACTTCCAGATGTTCACGCTGGTTTTAGAAAAGGAAGAGGAACCAGAGATCAAATTGCCAATATCCGCTGGATCATGGAAAAAGCAAGAGAGTTCCAGAAAAATATCTATTTCTGCTTTATTGACTATGCCAAAGCCTTTGACTGTGTGGATCACAAGAAACTGTGAAAAAGTCTGAAAGAGATGGNAATATACTATCTAGGTTGGTCATAACTTTTCTTTTTTTTTAATTTTATTTATTTGTTTATTTATTTTACTTTATTTTACTTTGCAATACTCTATTGGCTTTGCCATACATCGACATGAATCCACCACAGATGTACACTTTCTTCCAAAGAGTAAGCGTCTTTTAATTTCATGGCTGCAATCACCATCTGCAGTGATTCTGGAGCCCAAAAAATTAAAGTCTGACACTGTTTCCATTGTTTCCCCATCTATTTCCCATGAAGTGATGGGACCGGATGCCATGATCTTTGTTTTCTGAATGTTGAGCTTTAAGCCAACTTTTGCACTCTCCTCTTTCACTTTCATCAAGAGGCTTTTTAGTTGCTCTTCACTTTCTGCCATAAGGGTGGTGTCATCTGCATATCTGAGGTGATTGATATTTCTCCCAGCAATCTTGATTCCAGCTTGTGTTTCTTCCAGTCCAGCGTTTCTCATGATGTACTCTGCATATAAGTTTAGTGCTCCTTATAGGAAATCACAAAGTCCAAAGGAGAAAGCATGGGAATGTTTCTAGAATCTGAGAAATAAATACAAGAAGTGAAGATACAAACTTTAGTACCTTGACTCAAAGAAATGGTCTTTGCATATCAAAAGAGCAGACCACATTATTGAAAATTTACATATGACTCATGCTTACGCAAAAAGTACAGAACACTCTCCATATTTAAACTAAATGATGTTTGTTGCTGAATCTCACATGTTTTAGGCAGCACTCAAGTTACAGTGTTTGGTATGACCTACATCTCTCTTACCATTATGAAGAGACCTTTGATTATGAAACAAAAGTTCCTATTTCTTAAATGGTAAAGCTCATATAAAAGGCTCAAAGAAGATCTCATCCTGTGTTAAACACACCTTTGAAAATGTAGAGTTAGCAATTTCAAAGATGCTCACCACCAATAAGCATAGGCAGCTCACTTGGATTGTGCTGTTGGTAACTCATCACTCATACCTGCCCATGTTACTGAAACAACAGCAGTGGCAACTGAGGAAACACTACTTGCAATGAAATTTATTCAGGTAGATAGTGAAATTGGCTATCGAATTGTATCTTTAAGGATGCTAGAGTTTTGTTTCTTCTGCCTTTGTTTTTTCTTTGTTCTATTCCTTCAGATTCCTTTTTTGACTTCTATCTTGTCATTATTTCCCTAGTATTTTATCTATTATGATTTTTGGAAAGAAATATTCTTATGAAATTTTCAGTAGTGATAAGACAGCAAAAACATGCAATGTGATATGTGATTAAATGCATATATGTGTTATATATATATATATATACACACACACACTCATATGTGGGTACACATTACATTAAATAGACTTAGCTTTAAAAAATGAAGGCTGTCTAGTTTTAGTCTTTAAGATGATAAGCAAGAAAATTCACTTGCAAAGTGTACTCTTTGACCATTTTGAAGGTTCCTAGATTTATTTTAGGCAGTGAATACATCTCAGCAATAGCAAATAACATCTCTAACATTTTGCAATCTTTGAAGTCCAGGAACAAACAAGAATTTTCTAGTTTTATTCTTTATACTGTATAGCATTCTATAACCATTATATACATCTTCCAGATTTAATTTGCTTTGAAAAATCTCCAGTGGGTGAAATAAATAGACAATAAGGCACAATACTGTCTAAATTAAAAGCTGTTTCTGTTTTTAAAGGGCTTACATGAGCGAATTCTGCAATTAAATTCATTGACAAATATACTGAATTTTTTTTTCCTGCTGAAATTTTACTCAAAACATATCTGTTGCTTTTAAAGATAGTGAGATAAATGTTTGGAAAGAGAGATTTGTGCTTTAAAAGTCCTATTGCAAAGACAAAAGCAAGTTGTAAAAATAAAATTGCACAGTAAAATGTCTGTTTATTTTACTTACAAACTGCAAAAGCATTTTGGTATAAAAGTAACTTTTTTAAAAAAACTGTACTAAATCCGAAATACTTGAAAAAGAGATAATTGTCTATAGTTGAAATCACTCAAAAGCACTCCTCCAGCTCTTATACCTGGAGACCAGCCAGGCTCCCTCAATCAGATTCACTTATCAGGTGTTAAAAATAAATGAAATGGAAATTCTCAGGTTGGATCTAGTGTATTCCAAGTGTGCATATTCACAGAAACTCTTCCAGTAAATCATAAAACAGTAGAACTGAAATTTTAGAGTAGTGTCAAAGACACCTGGCTAATTATTCTTTTATCTCTTGGTCCATGTACATATTACATAAGCTGATGGGCTCTCCATTGCATCAGTGACCTATGTTTGCATAGAATCTCATTGCTGTTTAAAGGTTATGATGTAGTAATTTGAGTTCTTAATGTGAAGGAAAAAAAGAAAGAAAAAACACACAAAACACAAGGAAACACACTTTCTCTTTTGGGAGTTTTAGATTAATTCATTTTGTTTTTATGCTTATAAGTCATGTAGGCTTACCAGGTGGCACAGTAGTAAAGAATCCGCCTGCCAATCAGGAGATGTGGGTTAGATCCTTGGGCTGGGAAGATCCCATGGAGAAGGAAATGGTAACCCACTCCAGTATCTTGCCTGGGAAATTCCACAGACAGAGGAATCTGGCAGGCCACAGTCCATAGGGTCACTGAATGCTTAGTAACTAAACAGCAGCAGCAGCAGCATGAGTCATATATCTAAACTGTCCCATTTTCAAAATGAATAAATGTAATTATAGAGCCCAATCAGTCAGTCAGTTCAGTGGAACAGTCATGTCTGAATCTTTGCAAACCCATAGACTGCAGCTCACAAGGCTTCTTTGTCCATCACCAGCTACCGGAACTAGCACAAACTCATGTCCATTGAGTCAGTGATGCCATCCAACCATTTCATCCTTCGTTGTCCCTTTCTCCTCCTGCCTCAATTTTTCCCAGCATCAGGGTCTTTTCCAATGAGTCAGTTCTCATCAGGTGGCCAAAGTATTGGAACTTTCAGTATCAGTCCTTCCAATGAATATTCAGGACTGATTTCCTTTAGGATCTACTGGATCTCCCTGCTGTCCAGGGGATTCTCAAGACTCTTCTCTGTTGAGGTCCTTCAGTGGACCAGAACCTGGTGGTCTGGAGTCAACTGATAAGAAAGTAAAGGAGAGAGAAAGAGGCTGATATTCCTTGGTTTACGCAGAAAGACAATAAAGGCCCTGGCACGGGGCTTGCTCTGTTCACGAAGGCCTCAGGCGCCCTCTCAAGGGGATGAAGGTGCAGAGCACCTTCTCGAGAGGGTCTTAGAAGCCAGGGCAGAAAAGTGAACCCAGAGGACCTCTGAAAAAGAGAGAGAAGGGAAGAGAGAGAGAGAGAGAAAGCAAGACACGGGGACCAAAGCTCTGATGGAGCAGAGGTGTTTTATTCAATATTGTGTAAGTATTTATACTGTCTTACAAAATAGCTATTTTCAGGAGAGAAAAAAATCACAACTTACAAGGAAACATGAGCATTCATTTGAAAGAGAGAGGGTTGTAAATAATCACTTTTACCTTATGGTTCATAAAAAGGAAGATGGTACTTATCACTGTATAGAAAAACTAACAGAGGAAATGCCTGGATTCCTCAGCCCCCAGGAGAGACTTGCCTCTCCTCTTAAGGAACAGAGAATTCCTGATAGATCCAAAACAGCACACAGGAAGCCTCCTGTTAAATGCTTCCTGACACTTCTTCAACACTACAGTTCAAAAGCATAAATTCTTTGGCTTTCAGTTTTCTTTATGGTTCAGCTCTCACATTCATACATGACCACTGGAAAAACCGTAGCTTTGACTAGACAGTCCTTTGTTGGCAAAATAATGTCTCTACTCTTTAATATGATGTTTAGGTTGGTCATAGCTTTTCTTCCAAGGAGCAAGCATCTTTTATATTCATGGCTGCAGTTACCATCTGCAGTGATTTTGGAATCCAAGAAAACAAAGTCTGTCACTGTTTCCATTGTTTCCCCATCTATTTGCTATGAAGTGGTGGGACCAGATGCCATGGTCTTCATTTTTCAAATGCTGAGTTTTAAGCCAAATTTTTCACTCTCCTCTCTTACTTTCATCAAGAGGCTATTTAGTTCCTCTTTGCTTTCTGCCATCAGGGTGGTGTCATCTGCATATCTGAGGTTATTGATATTTCTCCCTGCAAACATGATTCCAGCTTGTGCTTCATCCAGCAGGGCAACAGTAGACAGCCTTGATTCACTCCTTTCCCAATTTGAAACCAGTCCATTGTTGACAGTCTCGTTCTAACTATTGCTTCTTGACCTGCATACATATTTCTCAGGAGGCAGGTAAGGGGGTCTGATATTCCCATCTCTAAGAATTCCATAATTTGTTATGAACCACATAGTCAAAGGCTTTGGCATAGTCAATAGAGCAGAAGTAGATGTTTTTCTGAAATTCTGTTGCTTTTTTGATGATCCAAGGGATGTTTTCAATTTGATCTCTGGTTTCTCTGCTTTTTCTGAATCCAGCTTGAATGTCTGGACATTCTCAGTTCACATACTATTGAAGCCTAGCTTGGAGAATCTTGAGCGTTACTTTGCTAGAGTGTGAGATGAGTGCAATTGTGCAGTAGTTGAAACTTTCTTCTGCATTGACTTTCTTTGGGATTGGAATGAAAACTGACCTTTTCCAGCCCTGTGGCCACTGCTGAGTTTTCCAANATCTTGAGCGTTACTTTGCTAGAGTGTGAGATGAGTGCAATTGTGCAGTAGTTGAAACTTTCTTCTGCATTGACTTTCTTTGGGATTGGAATGAAAACTGACCTTTTCCAGCCCTGTGGCCACTGCTGAGTTTTCCAAATTTGCTAGATATTGAGTTCAATTCAGTTGGTGTCTGACTCTGTGACCCCATGGACTGAAGCACCCCATACTTCCCTATCCATCACCAACTCCTGGAGCTTACTCAAACTTATGTCCATTGATTCGATGGTGCCATCCAAGCATCACATCCTCTGTCATACCCTTCTCCTCATGCCTTCAATCTTTCCCAGCATCAGAGTCTTTTCCAATGAGTCATTTCTTTGTATCATCAGTGTCAGCATCAGTCCTTCCAAGAATATTCAGGACTGATTTCCTTTAGGATTAACTCATTGGATCTCCTTGCAGTCCAAGAAAGTCTCAAGAGTCTTCTCCACACCACAGTTCAAAAGCATCAGTTCTTCAGCGTTCAGCTTTCTTTATAGCCCAACTCTCACATCCATACATATTGAGTGTAAGCTATACTTTAACAGCATAATCTTTTAGGATTTGAAATAGTTCAACTGGAATTACATCACCTCCACTAACTTTGTTTGTAGTGGTGCTTCCTAAGGCCCACTTGACTTCTCATTCCAGGATGTCTGGCTCTAGATGAGTGATCACACCATCATGATTATNTGATGTGAAAAGCCAACTCACTGGAAAAGACCTTGATGCTGGGAAAGACTGAGGGCAGGACATGTGGACAGCAAAGGATGAGATGTTTGGATAGTATCACCAACTCAATGGACATGAGTTTGAGCAAACTCCAGGAGATAGTGAAGGACAGGGAAGCCTGGTGTGCTGCATGCAGTCCATGGTGTTGCACAGTCCAACATGACTGAGGGACTGAACAACAACAATAAATTAAGGTAAATTTATAGCATTTGATATAAGACAAATAAGAGTTACAAATAATTATCTCAAAAAGTTACAAAAGTGAGCAACAGAACAAACTGATGGTGATAAGAAGGAATGAAGTAAAGAATGAAAAATGAATATAATGGAGATGAAAATATTGTAACAAAACCAAAACTTTATTCTCCCCTATGACTACTAGGAGACTTCCAGCAGAACAGGCATTTAAAAAAGACTCTGTAAAGGGCCAAAAGAGAAATATTTTAAGCTTTGTGAATATGATCATTGGTGATTAAGTTTTTGGCCATAGATAATAACCAAAGAAAAAACCAAGTCCCTATTCCAACTTTAAGGACTCCAATAATTGAATGTCACACAGTTTTCAAGTCAGAAAATATTATTTTCGGTTTTCCTCAGCCATTAAAANAGGGGGTCTGATATTCCCATCTCTAAGAATTCCATAATTTGTTATGAACCACATAGTCAAAGGCTTTGGCATAGTCAATAGAGCAGAAGTAGATGTTTTTCTGAAATTCTGTTGCTTTTTTGATGATCCAAGGGATGTTTTCAATTTGATCTCTGGTTTCTCTGCTTTTTCTGAATCCAGCTTGAATGTCTGGACATTCTCAGTTCACATACTATTGAAGCCTAGCTTGGAGAATCTTGAGCGTTACTTTGCTAGAGTGTGAGATGAGTGCAATTGTGCAGTAGTTGAAACTTTCTTCTGCATTGACTTTCTTTGGGATTGGAATGAAAACTGACCTTTTCCAGCCCTGTGGCCACTGCTGAGTTTTCCAAATTTGCTAGATATTGAGTTCAATTCAGTTGGTGTCTGACTCTGTGACCCCATGGACTGAAGCACCCCATACTTCCCTATCCATCACCAACTCCTGGAGCTTACTCAAACTTATGTCCATTGATTCGATGGTGCCATCCAAGCATCACATCCTCTGTCATACCCTTCTCCTCATGCCTTCAATCTTTCCCAGCATCAGAGTCTTTTCCAATGAGTCATTTCTTTGTATCATCAGTGTCAGCATCAGTCCTTCCAAGAATATTCAGGACTGATTTCCTTTAGGATTAACTCATTGGATCTCCTTGCAGTCCAAGAAAGTCTCAAGAGTCTTCTCCACACCACAGTTCAAAAGCATCAGTTCTTCAGCGTTCAGCTTTCTTTATAGCCCAACTCTCACATCCATACATATTGAGTGTAAGCTATACTTTAACAGCATAATCTTTTAGGATTTGAAATAGTTCAACTGGAATTACATCACCTCCACTAACTTTGTTTGTAGTGGTGCTTCCTAAGGCCCACTTGACTTCTCATTCCAGGATGTCTGGCTCTAGATGAGTGATCACACCATCATGATTATCTTGGTCGTGAAGATCTTTTTTGTACAGTTCTGTTTATTCTTGCTACCTCTTCTTAATATTGTCTGCTTCTGTTAGGTCCATACTGTTTCTGTCCTAAATTGTTTGCCTGTTTGCATAAAATGTTCCCTCAGTATCTCTAATTTTCTTGAAGACATCTCTAAGCCTTTTCTATTGTTTTCCTCTATTTATTTGTATTTATCACTTAGGAAGGCTTTCTTATCTCTCCTTGCTGTTCTTTGGAACTCTGCATTCAAATGGGTATATCTTTCCTTTTTTCCTTTGCATTTAGCTTCTGTTCTTTTCTTGGGTATTTGTAGGGCTTCCTCAGACAACCATTTTGCCTTTTTTGCATTTCTTTTTCTTGGGAATGGTCTTGATCATTGCCTCCTGTACAATGTCATGAACCTCTGTCCATAGTTCTTCAGGTACTCTATAAGATCTAATCCCTTGAATCTATTTGTCACTTCCACTGTATAATCATAAGAAATTTGATTTAGGTCATACTTGAGTGTCTAGTGGTTTTCCCTACTTTCTTCAATTTAAGTATGAATTTTGCAATAAGGAGTTCATGATCTGAGCCCAGTCAACTCTCAGTTTTGTTTTTGCTAACTGTACAGAGCCCAGTACTAGGACACTAATGGGGACTCGATTTTTTTAAGAAAGTATTTGTTGAGAATCTGTTGCATGCCAAGCACAGCACTTGGGAGACACTGGAAATAAGTACCTTTCTCTTTCCAAATATTGAGTTATTAAATTTATTGATATTTTATTCTCAGAATGATAGTTGAATTTGGTTGCATGTTAAAAGAAATCTAATAATTAAAAATTTTGAACGGGAGGGGGTCTTGGAGATGAGCTATCCTAACTGGAGCCTTTGTTTTGTAGAAAAGAAACTAAGCAAGAGAAATGAAGGAACTTACCTTCAGTTACAAGGCTAATGTGTGTATGTTTATAGCTCAGTTGTGTCTGACTCTTTGCAGTCTGATGAACCATAGCCCACAGGCTCCTCTGTTTATGGGATTCTCCAGGCAAGAGTACTGGAGTGGGTTGCCATTCCCTTCTCCAGGGGATCTTCCCAACCCAGGGATAGAAGCTGGGTCTCCCACATTGCAGGCAGATTCTTTACTATCTGAGCTATCAGGGAAGAGGATCCTGCAATTGGGACTCAGTTCAAAACAGTGAAAAATATTTCAGATTCAGAATCAGGCCTATTTTATTCTATATGGGATAAATTTTATGGAAGATTATGGAAACTTTTCTAATACTAGATTATGCCTGTGTTGGTTCCTAGATTATTCCTATGTTCATTCCATTGTGAATATTAAGAAGCTCCTTTAAGTGTAGCTAACTATAAAAAGGTGGCTGATTTCCAAATTTTGCATGAAAAATGGGTCAAAATAATAGTTAACAGAAGTGATAGTGATTCAGGTTGATTCCATAAAACTGCTCCTATTCCACAGTATCACATCCTTCTCATTTTAATTATCTGTACCTTTTTAAGTTGCACTATTTTTAAGGTCCTAAAATAGCCTGTGTATATTAGACACAATTTTAGAGGACTATTAATAATGCAAAAATAAATATAAGAAAGCAAAAAGAAATGAGAAGACATGACCAGAAAGAACATAGCCACTATCAAGGCCCATGCACCTAAGAAAATGTATTTGCATTGTTTTTCTACTTCTGAAATTATGTTGACTATATTCTTCTTTGCCATAGAAATGCATATGGACTCCTCCTTCTTTATGTGATTCTTAGGAGATGTCTGAATTCCTCTTTGGCATTTGTAATTCTTGTTTAGTAAGATTTGGCATGCATATAGTAGAGATAAATCTTTCTGGAAGTAAGAACTGTGACTGAAGACAATCCCAAGGTTAAGTTTTCTCAGTTCAGATCAGTTCAGTCGCTCAGTCATGTCCGACTCTTTGCGACCCCATGAATCGCAGCATGCCAGGCCTCCCTGTCCGTCACCAACTCCCGGAGTTCACTCAAACTCATGTCCATCGCGTCGGTGATGCCACCCAGCCATCTCATCCTCTGTCACTACACTCCTATTAGCATGGTCTTTTCTGTCAGTGTCAAAATGAACATTTAAGTATGTTAATGAAGAAAGCACTGGCATAAGGAGGAAAACATTCATTCTAAGTCTTGTGTTATTCTTGGGCTACTCTGTTAATTCAGTGGGAATTTAAATAAAACATCATGGAACTTCATGATAAGTTAAACATCTTTTAATCGATCACCTGTATTTTTCTGTCATATTTATGGAAAAAACAAGAGATGTTAGTCTCTGATGTTGATTAAATATATTCAGAGGTAGGTATTTGTAAAGATAATTAATACATCATTGGATAAACACTGATATTAAAGTGAAAATAATTGTTAATTTTATAAAGTTTAGAAATATCTTGCTTTTAAATTTTATATATTGGTAGCTGATTGGATATATGACTATTACTTTCATTAATTTTTAATGGCTATATCATTAGTGCTCTAGGCAAAACTAGGAAGCATCATCTTTAATTATAATTTTATACATGATCAATTTGTGGAACATTTTTATATTGAACAATACTTCTATTAAAATAGTTAAATTTAGTGATCTATAAACAGCTCAAAGGAATAAAACCTAAATTTAACTTGCAGTTTTAAAACTGTATAGAGGTTCATTTAATATCCTCAAAGTGTAGAAATATGATTTTTTAAATTTTATTTACTCAGATAAGAATAAATGTTATTAATCAGGGTCTAACTAATTTGGCTGAACTCTTATCAAGATAGGAAAATTTCAAGCCTCCTTTATGTCAAAGAGATAGTGAACTATTTTATAGAGAAAATTAGCATGTCGGAATCAACAGTTATGAATTTCTTGAAGTTAATGTGGTTAATGTTCATGGGCCAATCTGTAGACTAGATTATTGAGGCAGTGATGTGAGTGTCTGCAGTGAGAAGATAAATAACTCTAGGTGAGTAGATATGATGGTTTTGCTAAGCAATCTACTTCCTTGACTGCATTCTGTAAAACATTAAATTCTTATGGTAAAATTTCTTTTGCACATGAATAAATCAATCAGTTGGAAATATAGCATGAAAGGCTGCTCAGAAAAAAAAAAAGTTAAGCAAGAGAGGAAAGAAAAGGAGAGGAAGAATGGAGAGAAAAGGAAATCATCCTGTTAAAAGTAGCAGGCACAGGAAGCCATAGGCAAAACATCAATACTAGGTCCATTCAGTCTCTTTGGGACACCCTTATAGTCTGTAATGCCCTATTCTTATGTTCTGTGTATATACTTTCAAATAAAATTTCAAATTGTTTCATTCATATTTCATGCATTTGACATTTTTTTTTTATCATCTCCTGGTGTTCTTTTACCTGAGTACTAAGGAAAAGATGTAATCATCAATCATTCAGTTAATGTTCCCAAATAATTTTCAAACATTCTTTAAACATTTTTAAAGTAAATCTTTTAAAGAAATCTAGATTAAAAATCCCAGTGGGGTCTGAATTAAAATTAAAATCTATATTAGTTTCCAAACTGAGTGTTTTAAAGCAACACAAATTTATTCTCTTACAACCTGGAAACCAAAAGTCCAAAGTCAGTGTAACATAGGGCTATGCTTCCTCTCAAGGCTCAAGGGGAGATTCTTTCCCTTGCCTCTTCCAGCTCTTGGTTATTCCAGGTATACCTTGGTTTTTGGAAGCATCACTTCAATCTTTACCTCCATTGCCTCTGTCTCCTCCTCTTCTGTCTGTGAAATACCTCCTGTGTGTCTCTTATCCTAATATTCTTCAGTGGATTTAGGGCCTACTTGGAAATGGCAACCCACTCCAGTATTCTTGCCTGGAAAATTCCATGGGCAGTGGAGCCTGGTAGACTGCAGTCCGTGGGGTCGCAAAGAGTCAGACACAACTGAGTGACTGCACTTTCACTCACTGGACAATCCAAGGGTTTCCCTTGTAGCTCAGCTGGTAAATAATCCACCTGCAGTGCAGGAGACCTGGGTTCGATTCCTGGGTTGGGAAGATCCTTTGGAGAAGGGAAAGGCTAACCCACTCCAGTATTCTGGCCTGCAGAATTCCATGGATTATATAGATCTTGGGGTTGCAAAGAGTCAGACACAGCTGAGTGACTTTCACTTCACTCACTGGACAATCGAGTAGGATCTCCACATCTCAAAGTCTCTAACTTAACTATATCTGCAAATAACTTTTTTTTTTTTTTCAAATAAGGTGAAATTACCAGATTCCAGGTATTAGGATACAAAACACATCTTGGAGGGGCCAGATTTTGTTTTGATTATTTAAAATTGTTTCCTTCTGTATGCAGTCCAATGAGAAGTATTCATTATAACTCTAGGAAACAGTAGAGCAGAAGTAGAGTTTTGTTCCAGTAAAGCAGAAACAGTAGAGCTGAAAAGATCAGTTTCAGAGTCAGATGGACCTGGGTTTGAATCATAGACCTTATCACTCAGTAGGTATGTGGCATTAGGTAAATAATTTTAATATTAGAAGAAGATATAAACTATAGTACTTTAGGTACCATGGCAATAATCCAAAGACTTCAGATAAGGTACAAGTACCATTAGGGTCCATAATAATGTTCTAAGGCCTATGTAAGTACTTAGCAACTTCTTGGTCTTATATTTTCATATGATTCTTTCCTGGGCTTCCCTGATGGCTCAGATGGTAAGGAATCTGGGCTGCAATGCAGGAGGCCCAGATTTGATCCCTGGGTTAAGATCCCCTTAAGAAGGGAATGGCTACCCACTCCAGCATTCTTGCCTGGAGAATTCCATGGAATGAGCGGCTTGGCAGGCTACAGTCCATAGGGTCACAAAGAGTTGGACATGACTGAGTGACTAATGGTTTTTCCTAGAAGTGATCTACTTTGAGAATAGGCCTGTGGCTGGCCTGGTTCCAGTTCCAATCTTATGTAATTATGATGAAAATTAAATCAGATAATATGAAGTTTCTGGATCTATGTCTAAACACTGAAAGTGGTCTGTAAAATATGATTTTTCAACAGACTATCTTTCTTCCATTGTATTGTTCTGCTCCTTTGTCAAAAATTAACTAACTATATCTATTTCTGTGAAAAATTTCATTGATATATTATTTTTCTATTCTTTTATCAATACCATAGCTTCTTGATTATTGTAGCTTTAGTAAGTTCTAAGGAGAAGGCAATGACAACCCACTCCAGTACTCTTGCCTGGAAAATCCCATGGACAGAGGAGCCTGGTAGGCTGCAGTCCATGGGNAGCCTCCTATGTGCAGTCCTAGTGAAGGAATAAAGACTGGGCAGGCTGTAGGCAGTAAGCTCCAGCTCTCCCCTGCTTAAAATACAATGATGAGATAGGAATTGGCCATCAGGGTTTGACAAAAAATTCTCTAAATGAGTAAGGGGGGACCTTTCCTTCGTATTTATTTTTTGTGCAGAAACTTGACCCATCCTGTCAATTAGTCAATCAAATATTTGCTGGCAGCACTCACCAGTCCCCATCTTTTACAAAGGGCAGGAGGCAACAAGAAGTAAAACCCTACAAGCTAAAGACTTAGCTTGGAAGAGTGGAAAATTCAAATGAGAACAGATCCAGGTGGGCAACATGAAAGAATGAATGAGCGAAGCTGCATAGTAATAGCATCTTAAGATACTTAAAAATATGTAACTATTTTCCTTGTGTATTTAATACACAAAAATATTCTCTCCTCCACAAGTTAGAGCCTTGTTGGTCTGTCTTAAATTTTCACATCTTTGATTGAGACAGGGGTATCTTTCTCAGCCCTTCTATGAGACAGTGGTGGTGGTTTAGTGCCTAAGTCATGTTTGACTCTTGTGACCCCAGGGACTGTAGCCCGCCAGGATCCTCTGACCATGGGGTTTCCCAGGCAAGAATACTGGAGTGGGTTGCCATTTCCTTCCCCAGGCCATCTTCCCGACCCAGGGATTGAACCCATGTCACCTGCATTGCAGGCATATTCCTTACCACTGAGCCACCAGGAAATCCCTCTAGGATGACGGTAGGGTAAATGCCAATTTGCATGCTACTAGGCAGTGTCAGGNGATGAATTCAGTAGCTTTTCCTCTTTTTCAGTTCTCTGACACAGTTCTTAGGACCATCTGAGCTTTGTCCTTTTTTGTGGAGATTTGATGCCTGATCAGATTTTTTTTAATTAATTAATTTATTTATTTTTTAATTTGACTTTAATTGTTATTTATTTTATATTTCTTCTTGGGAAAATTTTATTCAGTTTTATTTTTGTAAGAAATAGCTTCTTTAAGTTTTCCAATTTCTAGGCTTAAAGTTAATGCTACTCTCTAATAATTTAAAAAGTTTCTGCTGCCACTGTTTTTCTTTCCTAATATTATTTCTTGGTGTCTTTTTTCTCTTCTTCCTGATGGATTTACGAACAAAGGTGTCCTTTTTAAAAAAAATTTATTTGGCTGTGCTGGGTCTTCTCTCCTTTGTATGGGCTTTCTCTCTAGTTGCAGAGAGCAGGAGTGACTCCTCATTGCAGAGCTTCTCATTTTGGTGGCTTCTCTTATTCCAGAGCATAGGATCTAGGCACGCAAGTGTTTTTTTTGGTAGTTGCAAGATGTGGGCTCAGTAGTTGAACTGCACAGACTTAGTTGTTCCATGGCATGTGAAATCTTCCTGAACCAGAGATCAAACCCATGNTGGCTTCTCTTATTCCAGAGCATAGGATCTAGGCACGCAAGTGTTTTTTTTGGTAGTTGCAAGATGTGGGCTCAGTAGTTGAACTGCACAGACTTAGTTGTTCCATGGCATGTGAAATCTTCCTGAACCAGAGATCAAACCCATGTCCCCTGCATTGGCAGGCAGATTCTTATCCACTGTGTCACCAGGGAAATCCAACCTTAGGGTGTTCTGCCGACCTAATTTCTGGGTTAGGGTGGCAGAATAAAGGAGAGAACAACCCAATAAAAACAAATTTAAGGAGAGACTCTTCTATTACTAAATTGCTGGCACTGCTCCTTTTGGTTGGTTATCAAAAGCTCAATTGTGCCTTTTTCCCTTCAACTCTCAAGTTGAAGTAGAGTTGCTACATTATGGGATACTATGAGGATCAATGAATTAATAGCAAAAAATGCTCATTTGAAGCAGTGTCTGGCCCATACGGAGTTAAAAGTCTATGTCCTTAGTGTTGTTGTGTAAAGGAGAAAAGAATAAAGTAACATAACAAGGTTTTGTTAGCAGAAGAGTCTGGAGACCATTCCTCCTGTGGGTCTTGGTTCTTGGTAAGGACACAAAAAGGATCTAAGGTCTTAGCCATTGCAAGAGAGTTTATTTTTTTATTTTTTGCAAGAGAGTTTATTAACAATAAGGAAAGAACAGGTTGCAAAGAGCTGGACAGGACGAAGTGACTGACACACAAAGAAGGAACAGAAACAACACCTCAAGCAAGAGGCAGGCCACACCAAGGGAGGCAAATAGCCCTGGAGAGGGGTGCAGAGTTTTTCAGGCAGGGTCATTTACATAATCCAAGGGAACCGTTGATTGACAGCTGAATGTTATGTAACAAAAGATACTTTACCACGCATGTTCTTCCCATACTTCAGTCTGTTATAATTAGATGTATGTATTCATGGAATATTTATAAGCAGTTAATGAGTCCAGTGGCCACCAAAGGTTACTTTAGTACAGGATAGTGTCAAGTGTGCGTGTGTGCTAAAGTAGGGAAAGTCCTGCAAGTCAGCTAGTGTGTTTTTCTGGCCCCCTATTTTCGGAGTACTAGTGAGGGCATATTAGGGGCTTGGCTGATAAATTGCTTGATGGGATTAGGCAGCAATTGGGTGATTAGCTGAAGGGGCCACCTCTAGCTGTTCCCAGCTAACCCCCTCCTATCTTTCCCCCCTCAAGTGCATCTCCCCAATTCAGTGGGGAGACGGGCATTGTTCATCATTCATTCTGACTACTTCCTCCCGTCCAGGGGTAAAGAGGGGTTTTGGGTGTCCATCACTCACTGTCAATGAGAGGGGCTGGAAGCAGCTGTCGATGTCCATCTAAGCGGGGAATGATATGAGGAGGTTGTTGGAGAGGCTAAAGGCTGGTATCCTTGTTACATCAGGAGTTGGGCTTGTATCTTATTAACCTGGAGTAAACAAACTAGGATAATAAGTTAAGGAAGCAAGGAACAAACAATAGAATTAAGAAAATACATATAGGTGGGATATTAGCCATCTCAGAGAGGTTTTTTTGACTGGAACCAGGACATCACTTATTACCCCACTTAAGATTTGTTTGGTTTTGGATAGACTTGTGGTGATTTTTCCCAATCTGTTGATGTAGAAGCAGCATTCTTCTCCTAAGAAGAAACATGTGTCTCCTTCAGCTTTGGTTAAAAGTTCGAGTGCCCACCAGTTTGGGGATACCATACCTGTCAATGAGTTTATTTGGGTATGAAGTCTTCCCAAGATGGTGGACATTCGGACCTGGCCATGGTTAACTGAGTGGATATATGAATTGAGGTGCCCTGCCGATTGCCATTCCAGTGATGCCTGTTAGGATAAACATGAATGAGGAGAGGATAGGCCCCATCACTGCCCTCCATGTTCTAGTTCAGAACTACTCTATTGGGGAGGATCGTTGATCCAGGTAATGTTTGATATGATGTAACCCAGGGAACTTGTTCCTTTCTGCCTCGAGGACAGGCACATGTATGCTGAAGTCCCACAGATGAAAAAGAGGCCTTGAGGTGGGGGTAAGTTGTTTCTGTAGGAGTGGAATGTAATTAGAGGATTAGTGTTACTGGCCAGGGAGACTCCCAACCTCTGTTCCTCCACAGAGGAACATAGGGAACAGAGGGTCCATATTTGCCTGCATGGATGCTAGAAGCAACATAGAATTTTAAAAAGTGGGTTTGTTGTCCCCAGACCAGTAATTGTGCAGTGAGAGTCTATCAAAAGATAGACTATACGGTTTAGTCCTAGGATCAAGTTGGGCATCTAGGTAAGATGAGACATTGGACCAAATTTCTAGTGGCAAGGATGATATTGTCTGAAGGCTAGTGCTGAAGGTACATAGCCTGGAGGAGAATAGGTTGTGAGCAGTAGCTACAGTCTGTAAATATCCTCTGGGTCCAAGGGATGTTGAGAGAGGTTAGATTTATAATGGACCCAGGGAGGGGTAAGGTGAGCGTGAGTTTGGGTAGCATTTGGTCAAGAATGATGCCGAGTGTAGGCCTCAGAAAGACAGGATGACCAAGGGTGGGTGCCACAGGTGTGAGGTAGGATTACCCACAGGAGGGCACAAGCTCAGAGGAAAGGACAATCAAGATATCAAGACTGTTATGAGGCCATGTATTTAAAGAGTTAGATTGTTATCTTTGGTCCTTTTGAAGAGGGATTTAAGGGTTTCATGTGGTTCACAGGAGTAGGATGTTGGAGTGTCTGAATCTTCAGAGGGTGGTTTCCATAGCTTCACCACAGAATGGTGAATTCAGGTGGAGATTCCTGGAAACTTGATGGACTTTGGATAAGGAAGGTGAAGGTGCTCAGTCGTGTCCGACGCTTTGCGACCCCGTGGACTGTAATGTTCTAGGCTTCTCCGTCCATGGGATTCTCCAGGCAAGAATACTGGAGTGGATTGCCATTTCCTTCTCCAGGGCATCTTCCCGACCTAGGGATCGAACCCGGGTCTCCCGCATTGGAGGCAGACGCTTTAACCTCTAAAGGAGAACTGAAAGAGGTCCCTTTCAAATAGGGNCCATCCATGGGATTTTCCAGGCAAAAATATTGGAGTGGGTTGCCATTTCCTTCTCCAGGGGATCTTCCCAACCCAGGGATTGAACCCAGGTCTCCTGCATTGTAGGCAGACGCTTTACCATCTGAGCCACCAGGGAAGTCCTATGTTTATTAAGAAAATAATATAATTTACCATAATATGTTTGCTTCACTCACTTTTTGAAGAAATACAGTACTTATGGATTATTTTCATTTAAAGTAAAACGTTTAAATGAAAGACAAGTAATGACTAGCCCTATTCCCTGGATGCATTATTTTATTCTATTTTACTTTATTTTATTTTCTTTTGGAATTTAACCAAATTTAACCAGAGTCGTTAATAATATGGATTTTTTAAAATTTATTATATGTTTAATTATAATAGATTAACTTTCTGATTGTTTTATAATTTATAATTGATTTATGTTTAAAAATTATCATAAAATGTGATCTCCAGTTATTCAACTTGTCCATAAAAAGATTTCCAAGTAAAATAAGATCATATTTCTTTAAAAAAATCCAATCTTAGGTTTTTCTGTCCCCACAAAGTCCTGTGGTAACATAAAATTTATATGCACCATTGTCTGGAAATACCATAGAAGAAAAGTATTGGTGCCTTTGGATGATAGTTGGGTTGAATTTCTCTATTTTCTTTCCCTACATGCTTACTATGAGCAGGAACACCCAGCATGGACTTTTAGCACCATCATAATCCATTTGTTTTATAGTTGTGTCATTTAGTTGAATTTTGCAAGTATAATATCATTTCTCCATTCAGTATTTTTTCATAAGTGCATTATAAGTCATAATCCTATACTCTCTGCTCTCATGTTTTGTCAGAACCTATTACATCAGTGAAGAAATCTTTGTTTCTTTCTAGGTCTTGAACATGCTCAGAGCTCATTTAAGTTTTCTAAAACTGAAACAAATCCAGCTAATTATCCCTTGACCTGTATTAACAACCCAGCTGGTGGAGCCCATATTTAGCCTATGAATATAAAATTATAATAAAATTGACTTGCACCCTTCCTTCACATTGTGAACATGTTAAATATTACAAAGAATTGTAAAGCTGCTTATTTTGTTCTCTTTTAGGCATGATCAATCACTTTTCTGTGGTCTCAAACCACTGTTGCTTTTAAACTCCTATAATATCTGTTCCTATGCAACAGAGCAGAAATTCAGAGGGGGGAGGTTACCATCTGCAATGGCTGTCATCACCTGCAGGAGTCTTTGACTTGCCTGCTGATGTAATTGAGGCATGGTTGATTTTCAGCAGACTACAAGCAATTCCTTTGTTTCTCTGAAAACTCAGTATGTGATATCTTGTGTACACTTTAACTCTTTAAAAGGCCATTTGATTCTTTTTTACGGGTTGGTAATAAGTTTATCACTTGCAAAAACACTTGGAATATCAAGTGTAAGGCATTTTAAAACCTGCTTTTGAGTAATGTTACAGACAACCACCATCAGTAGACTCAGGAAACTATACCTAAAATATGCATGGTAGGCATATGCAATCCTCTACACAAGTCTGGTTGAAGGAACATGAAGGAATATTCCACAGTTTTGTCAAAGTATGGAAAATTTTGTGATTCATCCACATATTAAAAGAAAGTTGCTACTTAGGACAAAGAATATGTGTTAGTTAATAGCTAAAAAGCATAAACTGAATTAAGTTTCTCAGATTAACTAGCTGTCATTTGAAGTGATAGCTGTGTTACAATGAAATTAGAAGGATATATATTTGATGAAGTGCTAAGAATCAGGAATTGTTCAGTTCAGTTGCTCAGTCGTGTCCGACTCTGCGACCCCATGAACCGCAGCATGCCAGGCCTCCCTATCCATCATCAACTCCTGGAGTTCACCCAGACTCATGGCCATTAAGCCAGTGATGGCATACAACCATCTCATCTCTGTCATCCTCTTCTCCTCCCACCTTCAGTCTTTCCCAGCATCAGGGTCTTTTCAAGTGAGTCAGTTCTTGGCATCAGGTGGCCACAGTACTGGGAGTTTCAGCTTCAATGTCAGTCCTTCCAATAAACACCCAGGACTGATCTCTTTTAGGATGAACTGGTTGGGTCTCCTTGCAGTCCAAGGGACTTTCAAGAGTCTTCTTCAACACCACAGTCAAAAAGCATCAATACATCAATGCTCAGCTTTCTTTATAGTCCAACTCTCACATCCATACATGACCACTGGAAAAACCATAGCCTTGACTAGACAAACCTTTGTTGGCAAAATAATGTCTCTGCTTTTTAATATCTAGGTTGGTCATAACTTTTTTCCAAGAAGTAAGCATCTTTTAATTTCACACCTGCAATCACCATCTGCAGTGATATTGGAGCCCAGAAAAATAGCCACTGTTTCCACTGTTTCCCCATCAATTTGCCATGAAGTGATGGGACCAGATGCCATGATCTTCGTTTTTGAATGTTGAGCTTTAACTCAACTTTTTCACTCTCCTCTTGTACTTTCATCAAGAGGCTCTTTAGTTCCTCTTCACTTTCTGCCATAAGGGTTGTGTCATCTGCATATCTGAGGTGATTGATATTTCTCCCGGCAATCTTGATTCCAGCTTGTGCTTCTTCCAGCCCAGTATTTCTCATGATGTACTCTGCATATAATTTAAGCAGGGTGAAAACATACAGCCTTGATATACCCCTTTTCCTATCTGGAACCAGTTTTTTGTTCCATGTCCAGTTCTAAATGTTGCTTCCTGACCTGCATACAGGTTTCTCAGAGGCAGGTCAGATGGTCTGGTATTTCCATCTCTTTCATAATTTCCCACAGTTTATTAAGATCCACACAGTCAAATCATCACTTGCTTATTTAATTGATATGCAGAGTACATCATGAGAAACGCTGGGCTGGAAGAAGCACAAGCTGGAATCAAGATTGCCGGGAGAAATATCA